>JAZGLO010005648.1:0-76312 GCA_036873155.1 Biomphalaria sudanica | reverse complement strand
AAGTGAATAGATCCACCTCTGCACATTATTAGTAGAGCTTCAAGTGAATAGATCCACCTCTGCACATTATTAGTAGAGCTTTAAGTGAATAGATCCACCTCTGCACATTATTAGTAGAGCTTCAAGTGAATAGATCCACCTCTGCACATTATTAGTAGAGCTTTAAGTGAATAGATCCACCTCCTCACATTATTAGTAGAGCTTCAAGTGAATAGACCCACCTCTGCACATAATTAGTAGAGCTTCAAGTGAATAGATCCACCACTGCACATTATTAGTAGAGCTTCAAGTGAATAGATCCACCTCTGCACATTATTAGTAGAGCTTTAAGTGAATAGATCCACCTCTGCACATTATTAGTAGAGCTTCAAGTGAAAAGATCCACCTCTGCACATTTTTAGTAGAGCTTCAGGTGAATAGATCCACCTCTGCACATTATTAGTAGAGCTTCAAGTGAAAAGATCCACCTCTGCACATTATTAGTAGTGCTTCAAGTGAAAAGATCCACCTCTGCACATTATTATTAGAGCTTCAAGTGAATAGATCCACCTCTGCACATTATTAGTAGAGCTTCAAGTGAATAGATCCACCTCTGCACATTATTAGTAGAGCTTCAAGTGAATAGATTCACCTCTGCACATTATTAGTAGAGCTTCAAGTGAAAAGATCCACCTCTGCACATTATTAGTAGAGCTTCAAGTGAATAGATTCACCTCTGCACATTATTAGTAGAGCTTCAAGTGAAAAGATTCACCTCTGCACATTATTAGTAGAGCTTCAAGTGAATAGATTCACCTCTGCACATTATTAGTAGAGCTTCAAGAGAATAGATACACCTCTGCACATTATTAGTAGACACCCGTACAAGTGTGTTGTTAAGTGAACATGCCTACAAACACTTGAAAAAAAACAACTTTATTTTTAGCGTGAGGCATTCCAGTCATATAAATTGTCATTCGACGTTATTAGTGCGGATGTTTTGTCTATAACGACTCACTGCATTGTCTTGCGTTGTTTATTCTGTCGCTCATGTTGAATGTACTTTAAGAACACGAAGAATCACTCTATATGAATGACTTTCCTCTGAAGCTATAATGTATTAGAAATATTAGATTTGTGTGTATAGTAAAGGTTGAAAAGGTTCAAAACTTCACCAGTATTTTCGCCCTACAACAGAAGTATTTAAAAGTCGGGCTGTGTAGGTTTGTGTGTGTGGATATATAAAGAGTTTTAGGTAACGGGCTTGGAATTTGTGTTTCTTTAGTGACATTAAGTAAAGGAATGCTTTGTGGGTCACTTCTGCTGTCCTTTATTTCACTCTTAATTTCTGGTCAGTACCTTTCTTTTTTTTTTTTAATTTATTTAGCAAGACTTTTAGAAAAACATTAAATCTATGTATCTAGCAATATTTGGGGGTAACAAATATGATAATTAACGATTATAGTATTAACTAATTATAGGTAAGTCTATAGCCAATAAGAACACAATCAAGAACTTTAAAGTTTAGAACCTAAATGATGATGTTTAGTTATTTCTTAACAGCAGATATCCAATAAAAATAAGAATCTTTAATATTGCTGGGCGCGGTGGCTTAGTGGTTAAGCGCTTCGCTTCCGAACCTAAAGTTTTGGGTTCGAATCTCGGTGAAGAGTCTATTTTGAATTTCGGGATTTTTAGGGCACCCCTGAGTTCACCCAACTTTAACGGTACCTGACTTTAGTTGGCGAAAGTTAAGGCGCGGTTGGTCGTTGTGCTGGCCACATGAAACCCTGCTCCTTGACCGTTGACCGAATAAATAGATCGAAGCAGGACGTTTTGGCGCCGCCGTTTTGGTTCCGCCGTTTTGGCCCCGCCGTTTCGTCCCTGACGGGACGTTTTGGCGCGAAATACATTATGTACGTTTATTGTATTATTTCTTTAAAAGAATTATTCATATCTATGTTTTGCGTGAGTGTTTGTGTTAAAACATTTTTCACGCACTAAATGTAAATGTGTCCTTGTTTTTCAAATCATTTTCTTAATAAACATATACAAGGGGTGAAATGTGAGCAGAAGAGATGGGGCGGCATAGGTGTCACATGTAATGACCATTCCCAAGGAGAAGATCGCCAGACGCATGACGCCAACGACCAGTGCTCGGTGCTGGTCTTGTCTTCTCGCGTCAATGCGAGATGTGTCACCCAAATCACCCCTACCCAATTTCTCAAAATATATCTTTTCATGTTAGAGTGTGTACTGACCACATTCCGTGTCTTGATCTTTACTATGTGTGGAGTTATTGTCGTCATTCATCGTAATATAGCTTTAGATGATAACATGTTTTTTTGTTAAATTAAAATGTGACACTTAGCTAGTTCGTATATTACACTAACATCAAATAAAAAAAATCTTTTTATTGGAAATCCAAAAATGTTATCCAGTGCGATTAGCAGAACTCACATATAGCATGTCATTACCATTCAGGAATCTTATTATAGGCCTATATTCATGAAATAAGCAAAACCTTTATAATTAAAAAAAACAATTCGCTGAACGGTGTTAGAATTCCTACTATACATACAATATTACGGTAGAGGGAAATAAACATTGTTATAAAAGTTACGTGATTATTAAATTATCGTCAAATGATATCTCGTGCCAAAACGTCCCGTCGCCAAAACGGCGGCGCCAAAACGTCACGTACCGAAACAGATGACCTTAATAACATCTGCCCTTCAGATCGCAGGGTTTGAAAGGGGAATTCGAGGACTCACTCCCCCACCCACCCTTTTCTTCCCTCTCCCCACCATTGTAACTATTTCTTGAAATGAAATCAATGCTTTTTTTTTTTAAATTTTTTCTCTGTATTCCAGGGGTCTACAATGGTGTCCAAAGTTTTGATGATTACACAACGGATGGATTTAGAAATAACTTAAATCAACCAACATGGGGCATCGCAGGTAGGGTAGATAACCCATCACCTCAAAGTGTTATCTGTTTTTCTTTGTCACGTAGTTTAGAATTATCCAAAATGTGTAAAATAGTGTTATCACCCTGCCATGCACATCACAATTCAAGTTAGTGCAGAAGGTGCGCTCTAGCGCTTGCACTGTTAGAGACTTGAATTAGATTGAATTTTGACCATAGACTTATATATTCTACTCATAGACATAAATAAATATAGACTGGCCAATTAAAGAGTGTTATGAAACAAAAGTGTGTTACTTGCAATTTTGTGAACTTTATTATAAAGCATTTATGAGCAGTATAAAAGTGCTTTTTTAACTTTGATACACACCTATATATATTGTATATAAGGAGGCAGTGTAGATTTGATTAATCTCTAAGAATGAAGATCATGCAACTTTTCATAATTCGGAAATCCGAATACAATAGATATACATGTTTTCAAGTTACATGAAGTTACTTCCTTCGGCCAGTCTATATTTATGTATGTCTATGATACTACTCTAGACAGGACATGGAGATTTTTAACACTACAAAAAATGTCGTGAAATTTTTGTAGAAAGTTGGATGAAGGCGTTGTTTTGTAAAGTAGTTAAAAGAAGTAAAGTTGTTGTTTTTTTCAACCCTAACCTATGTAACATGTAATTTAATTTTTAGATCTAGATCTCGTAATTGAACATCAAATATAAGAGTACTCTCGTCTCATAATTATTATGTTGCAATTTTTAGATACATAATCTAGAAAGATCTAGGTAATCAATATATTTAAATGTACATAAGATGATTTAAATCAAATTGAGTTATTTCGATCTAAAATTTATGAAACATTATCTCAATGAAAACAAACAGGAAATGGCTTTGTTTACTATATTTGCGTCAATATCCGAGAAATGATTTTGCATTATTTCTAAATTTTAAAACTAAAGATCATTACTTTTCTAAGATAGAAAAGATTGATTGGGGCGACTCACCATAGGACCTGAAAAAAGAGGTTACGTACTTAAAATTCTATATAGATCTATATATATATAGGTCTGTGAATCGATCAGTCGCGGATGAGAATTTATTTCCGGTTTCCAGTCTAGATAAAATATATAAGTCTAGGGTTAGGAAGAAGGAGCTTAGGAAGAAACTGTGCTAAAGACAGACCGTGTTATTCTGTGATTGTGATGTCCTTTTAATAAACACATGTCCTCGTTGAGTCTAACTGCCAAAGATTGACTACATTATGAACAAAACGTATACATTTTCGGGTTAATTAGTTGAGTGCAGAGTTCTTCCTTTTAGATAAGCTGTGCTTTGTTGTTTTTTTTAAAGATCTATATATATATATATATATAATTCTCTTCTTCCCTAAACAGATCAAACAAGAAGTAAAGGAAAGATCACTCTCTTATTTCTGCGGATAGTCACCCCACGAAAAAAAACAAGAGGGGGGGGGGAACACGTTTTCACAGCTCGCTACGGATGGCTGCGCTCTGGACTGACAAACTTTGCCCGCTCCCATCCCATGCGAGAGGTTTGGACTGGGAAGTAAACTATCATCAACTCTGAAGGAATATCCGTTACCAAAATAATAAGAACGTTTGGGTTAATAGGCTTCCGTTTCCGGAGTATTCAAAGCAATACTGTATAGGATACACGAAGCAAAACTATTGGAGTCAGAAATACGAGGATGTGAATTCCTGTTGTTGTTATTGGTCTTTTTTTGGACTTTCTGTTGTAATACGACAACCGTGACAAAATAAAGACATTTTTGGCGCTCTACCAGCGAATTAGTATTTTATGAAAATTAGTAGAAACTACACAATTATAAAGATTAGGACCTTCAGCTAAGGATTTGAAAAAATAGGATTGGCCTTGACAGGGAGATTAAATATTTGGAAAAAGGAAACGAAAAAGCATTTTTTTAAAGCCAGTTAGGACAGTTTTTCGCATGACAAATTTGTGTGTGTGTGTATTGCAAGGTTGAAAGGCAAATGTAGTTTAGTTGAATGTCTGGGTTTTTTTTATTGAAAGATTTTAGGATGAAAAGAAAAACAGCAGGTGACAGCATGAAAGGAAGTAAATGATACATGACGGTCACTTGATCAGTGAAGCGAGAAAATTGTTTTATTAAAAGGAAATCAATTAGTGCCTAAAAGAAGCAAAATATTTTGAAAATTCTTTTTTTTTAAATGAAGTTTTATAAGGGAAGAACTTTTCACTTACAAATACATCTCTCAATAATGTAGAAGTTATTTTTCGTATCGATATAAAAAAAATAATTACCAATAATTTATTGACTAATTAGTAATTTTTTGTTTGATTCTTTTGTTAGATACAATAATTAATTGTTTAAAGTTACAACTTAATCTGAGAATGGGTGTGGGACAAATAATGTGAACAAGTATATAAAGGGAAATAGCTTTTACCAGACAGGCAGACAGAAAGACAGAGTGAGTTAATATAAGCGTTGTAAAAAAAAAGGTTTAGAATCCACCTAAGTCTTTTTTAGAAAATGTAAAGCTAACTATCAGCGTCCTTTGTTCAGTGGTCATTATTCATGGATCAGTAGTTATTCATATGTAATCGACTTTGAAAACATAAAACTCTAGAAAAAATATTTTCGACATTGTGTATCCAAATTTTACAACTAATACGTATTGTACATAGATAATGTTTATACAATACATCTTTACATCCACAACTTAATGTTGAGGTCATCATGTGTTGCTATTAGAAAGCCAGTCAGCATCTTAGACAAAAATGATGTGTATTCATTTAAATACATAGACCAAGGCAAACTTCAGGACTAGGTTTGACCATGGACATAATTTATCGTTTGTGAAAAAAATGGTAAATTTAGTTTTGCATTGTGCCAACCATATTATCTTTTCTTAGATATAGCGCCGTGAAACCCCTTTGTGCATCCAAAGCTAATTCCAAGTTGACAGTACTATGATAAGATTTTAGTGTAGACTTTTGTCGTTTTAGTTTAGAAAAAGAAGCAACGGATTTGTTGAGGATGTTTCGTTTTTTGAAATAATAACATATCTGATCTATTGACAATTATTTTTTTGCTTTGACCCATAATTTATTCGAAAGCCTATTATCAATGTCTCACACACTCCACAGGAAGTAACTTTATGAGAAGCAGCCCAGTGGTCTACACAGATGGCGCTTATGAAATGGCCGGGAAAGATCGGCCAAATCCGTTGGAAATAAGCCTCAGAGCTCATCGAAAGATGCAAGACTCGCCTTCCCGGTTTTCCCGGAATGTTCTGCAAGCAGTTTACGGTAGAGCTACGTGTCCATCTAATTCAACTGATTACATGATTCTTTATAGCTGTAACTAGATGGTGACATGTTTCTTTACTTGACTAAACGTTCCCTTTTGTTTCTTTAATAGACTAGACGTTTTCGCTACTTTTTTTATTACTTAACTTGAGTTGACATCTTCTTTTATTTCTTTTCTTGTCTAGATGTTTTTAATTTAATAGATTCATGGGAAATCTTCTGAATTAGTTAACTCACATATCAAGGAAAAATGTTTTAGTTTACCACATATCATTTCAATAAATTGTCTTGCTTTCAAAATGTTTTTTTTTTCGTTTAAAGAATAACCAACCACCAAATCATGATCTATTTATAGCGCAGCTTGTGATTGACGAAGTGGCGCAAATGTACATGACCGGATGTCCTCCAGAGTATGAAAATCTGGAGCTGCCTGAAGGTCATCCTCTTAAAAACTTTACTGATCGACCGATGGTTTACGCTAGGTCCAGTTATGACCAAACTACTGGATACGCTTCTGCAGGCCCAAGGCAACAGGTGGGTAAAATCGACAATGCGTTTAGCTTGTAGTCTTTAGTGATTACAGCTAGTAAATGTGTAGGACAATATGTGAGTTTCCCATGGGCCATATAGACTGATGTGAAGACATGCAGACAAAAAAAGGAAATGTACACACAAAACATACAACACAAAAATACTTAAAAGAAAAAACAAAGTTTATACGAAGTGTTATTGTATAAATTAGTTTGGATCAGTCATGTAATTGAGTTTGTAATAGATCTAGACCAACAATAAATCTGTGCGATTAGAAATATTTTTACCAATGGTTTTTGTTTAGCGCTATTTCATGCTTTAAGCTTTCTCAATACGCTATGATCTTATCACTTGACCAGTTGGGAAAATGGGGAAGGGGGAAAGAAAGAAAGGGTGAATTTTACCGTAATCAAGCCAACACACTAACCATTCTGCTAGTAAAGTGCTTACGGCTATAGAGGATTGTATAATTATGTATTGTACGTTTAAAACTTACTTTAAAGTAGCAGCCTATAAAGTGGACTTTTTCAGCTTATACCACCTCTTCAGTCAAGTACAATTTCTTTCCTTTGTTCGAGATACCAAATAAAATATTTAATTTCCAATAGTTTATTAACTAATTGGTTAATTTTTTGTTTGATGCTTTTTGTCGCATAGTGTCCTTTGCTTTGTTTGTTTTTTTACCTCTACTCGTATTACTTGTACGGGGCGAGAGTGTCTTGTAGTTTTGTATTGAATTGTTTTTGCTACGTCACAAAGTCCGGTGACGTTTATTGGTCATTCTTTTGTCATGAGGCAGTTCACCCTCTGACTTTGGTTGAAACGGACGGTTAGTTGATCCGTAAAAGATTATTAGTCTGTACTAGTTTCTCGGACTTATTATTCAGTAGGATTTTTGGGACCCCTGTTTATGGTGAGTTATTCGTTTGTGATATCTCTTATTGTGTGTTGCATGAGGTTGTCACTATTTCTAGGTTAGAGTAGACGTTGAGTTTTGTGTTTATTTCGTTTATAGGATGCCAGTGTTGGAGTTGTAGGTACTGAGCTCAATCTTATGCCAGTGTAGGCGTTGCTCGTCGTCTTTAAAATATATATACACTACAGTCTTAAGTGTCATTGTCAGATTGGCGATCATCGACGGCGTTGAGTGTCAGGCCGTTGCGCATCCTTGGTATCAGTTGGGATCAGCTGAGGTCTAACTTTATTATTGCCGAAGTTGGCAGTATTGTATTGTCAATTGGTAGCAGTAGCAAGGTGCTTATGTGAATAAGTGATAAGTACCTATCTATATATAATTTATATATCTATTATACATTTATCATTTTATCACTCTCATTGTACATATACATATATCGGTATCAAACAATTAAATTCATTTTTTTTTGTTATTTTAACTATCCACATAGTTGGTTACTCTATGTATGACTGTGTGTGAGAGATGTTCTTTTCAGGTTGAACCCCGGGACCTTAATTGTGTACAGCTAGTTAACTGCACAAATAAATCCTAAACCTGACACTTGTGTTGTCAGGTAAACGAAAAAAATTTTGCAAAATTTCTGCTTGATCCGAACTTGGGTGTGGGAGAAACAACGTGTAAAATCTTCTTACCGGACAGACAGACAGACAGATTGAGTCTGATATAAGTTTTGTTAAAAAAAATAGTAAAGGTCAATCGCACAAAGTTTCCATGTGTCTTCTGACTTTTTCAAACCTATTTGTAGTTGGGTTTTTTTTACAACTATAATCATTCTTTTAAGGTCAACTTAGTGTCCTCCTTTCTAGACGGAGGCGTCATTTATGGAGGATCTCAGGTTTGGACCAACTTGCTGCGATCATTTTCTGGCGGTGAACTCCTAGCTGACAGCACAGACCTCAAATCCAGTTTCCCACTATACAATGATGTCAAACTTCCCTTTTACAACGCACCCATACCGCGGGACCATACATTCAAACCAGTGAATAGATTGTTTCGTAAGTTTCCCTGCTTTTATATATTATATATATATATATATGATTTTTTTTAAATTAAAATTTGAAAATTAAAAATGTAATGACTTACCGAAGTAAGCAGACAAGAATAAGAATTAGCGATAATAAGCAATATTGATAATTGGAATACTGTCCGAATTCGTTTACAGTACATTGATTTCGCTATGTGTTTAAAATTTATGAAACAAGACAAAGATCCTACAAAGTCTGTTATTGATAATAATTGTCTGTAGTAGGTCTTCATGTGAAACTTTATGTGTGCCAACAGCAGGAGGCCGTTTTCAAATTGGTGTTTAACACTAGCTCAGTTCGTCTTGCTGATTTGTTTCACCACCGAATTTCCAAATAAATGCTCAGCATATCGATGTAGTGTCTCAAAGCTTTGTTAGTTGTTTTTTTTTATGTGTTTGTGCACTTTAACTATTATTATTTTTTTTATTTTTTTCTCGTCAAAAATACATTTGACATGTTCAATTCAATTCAGGTATAGGTAATGCCAAGGGGCACGAGAATCCCTATCTCTTAGCACTGCAAGTTGTCTGGTTCCGTTGGCATAACAAAGTGGCCAGAGATCTGGCTTCTAAATCGAATGAGACAGATGATGAGATATTTGAGCGCACCAAGAGAATGGTGATAGCAGCTTTCCAAGTGAGTTGTAATTGTTCTTACAACACGTAATTAAAACAAACAAAATGTATAATATCTCAGTCATGCCTTAGCGACAACAATGACATATAGATCCATGTCATTGAGAATTACAAATTGTGGCCGATGCGAAATATAGGAATAGTTGTAATTTGGGATAAGGAGGGAAGCGTGGTCGACTCGGCAGAGCTGTATTTACTGAGCGCCAAAAGCAGCACGGAAAAACCTCAACTGAGATTGGACCAAAGCGCTCTAAGCATGCTAGATGCATGAAAGTAGCGCTATATAAAAGCCATAATTTTATAATTTAAGTATAGATAAGGGATTTGTTCATAATTCGTAATTAGACATATGACATATAGGATGGATTCTCTTCTTAAATAATCTCTGATCATTCTTGTGTTGTCAGAAAATAGCGGTCAAAGAGTGGTTACCCGCGTTTCTTAATGGAAACACGACAGACAAATCTTCACTAAATCTTGCCAACTATACAAGTGAGTAACAAATGTTCCTGCTATTCTATTCTGTTACTTTTTCCACATTTTTGTTTCTATTTAGATTTTTCATATCATTTCTCCTTGTCACTCATCTATTCTCTGAGTTTTCTTATTTCACTCTTGTATTTCTCCCATGTATTTCTCTTAGTTCTCCCTTGTCATTCGTCTGTCTTACAAAGCTGATCTCGCTCTATCTGGCTGTCTGGTAAACTAAAATTGTTTACGTTATTTCTCCCATGTATTTCTCTTAGTTCTCCCTTGTCATTCGTCTGTCTTACAAATGCAGATCTCGCTCTATCTGGCTGTCTGGTAAACATCTTGTTTACGTTATTTCTCCCATGTATTTCTCTTAGTTCTCCCTTGTCATTCGTCTGTCTTACAAATGCTGATCTCGCTCTATCTGGCTGTCTGGTAAACATCTTGTTTACGTTATTTCTCCCATGTATTTCTCTAAGTTCTCCCTTGTCATTCGTATGTCTTACAAATGCTGATCTCGCTCTATCTGGCTGTCTGGTAAACATCTTGTTTACGTTATTGCTCCCATGTATTTCTCTTAGTTCTCCCTTGTCATTCGTCTGTCTTACAAAGCTGATCTCGCTCTATCTGGCTGTCTGGTAAACTAAAATTGTTTACGTTATTTCTCCCATGTATTTCTCTTAGTTCTCCCTTGTCATTCGTCTGTCTTACAAAGCTGATCTCGCTCTATCTGGCTGTCTGGTAAACTAAAATTGTTTACGTTATTTTTCCCATGTATTTCTCTTAGTTCTCCCTTGTCATTCGTCTGTCTTACAAATGCTGATCTCGCTCTATCTGGCTGTCTGGTAAACATCTTGTTTACGTTATTTCTACCATGTATTTCTCTTAGTTCTCCCTTGTCATTCGTCTGTCTTACAAAGCTGATCTCGCTCTATCTGGCTGTCTGGTAAACTAAAATTGTTTACGTTATTTCTCCCATGTATTTCTCTTAGTTCTCCCTTGTCATTCGTCTGTCTTACAAATGCTGATCTCGCTCTATCTGGCTGTCTGGTAAACATCTTGTTTACGTTATTTCTACCATGTATTTCTCTTAGTTCTCCCTTGTCATTCGTCTGTCTTACAAAGCTGATCTCGCTCTATCTGGCTGTCTGGTAAACTAAAATTGTTTACGTTATTTCTCCCATGTATTTCTCTTAGTTCTCCCTTGTCATTCGTCTGTCTTACAAATGCTGATCTCGCTCTATCTGGCTGTCTGGTAAACATCTTGTTTACGTTATTTCTCCCATGTATTTCTCTTAGTTCTCCCTTGTCATTCGTCTGTCTTACAAATGCTGATCTCGCTCTATCTGGCTGTCTGGTAAACATCTTGTTTACGTTATTTCTCCCATGTGTTTCTCTTAGTTCTCCCTTGTCATTCGTATGTCTTACAAATGCTGATCTCGCTCTATCTGGCTGTCTGGTAAACATCTTGTTTACGTTATTGCTCCCATGTATTTCTCTTAGTTCTCCCTTGTCATTCGTCTGTCTTACAAAGCTGATCTCGCTCTATCTGGCTGTCTGGTAAACTAAAATTGTTTACGTTATTTCTCCCATGTATTTCTCTTAGTTCTCCCTTGTCATTCGTCTGTCTTACAAATGCTGATCTCGCTCTATCTGGCTGTCTGGTAAACTAAAATTGTTTACGTTATTTCTCCCGTGTATTTCTCTTAGTTCTCCCTTGTCATTCGTCTGTCTTACAAATGCTGATCTCGCTCTATCTGGCTTTCTGGTAAACATCTTGTTTACGTTATTTCTCCCATGTATTTCTCTTAGTTCTCCCTTGTCATTCGTCATTCTTACAAATGCTGATCTCGCTCTATCTGGCTGTCTGGTAAACTAAAATTGTTTACGTTATTTTTCCCATGTATTTCTCTTAGTTCTCCCTTGTCATTCGTCTGTCTTACAAATGCTGATCTCGCTCTATCTGGCTGTCTGGTAAACTAAAATTGTTTACGTTATTTCTCCCATGTATTTCTCTTAGTTCTCCCTTGTCATTCGTCTGTCTTACAAATGCTGATCTCGCTCTATCTGGCTGTCTGGTAAACTAAAATTGTTTACGTTATTTCTCCCATGTATTTCTCTTAGTTCTCCCTTGTCATTCGTCTGTCTTACAAAGCTGATCTCGCTCTATCTGGCTGTCTGGTAAACTAAAATTGTTTACGTTATTTCTCCCATGTATTTCTCTTAGTTCTCCCTTGTCATTCGTCTGTCTTACAAAGCTGATCTCGCTCTATCTGGCTGTCTGGTAAACTAAATATGTTTACGTTATTTCTCACATGTATTTCTCTTAGTTCTCCCTTGTCATTCGTCTGTCTTACAAATGCTGATCTCGCTCTATCTGGCTGTCTGGTAAACTAAAATTGTTTACGTTATTTCTCCCATGTATTTCTCTTAGTTTTCCCTTGTCATTCGTCTGTCTTACAAATGCTGATCTCGCTCTATCTGGCTGTCTGGTAAACTAAAATTGTTTACGTTATTTCTCCCATGTATTTCTCTTAGTTCTCCCTTGTCATTCGTCTGTCTTACAAAGCTGATCTCGCTCTATCTGGCTGTCTGGTAAACTAAAATTGTTTACGTTATTTCTCCCATGTATTTCTCTTAGTTCTCCCTTGTCATTCGTCTGTCTTACAAATGCTGATCTCGCTCTATCTGGCTGTCTGGTAAACTAAAATTGTTTACGTTATTTCTCCCATGTATTTCTCTTAGTTCTCCCTTGTCATTCGTCTGTCTTACAAATGCTGATCTCGCTCTATCTGGCTGTCTGGTAAACTAAAATTGTTTACGTTATTTCTCCCATGTATTTCTCTTAGTTCTCCCTTGTCATTCGTCTGTCTTACAAATGCTGATCTCGCTCTATCTGGCTGTCTGGTAAACATCTTGTTTACGTTATTTCTCCCATGTATTTCTCTTAGTTCTCCCTTGTCATTCGTCTGTCTTACAAATGCTGATCTCGCTCTATCTGGCTGTCTGGTAAACTAAAATTGTTTACGTTATTTCTCCCATGTATTTCTCTTAGTTCTCCCTTGTCATTCGTCTGTCTTACAAAGCTGATCTCGCTCTATCTGGCTGTCTGGTAAACTAAAATTGTTTACGTTATTTCTCCCATGTATTTCTCTTAGTTCTCCCTTGTCATTCGTCTGTCTTACAAAGCTGATCTCGCTCTATCTGGCTGTCTGGTAAACTAAAATTGTTTACGTTATTTCTCCCATGTATTTCTCTTAGTTCTCCCTTGTCATTCGTCTGTCTTACAAATGCTGATCTCGCTCTATCTGGCTGTCTGGTAAACTAAAATTGTTTACGTTATTTCTCCCATGTATTTCTCTTAGTTCTCCCTTGTCATTTGTCTGTCTGACAAAGCTGATCTCGCTCTATCTGGCTGTCTGGTAAACATCTTGTTTACGTTATTTCTCCCATGTATTTCTCTTAGTTCTCCCTTGTCATTCGTCTGTCTTACAAATGCTGATCTCGCTCTATCTGGCTGTCTGGTAAACTAAAATTGTTTACGTTATTTCTCCCATTTTTTTCTCTTAGTTCTCCCTTGTCATTCGTCTGTCTTACAAATGCTGATCTCGCTCTATCTGGCTGTCTGGTAATTTAAAATTGTTTACGTTATTTCTCCCATGTATTTCTCTTAGTTCTCCCTTGTCATTCGTCTGTCTTACAAATGCTGATCTCGCTCTATCTGGCTGTCTGGTAAACATCTTGTTTACGTTATTTCTCCCATGTATTTCTCTTAGTTCTCCCTTGTCATTTGTCTGTCTTACAAAGCTGATCTCGCTCTATCTGGCTGTCTGGTAAACATCTTGTTTACGTTATTTCTCCCATGTATTTCTCTTCGTTCTCCCTTGTCATTCGTCTGTCTTACAAATGCTGATCTCGCTCTATCTGGCTGTCTGGTAAACATCTTGTTTACGTTATTTCTCCCATGTATTTCTCTTAGTTCTCCCTTGTCATTCGTCTGTCTTACAAATGCTGATCTCGCTCTATCTGGCTGTCTGGTAAACTAAAATTGTTTACGTTATTTCTCCCATGTATTTCTCTTAGTTCTCCCTTGTCATTCGTCTGTCTTACAAAGCTGATCTCGCTCTATCTGGCTGTCTGGTAAACTAAAATTGTTTACGTTATTTCTCCCATGTATTTCTCTTAGTTCTCCCTTGTCATTCGTCTGTCTTACAAATGCTGATCTCGCTCTATCTGGCTGTCTGGTAAACATCTTGTTTACGTTATATCTCCCATGTATTTCTCTTAGTTCTCCCTTGTCATTCGTATGTCTTACAAATGCTGATCTCGCTCTATCTGGCTGTCTGGTAAACATCTTGTTTACGTTATTGCTCCCATGTATTTCTCTTAGTTCTCCCTTGTCATTCGTCTGTCTTACAAAGCTGATCTCGCTCTATCTGGCTGTCTGGTAAACTAAAATTGTTTACATTATTTATCCCATGTATTTCTCTTAGTTCTCCCTTGTCATTCGTCTGTCTTAAAAAGCGGATCTTGCTATATCTGGCTGTCTGGTAAACTAAAATTATTTACGTTATTTCTCCCATTTTTTTCTCTTAGTTCTCCCTTGTCATTCGTCTGTCTTACAAATGCTGATCTCGCTCTATCTGGCTGTCTGGTAAACTAAAATTGTTTACGTTATTTCTCCCATGTATTTCTCTTAGTTCTCCCTTGTCATTCGTCTGTCTTACAAATGCTGATCTCGCTCTATCTGGCTGTCTGGTAAACATCTTGTTTACGTTTTTTCTCCCATGTATTTCTTTTAGTTCTCTCTTGTCATTCGTCTGTCTTACAAATGCTGATCTCGCTCTATCTGGCTGTCTGGTAAACTAAAATTGTTTACGTTATTTTTCCCATGTATTTCTTTTAGTTCTCCCTTGTCATTCGTCTGTCTTAAAAATGCTGATCTCGCTCTATCTGGCTGTCTGGTAAACTAAAATTGTTTACGTTATATCTCCCATGTATTTCTCTTAGTTCTCCCTTGTCATTCGTCTGTCTTACAAATGCTGATCTCGCTCTATCTGGCTGTCTGGTAAACATCTTGTTTACGTTATTTCTCCATGTATTTCTCTTAGTTCTCCCTTGTCATTCGTATGTCTTACAAATGCTGATCTCGCTCTATCTGGCTGTCTGGTAAACATCTTGTTTACGTTATTTCTCCCATGTATTTCTCTTAGTTCTCCCTTGTCATTCGTCTGTCTTACAAAGCTGATCTCGCTCTATCTGGCTGTCTGGTAAACTAAAATTGTTTACGTTATTTCTCCCATGTATTTCTCTTAGTTCTCCCTTGTCATTCGTCTGTCTTACAAAGCTGATCTTGCTCTATCTGGCTGTCTGGTAAACTAAAATTGTTTACGTTATTTTTCTAATGTATTTCTCCTAGTTCTCCCTTGTCATTCGTCTGTCTTACAAAGCTGATCTCGCTCTATCTGGCTGTCTGGTAAACATCTTGTTTACGTTATTTCTTCCATGTATTTCTCTTAGTTCTCCCTTGTTATTCGTCTGTCTTACAAATGCTGATCTCGCTCTATCTGGCTGTCTGGTAAACTAAACTTGTTTACGTTATTTCTCCCATGTATTTCTCTTAGTTCTCCCTTGTCATTCGTCTGTCTTACAAAGCTGATCTCGCTCTATCTGGCTGTCTGGTAAACTAAAATTGTTTACGTTATTTCTCCCATGTATTTCTCTTAGTTCTCCCTTGTCATTCGTCTGTCTTACAAATGCTGATCTCGCTCTATCTGGCTGTCTGGTAAACATCTTGTTTACGTTATTTCTCCCATGTATTTCTCTTAGTTCTCCCTTGTCATTCGTCTGTCTTACAAATGCTGATCTCGCTCTATCTGGCTGTCTGGTAAACTAAAATTGTTTACGTTATTTCTCCCATGTATTTCTCTTAGTTCTCCCTTGTCATTCGTCTGTCTTACAAAGCTGATCTCGCTCTATCTGGCTGTCTGGTAAACTAAAATTGTTTACGTTATTTCTCCCATGTATTTCTCTTAGTTCTCCCTTGTCATTCGTCTGTCTTACAAATGCTGATCTCGCTCTATCTGGCTGTCTGGTAAACTTAAATTGTTTACGTTATTTCTCCCATGTATTTCTCTTAGTTCTCCCTTGTCATTCGTCTGTCTTACAAATGCTGATCTCGCTCTATCTGGCTGTCTGGTAAACTAAAATTGTTTACGTTATTTCTCCCATGTATTTCTCTTAGTTCTCCCTTGTCATTCGTCTGTCTTACAAATGCTGATCTCGCTCTATCTGGCTGTCTGGTAAACTAAAATTGTTTACGTTATTTCTCCCATGTATTTCTCTTAGTTCTCCCTTGTCATTCGTCTGTCTTACAAATGCTGATCTCGCTCTATCTGGCTGTCTGGTAAACTAAAATTGTTTACGTTATTTCTCCCATGTATTTCTCTTAGTTCTCCCTTGTCATTCGTCTGTCTTACAAATGCTGATCTCGCTCTATCTGGCTGTCTGGTAAACTAAAATTGTTTACGTTATTTCTCCCATGTATTTCTCTTAGTTCTCCCTTGTCATTTGTCTGTCTGACAAAGCTGATCTCGCTCTATCTGGCTGTCTGGTAAACATCTTGTTTACGTTATTTCTCCCATGTATTTCTCTTAGTTCTCCCTTGTCATTCGTCTGTCTTACAAATGCTGATCTCGCTCTATCTGGCTGTCTGGTAAACTAAAATTGTTTACGTTATTTCTCCCATTTTTTTCTCTTAGTTCTCCCTTGTCATTCGTCTGTCTTACAAATGCTGATCTCGCTCTATCTGGCTGTCTGGTAATTTAAAATTGTTTACGTTATTTCTCCCATGTATTTCTCTTAGTTCTCCCTTGTCATTCGTCTGTCTTACAAATGCTGATCTCGCTCTATCTGGCTGTCTGGTAAACATCTTGTTTACGTTATTTCTCCCATGTATTTCTCTTAGTTCTCCCTTGTCATTTGTCTGTCTTACAAAGCTGATCTCGCTCTATCTGGCTGTCTGGTAAACATCTTGTTTACGTTATTTCTCCCATGTATTTCTCTTAGTTCTCCCTTGTCATTCGTCTGTCTTACAAATGCTGATCTCGCTCTATCTGGCTGTCTGGTAAACATCTTGTTTACGTTATTTCTCCCATGTATTTCTCTTAGTTCTCCCTTGTCATTCGTCTGTCTTACAAATGCTGATCTCGCTCTATCTGGCTGTCTGGTAAACTAAAATTGTTTACGTTATTTCTCCCATGTATTTCTCTTAGTTCTCCCTTGTCATTCGTCTGTCTTACAAAGCTGATCTCGCTCTATCTGGCTGTCTGGTAAACTAAAATTGTTTACGTTATTTCTCCCATGTATTTCTCTTAGTTCTCCCTTGTCATTCGTCTGTCTTACAAATGCTGATCTCGCTCTATCTGGCTGTCTGGTAAACATCTTGTTTACGTTATTTCTCCCATGTATTTCTCTTAGTTCTCCCTTGTCATTCGTATGTCTTACAAATGCTGATCTCGCTCTATCTGGCTGTCTGGTAAACATCTTGTTTACGTTATTGCTCCCATGTATTTCTCTTAGTTCTCCCTTGTCATTCGTCTGTCTTACAAAGCTGATCTCGCTCTATCTGGCTGTCTGGTAAACTAAAATTGTTTACATTATTTATCCCATGTATTTCTCTTAGTTCTCCCTTGTCATTCGTCTGTCTTACAAAGCTGATCTTGCTATATCTGGCTGTCTGGTAAACTAAAATTATTTACGTTATTTCTCCCATTTTTTTCTCTTAGTTCTCCCTTGTCATTCGTCTGTCTTACAAATGCTGATCTCGCTCTATCTGGCTGTCTGGTAAACTAAAATTGTTTACGTTATTTCTCCCATGTATTTCTCTTAGTTCTCCCTTGTCATTCGTCTGTCTTACAAATGCTGATCTCGCTCTATCTGGCTGTCTGGTAAACATCTTGTTTACGTTTTTTCTCCCATGTATTTCTTTTAGTTCTCTCTTGTCATTCGTCTGTCTTACAAATGCTGATCTCGCTCTATCTGGCTGTCTGGTAAACTAAAATTGTTTACGTTATTTTTCCCATGTATTTCTTTTAGTTCTCCCTTGTCATTCGTCTGTCTTAAAAATGCTGATCTCGCTCTATCTGGCTGTCTGGTAAACTAAAATTGTTTACGTTATATCTCCCATGTATTTCTCTTAGTTCTCCCTTGTCATTCGTCTGTCTTACAAATGCTGATCTCGCTCTATCTGGCTGTCTGGTAAACATCTTGTTTACGTTATTTCTCCATGTATTTCTCTTAGTTCTCCCTTGTCATTCGTATGTCTTACAAATGCTGATCTCGCTCTATCTGGCTGTCTGGTAAACATCTTGTTTACGTTATTTCTCCCATGTATTTCTCTTAGTTCTCCCTTGTCATTCGTCTGTCTTACAAAGCTGATCTCGCTCTATCTGGCTGTCTGGTAAACTAAAATTGTTTACGTTATTTCTCCCATGTATTTCTCTTAGTTCTCCCTTGTCATTCGTCTGTCTTACAAAGCTGATCTTGCTCTATCTGGCTGTCTGGTAAACTAAAATTGTTTACGTTATTTTTCTAATGTATTTCTCCTAGTTCTCCCTTGTCATTCGTCTGTCTTACAAAGCTGATCTCGCTCTATCTGGCTGTCTGGTAAACATCTTGTTTACGTTATTTCTTCCATGTATTTCTCTTAGTTCTCCCTTGTTATTCGTCTGTCTTACAAATGCTGATCTCGCTCTATCTGGCTGTCTGGTAAACTAAACTTGTTTACGTTATTTCTCCCATGTATTTCTCTTAGTTCTCCCTTGTCATTCGTCTGTCTTACAAAGCTGATCTCGCTCTATCTGGCTGTCTGGTAAACTAAAATTGTTTACGTTATTTCTCCCATGTATTTCTCTTAGTTCTCCCTTGTCATTCGTCTGTCTTACAAATGCTGATCTCGCTCTATCTGGCTGTCTGGTAAACATCTTGTTTACGTTATTTCTCCCATGTATTTCTCTTAGTTCTCCCTTGTCATTCGTCTGTCTTACAAATGCTGATCTCGCTCTATCTGGCTGTCTGGTAAACTAAAATTGTTTACGTTATTTCTCCCATGTATTTCTCTTAGTTCTCCCTTGTCATTCGTCTGTCTTACAAAGCTGATCTCGCTCTATCTGGCTGTCTGGTAAACTAAAATTGTTTACGTTATTTCTCCCATGTATTTCTCTTAGTTCTCCCTTGTCATTCGTCTGTCTTACAAATGCTGATCTCGCTCTATCTGGCTGTCTGGTAAACTAAAATTGTTTACGTTATTTCTCCCATGTATTTCTCTTAGTTCTCCCTTGTCATTCGTCTGTCTTACAAATGCTGATCTCGCTCTATCTGGCTGTCTGGTAAACTAAAATTGTTTACGTTATTTCTCCCATGTATTTCTCTTAGTTCTCCCTTGTCATTCGTCTGTCTTACAAATGCTGATCTCGCTCTATCTGGCTGTCTGGTAAACATCTTGTTTACGTTATTTCTCCCTTGTATTTCTCTTAGTTCTCCCTTGTCATTCGTCTGTCTTACAAATGCTGATCTCGCTCTATCTGGCTGTCTGGTAAACATCTTGTTTACGTTATTTCTTCCATGTATTTCTCTTAGTTCTCCCTTGTTATTCGTCTGTCTTACAAATGCTGATCTCGCTCTATCTGGCTGTCTGGTAAACTAAACTTGTTTACGTTATTTCTCCCATGTATTTCTCTTAGTTCTCCCTTGTCATTCGTCTGTCTTACAAAGCTGATCTCGCTCTATCTGGCTGTCTGGTAAACTAAAATTGTTTACGTTATTTCTCCAATGTATTTCTCTTAGTTCTCCCTTGTCATTCGTCTGTCTTACAAATGCTGATCTCGCTCTATCTGGCTGTCTGGTAAACATCTTGTTTACGTTATTTCTCCCATGTATTTCTCTTAGTTCTCCCTTGTCATTCGTCTGTCTTACAAATGCTGATCTCGCTCTATCTGGCTGTCTGGTAAACTAAAATTGTTTACGTTATTTCTCCCATGTATTTCTCTTAGTTCTCCCTTGTCATTCGTCTGTCTTACAAAGCTGATCTCGCTCTATCTGGCTGTTTGGTAAACTAAAATTGTTTACGTTATTTCTCCCATGTATTTCTCTTAGTCCTCCCTTCTCATTCGTCTGTCTTACAAATGCTGATCTCGCTCTATCTGGCTGTCTGGTAAACTAAAATTGTTTACGTTATTTCTCCCATGTATTTCTCTTAGTTCTCCCTTGTCATTCGTCTGTCTTACAAATGCTGATCTCGCTCTATCTGGATGTCTGGTAAACTAAAATTGTTTACGTTATTTCTCCCATGTAAAAATCTTGTTTACGTTATTTCTTCCATGTATTTCTCTTAGTTCTCCCTTGTCATTCGTCTGTCTTACAAATGCTGATCTCGCTCTATCTGGCTGTCTGGTAAACTAAAATTGTTTACGTTATTTCTCCCATGTATTTCTCTTAGTTCTCCCTTGTCATTCGTCTGTCTTACAAAGCTGATCTCGCTCTATCTGGCTGTCTGGTAAACTAAAATTGTTTACGTTATTTCTCCCATGTATTTCTCTTAGTTCTCCCTTGTCATTCGTCTGTCTTACAAATGCTGATCTCGCTCTATCTGGCTGTCTGGTAAACTAAAATGTTTACGTTATTTCTCCCATGTATTTCTCTTAGTTCTCCTCTGTCATTCGTCATTCTTACAAATGCTGATCTCGCTCTATCTGGCTGTCTGGTAAACTAAAATTGTTTACGTTATTTCTCCCATGTATTTCTCTTAGTTCTCCCTTGTCATTCGTCTGTCTTACAAATGCTGATCTCGCTCTATCTGGCTGTCTGGTAAACTAAAATTGTTTACGTTATTTCTCCCATGTATTTCTCTTAGTTCTCCCTTGTCATTTGTCTGTCTGACAAAGCTGATCTCGCTCTATCTGGCTGTCTGGTAAACATCTTGTTTACGTTATTTCTCCCATGTATTTCACTTAGTTCTCCCTTGTCATTCGTCTGTCTTACAAATGCTGATCTCGCTCTATCTGGCTGTCTGGTAAACTAAAATTGTTTACGTTATTTCTCCCATTTTTTTCTCTTAGTTCTCCCTTGTCATTCGTCTGTCTTACAAATGCTGATCTCGCTCTATCTGGCTGTCTGGTAAACTAAAATTGTTTACGTTATTTCTCCCATGTATTTCTCTTAGTTCTCCCTTGTCATTTGTCTGTCTTACAAAGCTGATCTCGCTCTATCTGGCTGTCTGGTAAACATCTTATTTACGTTATATCTCCCATGTATTTCTCTTAGTTCTCCCTTGTCATTCGTCTGTCTTACAAAGCTTATCTCGCTCTATCTGGCTGTCTGGTAAACATCTTGTTTACGTTATATCCCCATGTATTTCTCTTAGTTCTCCCTTGTTATTCGTCTGTCTTACAAATGCTGATCTCGCTCTATCTGGCTGTCTGGTAAACATCTTGTTTACGTTATTTCTCCCATGTATTTCTCTTAGTTCTCCATTGTCATTCGTCTGTCTTACAAAGCTGATCTCGCTCTATCTGGCTGTCTGGTAAACATCTTGTTTACGTTATTTCTCCCATGTATTTCTCTTAGTTCTCCCTTGTCATTCGTCTGTCTTACAAATGCTGATCTCGCTCTATCTGGCTGTCTGGTAAACTAAAATTGTTTACGTTATTTCTCCCATGTATTTCTCTTAGTTCTCCCTTGTCATTCGTCTGTCTTACAAATGCTGATCTCGCTCTATCTGGCTGTCTGGTAAACATCTTGTTTACGTTATATCTCCCATGTATTTCTCTTAGTTCTCCCTTGTCATTCGTCTGTCTTACAAATGCTGATCTCGCTCTATCTGGCTGTCTGGTAAACATCTTGTTTACGTTATTTCTCCCATGTATTTCTCTTAGTTCTCTCTTGTCATTCGTCTGTCTTACAAAGCTGATCTCGCTCTATCTGGCTGTCTGGTAAAGTAAACTAAAATTGTTTACGTTATTTTCCCCATGTATTTCTCTTAGTTCTCCCTTGTCATTCGTCTGTCTTACAAAGCTGATCTCGCTCTATCTGGCTGTCTGGTAAACTAAAATTGTTTACGTTATTTCTCCCATGTATTTCTCTTAGTTCTCCCTTGTCATTCGTCTGTCTTACAAAGCTGATCTCGCTCTATCTGGCTGTCTGGTAAACTAAAATTGTTTACGTTATTTTTCCCATGTATTTCTCTTAGTTCTCCCTTGTCATTCGTCTGTCTTACAAAGCTGATCTCGCTCTATCTGGCTGTCTGGTAAACATCTTGTTTACGTTATTTCTCCCATGTATTTCTCTTAGTTCTCCCTTGTCATTCGTCTGTCTTACAAATGCTGATCTCGCTCTATCTGGCAGTCTGGTAAACTAAAATTGTTTACGTTATTTCTCCCATGTATTTCTCTTAGTTCTCCCTTGTCATTCGTCTGTCTTACAAATGCTGATCTCGCTCTATCTGGCTGTCTGGTAAACTAAAAGTGTTTACGTTATTTCTCCCATGTATTTCTCTTAGTTCTCCATTGTCATTCGTCTGTCTTACAAATGCTGATCTCGCTCTATCTGGCTGTCTGGTAAACTAAAATTGTTTACGTTATTTCTCCCATGTATTTCTCTTAGTTGTCCCTTGTCATTCGTCTGTCTTACAAAGCTGATCTCGCTCTATCTGGCTGTCTGGTAAACATCTTGTTTACGTTATATCTCCCATGTATTTCTCTTAGTTATCCCTTGTCATTCGTCTGTTCTACAAATGCTGATCTCGCTCTATCTGGCTGTCTGGTAAACATCTTGTTTACGTTATTTCTCCCATGTATTTCTCTTAGTTCTCTTTTGTCATTCGTATGTCTTACAAATGCTGATCTCGCTCTATCTGGCTGTCTGGTAAACATCTTGTTTACGTTATTGCTCCCATGTATTTCTCTTAGTTTTCCCTTGTCATTCGTCTGTCTTACAAAGCTGATCTCGCTCTATCTGGCTGTCTGGTAAACTAAAATTGTTTACGTTATTTCTCCCATGTATTTCTCTTAGTTCTCCCTAATCATTCATCTGTCTTACAAAGCTGATCTTGCTCTATCTGGCTGTCTGGTAAACTAAAATTGTTTACGTTATTTTTCCCATGTATTTCTTTTAGTTCTCCCTTGTCATTCGTCTGTCTTACAAAGCTGATCTCGCTCTATCTGGCTGTCTGGTAAACATCTTGTTTACGTTATTTCTTCCATGTATTTCTCTTAGTTCTCCCTTGTCATTCGTCTGTCTTACAAATGCTGATCTCGCTCTATCTGGCTGTCTGGTAAACTAAAATTGTTTACGTTATTTCTCCCATGTATTTCTCTTAGTTCTCCCTTGTCATTCGTCTGTCTTACAAAGCTGATCTCGCTCTATCTGGCTGTCTGGTAAACTAAAATTGTTTACGTTATTTCTCCCATGTATTTCTCTTAGTTGTCCCTTGTCATTCGTCTGTCTTACAAATGCTGATCTCGCTCTATCTGGCTGTCTGGTAAACATCTTGTTTACGTTATTTCTCCCATGTATTTCTCTTAGTTCTCCCTTGTCATTCGTATGTCTTACAAATGCTGATCTCGCTCTATCTGGCTGTCTGGTAAACATCTTGTTTACGTTATTGCTCCCATGTATTTCTCTTAGTTCTCCCTTGTCATTCGTCTGTCTTACAAAGCTGATCTCGCTCTATCTGGCTGTCTGGTAAACTAAAATTGTTTACGTTATTTCTCCTATGTATTTCTCTTAGTTCTCCCTTGTCATTCGTCTGTCTTACAAAGCTGATCTTGCTCTATCTGGCTGTCTGGTAAACTAAAATTGTTTACGTTATTTTTCCCATGTATTTCTTTTAGTTCTCCCTTGTCATTCGTCTGTCTTACAAAGCTGATCTCGCTCTATCTGGCTGTCTGGTAAACATCTTGTTTACGTTATTTCTTCCATGTATTTCTCTTAGTTCTCCCTTGTCATTCGTCTGTCTTACAAATGCTGATCTCGCTCTATCTGGCTGTCTGGTAAACTAAAATTGTTTACGTTATTTCTCCCATGTATTTCTCTTAGTTCTCCCTTGTCATTCGTCTGTCTTACAAAGCTGATCTCGCTCTATCTGGCTGTCTGGTAAACTAAAATTGTTTACGTTATTTCTCCCATGTATTTCTCTTAGTTCTCCCTTGTCATTCGTCTGTCTTACAAATGCTGATCTCGGTCTATCTGGCTGTCTGGTAAACATCTTGTTTACGTTATTTCTCCCATGTAATTCTCTTAGTTCTCCCTTGTCATTCGTCTGTCTTACAAATGCTGATCTCGCTCTATCTGGCTGTCTGGTAAACTAAAATTGTTTACGTTATTTCTCCCATGTATTTCTCTTAGTTCTCCCTTGTCATTCGTCTGTCTTACAAAGCTGATCTCGCTCTATCTGGCTGTCTGGTAAACATCTTGTTTACGTTATTGCTCCCATGTATTTCTCTTAGTTCTCCCTTGTCATTCGTCTGTCTTACAAAGCTGATCTCGCTCTATCTGGCTGTCTGGTAAAGATCTTGTTTACGTTATATCTCCCATGTATTTCTCTTAGTTCTCCCTTGTCATTCGTCTGTCTTACAAAGCTGATCTCGCTCTATCTGGCTGTCTGGTAAACATCTTGTTTACGTTATATCTCCCATGTATTTCTCTTAGTTCTCCCTTGTCATTCGTCTGTCTTACAAATGCTGATCTCGCTCTATCTGGCTGTCTGGTAAACATCTTGTTTACGTTATTTCTCCCATGTATTTCTCTTAGTTCTGCCTTGTCATTCGTCTGTCTTACAAAGCTGATCTCGCTCTATCTGGCTGTCTGGTAATTATCTTGTTTACGTTATTTCTCCCATGTATTTCTCTTAGTTCTCCCTTGTCATTCGTCTGTCTTACAAATGCTGATCTCGCTCTATCTGGCTGTCTGGTAAACTAAAATTTTTTACGTTATTTCTCCCATGTATTTCTCTTAGTTCCTCCTTGTCATTCGTCTGTCTTTCAAAGCTGATCTCACTCTATCTGGCTGTCTGGTAAACTAAAATTGTTTACGTTATTTCTCCCATGTATTTCTCTTAGTTCTCCCTTGTCATTCGTCTGTCTTACAAAGCTGATCTCGCTCTATCTGGCTGTCTGGTAAACTAAAATTGTTTACGTTATTTCTCCCATGTATTTCTCTTAGTTGTCCCTTGTCATTCGTCTGTCTTACAAATGCTGATCTCGCTCTATCTGGCTGTCTGGTAAACATCTTGTTTACGTTATTTCTCCCATGTATTTCTCTTAGTTCTCCCTTGTCATTCGTATGTCTTACAAATGCTGATCTCGCTCTATCTGGCTGTCTGGTAAACATCTTGTTTACGTTATTGCTCCCATGTATTTCTCTTAGTTCTCCCTTGTCATTCGTCTGTCTTACAAAGCTGATCTCGCTCTATCTGGCTGTCTGGTAAACTAAAATTGTTTACGTTATTTCTCCCATGTATTTCTCTTAGTTCTCCCTTGTCATTCGTCTGTCTTACAAAGCTGATCTTGCTCTATCTGGCTGTCTGGTAAACTAAAATTGTTTACGTTATTTCTCCCATGTATTTCTCTTAGTTCTCCCTTGTCATTCGTCTGTCTTACAAAGCTGATCTCGCTCTATCTGGCTGTCTGGTAAACATCTTGTTTACGTTATTTCTTCCATGTATTTCTCTTAGTTCTCCCTTGTCATTCGTCTGTCTTACAAAGCTGATCTCGCTCTATCTGGCTGTCTGGTAAACTAAAATTGTTTACGTTATTTCTCCCATGTATTTCTCTTAGTTCTCCCTTGTCATTCGTCTGTCTTACAAATGCTGATCTCGCTCTATCTGGCTGTCTGGTAAACATCTTGTTTACGTTATTTCTCCCATGTATTTCTCTTAGTTCTCCCTTGTCATTCGTCTGTCTTACAAATGCTGATCTCGCTCTATCTGGCTGTCTGGTAAACTAAAATTGTTTACGTTATTTCTCCCATGTATTTCTCTTAGTTCTCCCTTGTCATTCGTCTGTCTTACAAAGCTGATCTCGCTCTATCTGGCTGTCTGGTAAACATCTTGTTTACGTTATTGCTCCCATGTATTTCTCTTAGTTCTCCCTTGTCATTCGTCTGTCTTACAAAGCTGATCTCGCTCTATCTGGCTGTCTGGTAAAGATCTTGTTTACGTTATATCTCCCATGTATTTCTCTTAGTTCTCCCTTGTCATTCGTCTGTCTTACAAAGCTGATCTCGCTCTATCTGGCTGTCTGGTAAACATCTTGTTTACGTTATATCTCCCATGTATTTCTCTTAGTTCTCCCTTGTCATTCGTCTGTCTTACAAATGCTGATCTCGCTCTATCTGGCTGTCTGGTAAACATCTTGTTTACGTTATTTCTCCCATGTATTTCTCTTAGTTCTCCCTTGTCATTCGTCTGTCTTACAAAGCTGATCTCGCTCTATCTGGCTGTCTGGTAATTATCTTGTTTACGTTATTTCTCCCATGTATTTCTCTTAGTTCTCCCTTGTCATTCGTCTGTCTTACAAATGCTGATCTCGCTCTATCTGGCTGTCTGGTAAACTAAAATTTTTTACGTTATTTCTCCCATGTATTTCTCTTAGTTCCTCCTTGTCATTTGTCTGTCTTTCAAAGCTGATCTCACTCTATCTGGCTGTCTGGTAAACTAAAATTGTTTACGTTATTTCTCCCATGTATTTCTCTTAGTTCTCCCTTGTCATTCGTCTGTCTTACAAAGCTGATCTCGCTCTATCTGGCTGTCTGGTAAACATCTTGTTTACGTTATTTCTCCCATGTATTTCTCTTAGTTCTCCCTTGTCATTCGTCTGTCTTACAAATGCTGATCTCGCTCTATCTGGCAGTCTGGTAAATTAAAATTGTTTACGTTATTTCTCCCATGTATTTCTCTTAGTTCTCCCTTGTCATTCGTCTGTCTTACAAATGCTGATCTCGCTCTATCTGGCTGTCTGGTAAACTAAAATTGTTTACGTTATTTCTCCCATGTATTTCTCTTAGTTCTCCCTTGTCATTCGTCTGTCTTACAAATGCTGATCTCGCTCTATCTGGCTGTCTGGTAAACTAAAATTGTTTACGTTATTTCTCCCATGTATTTCTCTTAGTTCTCCCTTGTCATTCGTCTGTCTTACAAAGCTAATCTCGCTCTATCTGGCTGTCTGGTAAACATCTTGTTTACGTTATATCTCCCATGTATTTCTCTTAGTTATCCCTTGTCATTCGTCTGTTCTACAAATGCTGATCTCGCTCTATCTGGCTGTCTGGTAAACATCTTGTTTACGTTATTTCTCCCATGTATTTCTCTTAGTTCTCCCCTGTCATTCGTATGTCTTACAAATGCTGATCTCGCTCTATCTGGCTGTCTGGTAAACATCTTGTTTACGTTATTGCTCCCATGTATTTCTCTTAGTTCTCCCTTGTCATTCGTCTGTCTTACAAAGCTGATCTCGCTCTATCTGGCTGTCTGGTAAACATCTTGTTTACGTTATTTCTTCCATGTATTTCTCTTAGTTCTCCCTTGTCATTCGTCTGTCTTACAAATGCTGATCTCGCTCTATCTGGCTGTCTGGTAAACATCTTGTTTACGTTATTTCTCCCATGTATTTCTCTTAGTTCTCCCTTGTCATTCGTCTGTCTTACAAAGCTGATCTCGCTCTATCTGGCTGTCTGGTAAACATCTTGTTTACGTTATTGCTCCCATGTATTTCTCTTAGTTCTCCCTTGTCATTCGTCTGTCTTACAAAGCTGATCTCGCTCTATCTGGCTGTCTGGTAAAGATCTTGTTTACGTTATATCTCCCATGTATTTCTCTTAGTTCTCCCTTGTCATTCGTCTGTCTTACAAATGCTGATCTCGCTCTATCTGGCTGTCTGGTAAACATCTTGTTTACGTTATATCTCCCATGTATTTCTCTTAGTTCTCCCTTGTCATTCGTCTGTCTTACAAATGCTGATCTCGCTCTATCTGGCTGTCTGGTAAACATCTTGTTTACGTTATTTCTCCCATGTATTTCTCTTAGTTCTCCCTTGTCATTCGTCTGTCTTACAAAGCTGATCTCGCTCTATCTGGCTGTCTGGTAAACATCTTGTTTACGTTATTTCTCCCATGTATTTCTCTTAGTTCTCCCTTGTCATTCGTCTGTCTTACAAATGCTGATCTCGCTCTATCTGGCTGTCTGGTAAACTAAAATTGTTTACGTTATTTCTCCCATGTATTTCTCTTAGTTCTCCCTTGTCATTCGTCTGTCTTACAAAGCTGATCTCGCTCTATCTGGCTGTCTGGTAAACTAAAATTGTTTACGTTATTTCTCCCATGTATTTCTCTTAGTTCTCCCTTGTCATTCGTCTGTCTTACAAAGCTGATCTCGCTCTATCTGGCTGTCTGGTAAACATCTTGTTTACGTTATTTCTCCCATGTATTTCTCTTAGTTCTCCCTTGTCATTCGTCTGTCTTACAAATGCTGATCTCGCTCTATCTGGCAGTCTGGTAAATTAAAATTGTTTACGTTATTTCTCCCATGTATTTCTCTTAGTTCTCCCTTGTCATTCGTCTGTCTTACAAATGCTGATCTCGCTCTATCTGGCTGTCTGGTAAACTAAAATTGTTTACGTTATTTCTCCCATGTATTTCTCTTAGTTCTCCCTTGTCATTCGTCTGTCTTACAAATGCTGATCTCGCTCTATCTGGCTGTCTGGTAAACTAAAATTGTTTACGTTATTTCTCCCATGTATTTCTCTTAGTTCTCCCTTGTCATTCGTCTGTCTTACAAAGCTGATCTCGCTCTATCTGGCTGTCTGGTAAACATCTTGTTTACGTTATATCTCCCATGTATTTCTCTTAGTTCTCCCTTGTCATTCGTCTGTCTTACAAATGCTGATCTCGCTCTATCTGGCTGTCTGGTAAACATCTTGTTTACGTTATTTCTCCCATGTATTTCTCTTAGTTCTCCCTTGTCATTCGTCTGTCTTACAAATGCTGATCTCGCTCTATCTGGCTGTCTGGTAAACATCTTGTTTACGTTATTTCTCCCATGTATTTCTCTTAGTTCTCCCTTGTCATTCGTCTGTCTTACAAAGCTGATCTCGCTCTATCTGGCTGTCTGGTAAACATCTTGTTTACGTTATTTCTCCCATGTATTTCTCTTAGTTCTCCCTTGTCATTCGTCTGTCTTACAAATGCTGATCTCGCTCTATCTGGCTGTCTGGTAAACTAAAATTGTTTACGTTATTTCTCCCATGTATTTCTCTTAGTTCTCCCTTGTCATTCGTCTGTCTTACAAAGCTGATCTCGCTCTATCTGGCTGTCTGGTAAACTAAAATTGTTTACGTTATTTCTCCCATGTATTTCTCTTAGTTCTCCCTTGTCATTCGTCTGTCTTACAAATGCTGATCTCGCTCTATCTGGCTGTCTGGTAAACATCTTGTTTACGTTATTTCTCCCATGTATTTCTCTTAGTTCTCCCTTGTCATTCGTCTGTCTTACAAATGCTGATCTCGCTCTATCTGGCTGTCTGGTAAACTAAAATTGTTTACGTTATTTCTCCCATGTATTTCTCTTAGTTCTCCCTTGTCATTCGTCTGTCTTACAAAGCTGATCTCGCTCTATCTGGCTGTCTGGTAAACATCTTGTTTACGTTATTGCTCCCATGTATTTCTCTTAGTTCTCCCTTGTCATTCGTCTGTCTTACAAAGCTGATCTCGCTCTATCTGGCTGTCTGGTAAAGATCTTGTTTACGTTATATCTCCCATGTATTTCTCTTAGTTCTCCCTTGTCATTCGTCTGTCTTACAAATGCTGATCTCGCTCTATCTGGCTGTCTGGTAAACATCTTGTTTACGTTATATCTCCCATGTATTTCTCTTAGTTCTCCCTTGTCATTCGTCTGTCTTACAAATGCTGATCTCGCTCTATCTGGCTGTCTGGTAAACTAAAATTGTTTACGTTATTTCTCCCATGTATTTCTCTTAGTTCTCCCTTGTCATTCGTCTGTCTTACAAAGCTGATCTCGCTCTATCTGGCTGTCTGGTAAACTAAAATTGTTTACGTTATTTCTCCCATGTATTTCTCTTAGTTCTCCCTTGTCATTCGTCTGTCTTACAAAGCTGATCTCGCTCTATCTGGCTGTCTGGTAAACATCTTGTTTACGTTATTTCTCCCATGTATTTCTCTTAGTTCTCCCTTGTCATTCGTCTGTCTTACAAATGCTGATCTCGCTCTATCTGGCTGTCTGGTAAACTAAAATTGTTTACGTTATTTCTCCCATGTATTTCTCTTAGTTCTCCCTTGTCATTCGTCTGTCTTACAAAGCTGATCTCGCTCTACCTGGCTGTCTGGTAAACTAAAATTGTTTACGTTATTTCTCCCATGTATTTCTCTTAGTTCTCCCTTGTCATTCGTCTGTCTTACAAATGCTGATCTCGCTCTATCTGGCTGTCTGGTAAACATCTTGTTTACGTTATTTCTCCCATGTATTTCTCTTAGTTCTCCCTTGTCATTCGTCTGTCTTACAAATGCTGATCTCGCTCTATCTGGCTGTCTGGTAAACTAAAATTGTTTACGTTATTTCTCCCATGTATTTCTCTTAGTTCTCCCTTGTCATTCGTCTGTCTTACAAAGCTGATCTCGCTCTATCTGGCTGTCTGGTAAAGATCTTGTTTACGTTATATCTCCCATGTATTTCTCTTAGTTCTCCCTTGTCATTCGTCTGTCTTACAAAGCTGATCTCGCTCTATCTGGCTGTCTGGTAAAGATCTTGTTTACGTTATATCTCCCATGTATTTCTCTTAGTTCTCCCTTGTCATTCGTCTGTCTTACAAATGCTGATCTCGCTCTATCTGGCTGTCTGGTAAACATCTTGTTTACGTTATATCTCCCATGTATTTCTCTTAGTTCTCCCTTGTCATTCGTCTGTCTTACAAATGCTGATCTCGCTCTATCTGGCTGTCTGGTAAACTAAAATTGTTTACGTTATTTCTCCCATGTATTTCTCTTAGTTCTCCCTTGTCATTCGTCTGTCTTACAAATGCTGATCTCGCTCTATCTGGCTGTCTGGTAAACTAAAATTGTTTACGTTATTTCTCCCATGTATTTCTCTTAGTTCTCCCTTGTCATTCGTCTGTCTTACAAATGCTGATCTCGCTCTATCTGGCTGTCTGGTAAACTAAAATTGTTTACGTTATTTCTCCCATGTATTTCTCTTAGTTCTCCCTTGTCATTCGTCTGTCTTACAAAGCTGATCTCGCTCTATCTGGCTGTCTGGTAAACATCTTGTTTACGTTATATCTCCCATGTATTTCTCTTAGTTCTCCCTTGTCATTCGTCTGTTCTACAAATGCTGATCTCGCTCTATCTGGCTGTCTGGTAAACATCTTGTTTACGTTTTTTCTCCCATGTATTTCTCTTAGTTCTCCCTTGTCATTCGTCTGTCTTACAAAGCTGATCTCGCTCTATCTGGCTGTCTGGTAAACATCTTGTTTACGTTATATCTCCTATGTATTTCTCTTAGTTCTCCCTTGTCATTCGTCTGTCTTACAAATGCTGATCTCGCTCTATCTGGCTGTCTGGTAAACATCTTGTTTACGTTATTTCTCCCATGTATTTCTTTTAGTTCTCCCTTGTCATTCGTCTGTCTTACAAAGCTGATCTCGCTCTATCTGGCTGTCTGGTAAACATCTTGTTTACGTTATTGCTCCCATGTCTTTCTCTTAGTTCTCCCTTGTCATTCGTCTGTCTTACAAAGCTGATCTCGCTCTATCTGGCTGTCTGGTAAAGATCTTGTTTACGTTATATCTCCCATGTATTTCTCTTAGTTCTCCCTTGTCATTCGTCTCTCTTACAAAGCTGATCTCGCTCTATCTGGCTGTCTGGTAAACATCTTGTTTACGTTATATCTCCCATGTATTTCTCTTAGTTCTCCCTTGTCATTCGTCTGTCTTACAAATGCTTATCTCGCTCTATCTGGCTGTCTGGTAAACATCTTGTTTACGTTATTTCTCCCATGTATTTCTCTTAGTTCTCCCTTGTCATTCGTCTGTCTTACAAAGCTGATCTCGCTCTATCTGGCTGTCTGGTAAACATCTTGTTTACGTTATTTCTCCCATGTATTTCTCTTAGTTCTCCCTTGTCATTCGTCTGTCTTACAAATGCTGATCTCGCTCTATCTGGCTGTCTGGTAAACTAAAATTGTTTACGTTATTTCTCCCATGTATTTCTCTTAGTTCTCCCTTGTCATTCGTCTGTCTTACAAAGCTGATCTTGCTCTATCTGGCTGTCTGGTAAACTAAAATTGTTTACGTTATTTCTCCCATGTATTTCTCTTAGTTCTCCCTTGTCATTCGTCTGTCTTACAAAGCTGATCTCGCTCTATCTGGCTGTCTGGTAAACATCTTGTTTACGTTATTTCTCCCATGTATTTCTCTTAGTTCTCCCTTGTCATTCGTCTGTCTTACAAATGCTGATCTCGCTCTATCTGGCAGTCTGGTAAACTAAAATTGTTTACGTTATTTCTCCCATGTATTTCTCTTAGTTCTCCCTTGTCATTCGTCTGTCTTACAAATGCTGATCTCGCTCTATCTGGCTGTCTGGTAAACTAAAATTGTTTACGTTATTTCTCCCATGTATTTCTCTTAGTTCTCCCTTGTCATTCGTCTGTCTTACAAATGCTGATCTCGCTCTATCTGGCTGTCTGGTAAACTAAAATTGTTTACGTTATTTCTCCCATGTATTTCTCTTAGTTCTCCCTTGTCATTCGTCTGTCTTACAAAGCTGATCTCGCTCTATCTGGCTGTCTGGTAAACATCTTGTTTACGTTATTGCTCCCATGTATTTCTCTTAGTTCTCCCTTGTCATTCGTCTGTCTTACAAAGCTGATCTCGCTCTATCTGGCTGTCTGGTAAAGATCTTGTTTACGTTATATCTCCCATGTATTTCTCTTAGTTCTCCCTTGTCATTCGTCTGTCTTACAAATGCTGATCTCGCTCTATCTGGCTGTCTGGTAAACATCTTGTTTACGTTATATCTCCCATGTATTTCTCTTAGTTCTTCCTTGTCATTCGTCTGTCTTACAAATGCTGATCTCGCTCTATCTGGCTGTCTGGTAAACTAAAATTGTTTACGTTATTTCTCCCATGTATTTCTCTTAGTTCTCCCTTGTCATTCATCTGTCTTACAAAGCTGATCTTGCTCTATCTGGCTGTCTGGTAAACTAAAATTGTTTACGTTATTTTTCCCATGTATTTCTCCTAGTTCTCCCTTGTCATTCGTCTGTCTTACAAAGCTGATCTCGCTCTATCTGGCTGTCTGGTAAACATCTTGTTTACGTTATTTCTTCCATGTATTTCTCTTAGTTCTCCCTTGTCATTCGTCTGTCTTACAAATGCTGATCTCGCTCTATCTGGCTGTCTGGTAAACTAAAATTGTTTACGTTATTTCTCCCATGTATTTCTCTTAGTTCTCCCTTGTCATTCGTCTGTCTTACAAAGCTGATCTCGCTCTATCTGGCTGTCTGGTAAACATCTTGTTTACGTTATATCTCCCATGTATTTCTCTTAGTTCTCCCTTGTCATTCGTCTGTCTTACAAATGCTGATCTCGCTCTATCTGGCTGTCTGGTAAACATCTTGTTTACGTTATTTCTCCCATGTATTTCTCTTAGTTCTCCCTTGTCATTCGTCTGTCTTACAAAGCTGATCTCGCTCTATCTGGCTGTCTGGTAAACATCTTGTTTACGTTATTTCTCCCATGTATTTCTCTTAGTTCTCCCTTGTCATTCGTCTGTCTTACAAATGCTGATCTCGCTCTATCTGGCTGTCTGGTAAACTAAAATTGTTTACGTTATTTCTCCCATGTATTTCTCTTAGTTCTCCCTTGTCATTCGTCTGTCTTACAAAGCTGATCTTGCTCTATCTGGCTGTCTGGTAAACTAAAATTGTTTACGTTATTTCTCCCATGTATTTCTCTTAGTTCTCCCTTGTCATTCGTCTGTCTTACAAAGCTGATCTCGCTCTATCTGGCTGTCTGGTAAACATCTTGTTTACGTTATTTCTCCCATGTATTTCTCTTAGTTCTCCCTTGTCATTCGTCTGTCTTACAAATGCTGATCTCGCTCTATCTGGCTGTCTGGTAAACTAAAATTGTTTACGTTATTTCTCCCATGTATTTCTCTTAGTTCTCCCTTGTCATTCGTCTGTCTTACAAATGCTGATCTCGCTCTATCTGGCTGTCTGGTAAACTAAAATTGTTTACGTTATTTCTCCCATGTATTTCTCTTAGTTCTCCCTTGTCATTCGTCTGTCTTACAAATGCTGATCTCGCTCTATCTGGCTGTCTGGTAAACTAAAATTGTTTACGTTATTTCTCCCATGTATTTCTCTTAGTTCTCCCTTGTCATTCGTCTGTCTTACAAAGCTGATCTCGCTCTATCTGGCTGTCTGGTAAACATCTTGTTTACGTTATTGCTCCCATGTATTTCTCTTAGTTCTCCCTTGTCATTCGTCTGTCTTACAAAGCTGATCTCGCTCTATCTGGCTGTCTGGTAAAGATCTTGTTTACGTTATATCTCCCATGTATTTCTCTTAGTTCTCCCTTGTCATTCGTCTGTCTTACAAATGCTGATCTCGCTCTATCTGGCTGTCTGGTAAACATCTTGTTTACGTTATATCTCCCATGTATTTCTCTTAGTTCTCCCTTGTCATTCGTCTGTCTTACAAATGCTGATCTCGCTCTATCTGGCTGTCTGGTAAACTAAAATTGTTTACGTTATTTCTCCCATGTATTTCTCTTAGTTCTCCCTTGTCATTCGTCTGTCTTACAAAGCTGATCTCGCTCTATCTGGCTGTCTGGTAAACTAAAATTGTTTACGTTATTTCTCCCATGTATTTCTCTTAGTTCTCCCTTGTCATTCGTCTGTCTTACAAAGCTGATCTCGCTCTATCTGGCTGTCTGGTAAACATCTTGTTTACGTTATTTCTCCCATGTATTTCTCTTAGTTCTCCCTTGTCATTCGTCTGTCTTACAAATGCTGATCTCGCTCTATCTGGCTGTCTGGTAAACTAAAATTGTTTACGTTATTTCTCCCATGTATTTCTCTTAGTTCTCCCTTGTCATTCGTCTGTCTTACAAAGCTGATCTCGCTCTATCTGGCTGTCTGGTAAAGATCTTGTTTACGTTATTTCTCCCATGTATTTCTCTTAGTTCTCCCTTGTCATTCGTCTGTCTTACAAAGCTGATCTCGCTCTATCTGGCTGTCTGGTAAAGATCTTGTTTACGTTATATCTCCCATGTATTTCTCTTAGTTCTCCCTTGTCATTCGTCTGTCTTACAAATGCTGATCTCGCTCTATCTGGCTGTCTGGTAAACATCTTGTTTACGTTATATCTCCCATGTATTTCTCTTAGTTCTCCCTTGTCATTCGTCTGTCTTACAAATGCTGATCTCGCTCTATCTGGCAGTCTGGTAAACTAAAATTGTTTACGTTATTTCTCCCATGTATTTCTCTTAGTTCTCCCTTGTCATTCGTCTGTCTTACAAATGCTGATCTCGCTCTATCTGGCTGTCTGGTAAACTAAAATTGTTTACGTTATTTCTCCCATGTATTTCTCTTAGTTCTCCCTTGTCATTCGTCTGTCTTACAAATGCTGATCTCGCTCTATCTGGCTGTCTGGTAAACTAAAATTGTTTACGTTATTTCTCCCATGTATTTCTCTTAGTTCTCCCTTGTCATTCGTCTGTCTTACAAAGCTGATCTCGCTCTATCTGGCTGTCTGGTAAACATCTTGTTTACGTTATATCTCCCATGTATTTCTCTTAGTTCTCCCTTGTCATTCGTCTGTTCTACAAATGCTGATCTCGCTCTATCTGGCTGTCTGGTAAACATCTTGTTTACGTTATTTCTCCCATGTATTTCTCTTAGTTCTCCCTTGTCATTCGTCTGTCTTACAAAGCTGATCTCGCTCTATCTGGCTGTCTGGTAAACATCTTGTTTACGTTATATCTCCTATGTATTTCTCTTAGTTCTCCCTTGTCATTCGTCTGTCTTACAAATGCTGATCTCGCTCTATCTGGCTGTCTGGTAAACATCTTGTTTACGTTATTTCTCCCATGTATTTCTTTTAGTTCTCCCTTGTCATTCGTCTGTCTTACAAAGCTGATCTCGCTCTATCTGGCTGTCTGGTAAACATCTTGTTTACGTTATTGCTCCCATGTCTTTCTCTTAGTTCTCCCTTGTCATTCGTCTGTCTTACAAAGCTGATCTCGCTCTATCTGGCTGTCTGGTAAAGATCTTGTTTACGTTATATCTCCCATGTATTTCTCTTAGTTCTCCCTTGTCATTCGTCTGTCTTACAAAGCTGATCTCGCTCTATCTGGCTGTCTGGTAAACATCTTGTTTACGTTATATCTCCCATGTATTTCTCTTAGTTCTCCCTTGTCATTCGTCTGTCTTACAAATGCTGATCTCGCTCTATCTGGCTGTCTGGTAAACATCTTGTTTACGTTATTTCTCCCATGTATTTCTCTTAGTTCTCCCTTGTCATTCGTCTGTCTTACAAAGCTGATCTCGCTCTATCTGGCTGTCTGGTAAACATCTTGTTTACGTTATTTCTCCCATGTATTTCTCTTAGTTCTCCCTTGTCATTCGTCTGTCTTACAAATGCTGATCTCGCTCTATCTGGCTGTCTGGTAAACTAAAATTGTTTACGTTATTTCTCCCATGTATTTCTCTTAGTTCTCCCTTGTCATTCGTCTGTCTTACAAAGCTGATCTTGCTCTATCTGGCTGTCTGGTAAACTAAAATTGTTTACGTTATTTCTCCCATGTATTTCTCTTAGTTCTCCCTTGTCATTCGTCTGTCTTACAAAGCTGATCTCGCTCTATCTGGCTGTCTGGTAAACATCTTGTTTACGTTATTTCTCCCATGTATTTCTCTTAGTTCTCCCTTGTCATTCGTCTGTCTTACAAATGCTGATCTCGCTCTATCTGGCAGTCTGGTAAACTAAAATTGTTTACGTTATTTCTCCCATGTATTTCTCTTAGTTCTCCCTTGTCATTCGTCTGTCTTACAAATGCTGATCTCGCTCTATCTGGCTGTCTGGTAAACTAAAATTGTTTACGTTATTTCTCCCATGTATTTCTCTTAGTTCTCCCTTGTCATTCGTCTGTCTTACAAATGCTGATCTCGCTCTATCTGGCTGTCTGGTAAACTAAAATTGTTTACGTTATTTCTCCCATGTATTTCTCTTAGTTCTCCCTTGTCATTCGTCTGTCTTACAAAGCTGATCTCGCTCTATCTGGCTGTCTGGTAAACATCTTGTTTACGTTATTGCTCCCATGTATTTCTCTTAGTTCTCCCTTGTCATTCGTCTGTCTTACAAAGCTGATCTCGCTCTATCTGGCTGTCTGGTAAAGATCTTGTTTACGTTATATCTCCCATGTATTTCTCTTAGTTCTCCCTTGTCATTCGTCTGTCTTACAAATGCTGATCTCGCTCTATCTGGCTGTCTGGTAAACATCTTGTTTACGTTATATCTCCCATGTATTTCTCTTAGTTCTCCCTTGTCATTCGTCTGTCTTACAAATGCTGATCTCGCTCTATCTGGCTGTCTGGTAAACTAAAATTGTTTACGTTATTTCTCCCATGTATTTCTCTTAGTTCTCCCTTGTCATTCGTCTGTCTTACAAAGCTGATCTCGCTCTATCTGGCTGTCTGGTAAACTAAAATTGTTTACGTTATTTCTCCCATGTATTTCTCTTAGTTCTCCCTTGTCATTCGTCTGTCTTACAAATGCTGATCTCGCTCTATCTGGCTGTCTGGTAAACATCTTGTTTACGTTTTTTCTCCCATGTATTTCTCTTAGTTCTCCCTTGTCATTCGTCTGTCTTACAAAGCTGATCTCGCTCTATCTGGCTGTCTGGTAAACATCTTCTTTACGTTATATCTCCTATGTATTTCTCTTAGTTCTCCCTTGTCATTCGTCTGTCTTACAAATGCTGATCTCGCTCTATCTGGCTGTCTGGTAAACATCTTGTTTACGTTATTTCTCCCATGTATTTCTTTTAGTTCTCCCTTGTCATTCGTCTGTCTTACAAAGCTGATCTCGCTCTATCTGGCTGTCTGGTAAAGATCTTGTTTACGTTATATCTCCCATGTATTTCTCTTAGTTCTCCCTTGTCATTCGTCTCTCTTACAAAGCTGATCTCGCTCTATCTGGCTGTCTGGTAAACATCTTGTTTACGTTATATCTCCCATGTATTTCTCTTAGTTCTCCCTTGTCATTCGTCTGTCTTACAAATGCTTATCTCGCTCTATCTGGCTGTCTGGTAAACATCTTGTTTACGTTATTTCTCCCATGTATTTCTCTTAGTTCTCCCTTGTCATTCGTCTGTCTTACAAAGCTGATCTCGCTCTATCTGGCTGTCTGGTAAACATCTTGTTTACGTTATTTCTCCCATGTATTTCTCTTAGTTCTCCCTTGTCATTCGTCTGTCTTACAAATGCTGATCTCGCTCTATCTGGCTGTCTGGTAAACATCTTGTTTACGTTATATCTCCCATGTATTTCTCTTAGTTCTCCCTTGTCATTCGTCTGTCTTACAAATGCTGATCTCGCTCTATCTGGCTGTCTGGTAAATTAAAATTGTTTACGTTATTTCTCCCATGTATTTCTCTTAGTTCTCCCTTGTCATTCATCTGTCTTACAAAGCTGATCTTGCTCTATCTGGCTGTCTGGTAAACTAAAATTGTTTACGTTATTTCTCCCATGTATTTCTCTTAGTTCTCCCTTGTCATTCGTCTGTCTTACAAAGCTGATCTCGCTCTACCTGGCTGTCTGGTAAACTAAAATTGTTTACGTTATTTCTCCCATGTATTTCTCTTAGTTCTCTCTTGTCATTCGTCTGTCTTACAAATGCTGATCTCGCTCTATCTGGCTGTCTGGTAAACATCTTGTTTACGTTATTTCTCCCATGTATTTCTCTTAGTTCTCCCTTGTCATTCGTCTGTCTTACAAATGCTGATCTCGCTCTATCTGGCTGTCTGGTAAACTAAAATTGTTTACGTTATTTCTCCCATGTATTTCTCTTAGTTCTCCCTTGTCATTCGTCTGTCTTACAAAGCTGATCTCGCTCTATCTGGCTGTCTGGTAAAGATCTTGTTTACGTTATATCTCCCATGTATTTCTCTTAGTTCTCCCTTTCATTCGTCTGTCTTACAAAGCTGATCTCGCTCTATCTGGCTGTCTGGTAAAGATCTTGTTTACGTTATATCTCCCATGTATTTCTCTTAGTTCTCCCTTGTCATTCGTCTGTCTTACAAATTTTGATCTCGCTCTATCTGGCTGTCTGGTAAACATCTTGTTTACGTTATATCTCCCATGTATTTCTCTTAGTTCTCCCTTGTCATTCGTCTGTCTTACAAATGCTGATCTCGCTCTATCTGGCAGTCTGGTAAACTAAAATTGTTTACGTTATTTCTCCCATGTATTTCTCTTAGTTCTCCCTTGTCATTCGTCTGTCTTACAAATGCTGATCTCGCTCTATCTGGCTGTCTGGTAAACTAAAATTGTTTACGTTATTTCTCCCATGTATTTCTCTTAGTTCTCCCTTGTCATTCGTCTGTCTTACAAATGCTGATCTCGCTCTATCTGGCTGTCTGGTAAACTAAAATTGTTTACGTTATTTCTCCCATGTATTTCTCTTAGTTCTCCCTTGTCATTCGTCTGTCTTACAAAGCTGATCTCGCTCTATCTGGCTGTCTGGTAAACATCTTGTTTACGTTATATCTCCCATGTATTTCTCTTAGTTCTCCCTTGTCATTCGTCTGTTCTACAAATGCTGATCTCGCTCTATCTGGCTGTCTGGTAAACATCTTGTTTACGTTTTTTCTCCCATGTATTTCTCTTAGTTCTCCCTTGTCATTCGTCTGTCTTACAAAGCTGATCTCGCTCTATCTGGCTGTCTGGTAAACATCTTGTTTACGTTATATCTCCTATGTATTTCTCTTAGTTCTCCCTTGTCATTCGTCTGTCTTACAAATGCTGATCTCGCTCTATCTGGCTGTCTGGTAAACATCTTGTTTACGTTATTTCTCCCATGTATTTCTTTTAGTTCTCCCTTGTCATTCGTCTGTCTTACAAAGCTGATCTCGCTCTATCTGGCTGTCTGGTAAACATCTTGTTTACGTTATTGCTCCCATGTCTTTCTCTTAGTTCTCCCTTGTCATTCGTCTGTCTTACAAAGCTGATCTCGCTCTATCTGGCTGTCTGGTAAAGATCTTGTTTACGTTATATCTCCCATGTATTTCTCTTAGTTCTCCCTTGTCATTCGTCTCTCTTACAAAGCTGATCTCGCTCTATCTGGCTGTCTGGTAAACATCTTGTTTACGTTATATCTCCCATGTATTTCTCTTAGTTCTCCCTTGTCATTCGTCTGTCTTACAAATGCTTATCTCGCTCTATCTGGCTGTCTGGTAAACATCTTGTTTACGTTATTTCTCCCATGTATTTCTCTTAGTTCTCCCTTGTCATTCGTCTGTCTTACAAAGCTGATCTCGCTCTATCTGGCTGTCTGGTAAACATCTTGTTTACGTTATTTCTCCCATGTATTTCTCTTAGTTCTCCCTTGTCATTCGTCTGTCTTACAAATGCTGATCTCGCTCTATCTGGCAGTCTGGTAAACTAAAATTGTTTACGTTATTTCTCCCATGTATTTCTCTTAGTTCTCCCTTGTCATTCGTCTGTCTTACAAATGCTGATCTCGCTCTATCTGGCTGTCTGGTAAACTAAAATTGTTTACGTTATTTCTCCCATGTATTTCTCTTAGTTCTCCCTTGTCATTCGTCTGTCTTACAAATGCTGATCTCGCTCTATCTGGCTGTCTGGTAAACTAAAATTGTTTACGTTATTTCTCCCATGTATTTCTCTTAGTTCTCCCTTGTCATTCGTCTGTCTTACAAAGCTGATCTCGCTCTATCTGGCTGTCTGGTAAACATCTTGTTTACGTTATTTCTCCCATGTATTTCTCTTAGTTCTCCCTTGTCATTCGTCTGTCTTACAAAGCTGATCTCGCTCTATCTAGCTGTCTGGTAAAAAAATTGTTTACGTTATATCTCCCATGTATTTCTCTTAGTTCTCCCTTGTCATTCGTCTGTCTTACAAATGCTGATCTCGCTCTATCTGGCTGTCTGGTAAACATCTTGTTTACGTTATATCTCCCATGTATTTCTCTTAGTTCTCCCTTGTCATTCGTCTGTCTTACAAATGCTGATCTCGCTCTATCTGGCTGTCTGGTAAACATCTTGTTTACGTTATTTCTCCCATGTATTTCTCTTAGTTCTCCCTTGTCATTCGTCTGTCTTACAAAGCTGATCTCGCTCTATCTGGCTGTCTGGTAAACATCTTGTTTACGTTATTTCTCCCATGTATTTCTCTTAGTTCTCCCTTGTCATTCGTCTGTCTTACAAATGCTGATCTCGCTCTATCTGGCTGTCTGGTAAACTAAAATTGTTTACGTTATTTCTCCCATGTATTTCTCTTAGTTCTCCCTTGTCATTCGTCTGTCTTACAAAGCTGATCTCGCTCTATCTGGCTGTCTGGTAAACATCTTGTTTACGTTATTTCTCCCATGTATTTCTCTTAGTTCTCCCTTGTCATTCGTCTGTCTTACAAATGCTGATCTCGCTCTATCTGGCAGTCTGGTAAACTAAAATTGTTTACGTTATTTCTCCCATGTATTTCTCTTAGTTCTCCCTTGTCATTCGTCTGTCTTACAAATGCTGATCTCGCTCTATCTGGCTGTCTGGTAAACTAAAATTGTTTACGTTATTTCTCCCATGTATTTCTCTTAGTTCTCCCTTGTCATTCGTCTGTCTTACAAATGCTGATCTCGCTCTATCTGGCTGTCTGGTAAACTAAAATTGTTTACGTTATTTTTCCCATGTATTTCTCTTAGTTCTCCCTTGTCATTCGTCTGTCTTACAAAGCTGATCTCGCTCTATCTGGCTGTCTGGTAAACATCTTGTTTACGTTATATCTCCCATGTATTTCTCTTAGTTCTCCCTTGTCATTCGTCTGTTCTACAAATGCTGATCTCGCTCTATCTGGCTGTCTGGTAAACATCTTGTTTACGTTATTTCTCCCATGTATTTCTCTTAGTTCTCCCTTGTCATTCGTCTGTCTTACAAAGCTGATCTCGCTCTATCTGGCTGTCTGGTAAACTAAAATTGTTTACGTTATTTCTCCCATGTATTTCTCTTAGTTCTCCCTTGTCATTCATCTGTCTTACAAAGCTGATCTTGCTCTATCTGGCTGTCTGGTAAACTAAAATTGTTTACGTTATTTCTCCCATGTATTTCTCCTAGTTCTCCCTTGTCATTCGTCTGTCTTACAAAGCTGATCTCGCTCTATCTGGCTGTCTGGTAAACATCTTGTTTACGTTATTTCTTCCATGTATTTCTCTTAGTTCTCCCTTGTCATTCGTCTGTCTTACAAATGCTGATCTCGCTCTATCTGGCTGTCTGGTAAACTAAAATTGTTTACGTTATTTCTCCCATGTATTTCTCTTAGTTCTCCCTTGTCATTCGTCTGTCTTACAAAGCTGATCTCGCTCTATCTGGCTGTATGGTAAACTAAAATTGTTTACGTTATTTCTCCCATGTATTTCTCTTAGTTCTCCCTTGTCATTCGTCTGTCTTACAAATGCTGATCTCGCTCTATCTGGCTGTCTGGTAAACATCTTGTTTACGTTATTTCTCCCATGTATTTCTCTTAGTTCTCCCTTGTCATTCGTCTGTCTTACAAATGCTGATCTCGCTCTATCTGGCTGTCTGGTAAACTAAAATTGTTTACGTTATTTCTCCCATGTATTTCTCTTAGTTCTCCCTTGTCATTCGTCTGTCTTACAAAGCTGATCTCGCTCTATCTGGCTGTCTGGTAAAGATCTTGTTTACGTTATATCTCCCATGTATTTCTCTTAGTTCTCCCTTGTCATTCGTCTGTCTTACAAATGCTGATCTCGCTCTATCTGGCTGTCTGGTAAACATCTTGTTTACGTTATATCTCCCATGTATTTCTCTTAGTTCTCCCTTGTCATTCGTCTGTCTTACAAATGCTGATCTCGCTCTATCTGGCTGTCTGGTAAACATCTTGTTTACGTTATTTCTCCCATGTATTTCTCTTAGTTCTCCCTTGTCATTCGTCTGTCTTACAAAGCTGATCTCGCTCTATCTGGCTGTCTGGTAAACATCTTGTTTACGTTATTTCTCCCATGTATTTCTCTTAGTTCTCCTTGTCATTCGTCTGTCTTACAAATGCTGATCTCGCTCTATCTGGCTGTCTGGTAAACTAAAATTGTTTACGTTATTTCTCCTATGTATTTCTCTTAGTTCTCCCTTGTCATTCGTCTGTCTTACAAAGCTGATCTCGCTCTATCTGGCTGTCTGGTAAACATCTTGTTTACGTTATTTCTCCCATGTATTTCTCTTAGTTCTCCCTTGTCATTCGTCTGTCTTACAAATGCTGATCTCGCTCTATCTGGCAGTCTGGTAAACTAAAATTGTTTACGTTATTTCTCCCATGTATTTCTCTTAGTTCTCCCTTGTCATTCGTCTGTCTTACAAAGCTGATCTCGCTCTATCTGGCTGTCTGGTAAACTAAAATTGTTTACGTTATTTCTCCCATGTATTTCTCTTAGTTCTCCCTTGTCATTCGTCTGTCTTACAAAGCTGATCTCGCTCTATCTGGCTGTCTGGTAAACATCTTGTTTACGTTATTTCTCCCATGTATTTCTCTTAGTTCTCCCTTGTCATTCGTCTGTCTTACAAATGCTGATCTCGCTCTATCTGGCTGTCTGGTAAACTAAAATTGTTTACGTTATTTCTCCCATGTATTTCTCTTAGTTCTCCCTTGTCATTCGTCTGTCTTACAAAGCTGATCTCGCTCTATCTGGCTGTCTGGTAAACTAAAATTGTTTACGTTATTTCTCCCATGTATTTCTCTTAGTTCTCCCTTGTCATTCGTATGTCTTACAAATGCTGATCTCGCTCTATCTGGCTGTCTGGTAAACATCTTGTTTACGTTATTTCTCCCATGTATTTCTCTTAGTTCTCCCTTGTCATTCGTCTGTCTTACAAATGCTGATCTCGCTCTATCTGGCTGTCTGGTAAACAAATTGTTTACGTTATTTCTCCCATGTATTTCTCTTAGTTCTCCCTTGTCATTCGTCTGTCTTACAAAGCTGATCTCGCTCTATCTGGCTGTCTGGTAAACATCTTGTTTACGTTATTGCTCCCATGTATTTCTCTTAGTTCTCCCTTGTCATTCGTCTGTCTTACAAAGCTGATCTCGCTCTATCTGGCTGTCTGGTAAAGATCTTGTTTACGTTATATCTCCCATGTATTTCTCTTAGTTCTCCCTTGTCATTCGTCTGTCTTACAAAGCTGATCTCGCTCTATCTGGCTGTCTGGTAAACATCTTGTTTACGTTATATCTCCCATGTATTTCTCTTAGTTCTCCCTTGTCATTCGTCTGTCTTACAAATGCTGATCTCGCTCTATCTGGCTGTCTGGTAAACATCTTGTTTACGTTATTTCTCCCATGTATTTCTCTTAGTTCTCCCTTGTCATTCGTCTGTCTTACAAAGCTGATCTCGCTCTATCTGGCTGTCTGGTAAACATCTTGTTTACGTTATTTCTCCCATGTATTTCTCTTAGTTCTCCCTTGTCATTCGTCTGTCTTACAAAGCTGATCTCGCTCTATCTGGCTGTCTGGTAAACTAAAATTGTTTACGTTATTTCTCCCATGTATTTCTCTTAGTTCTCCCTTGTCATTCGTCTGTCTTACAAAGCTGATCTTGCTCTATCTGGCTGTCTGGTAAACTAAAATTGTTTACGTTATTTCTCCCATGTATTTCTCTTAGTTCTCCCTTGTCATTCGTCTGTCTTACAAAGCTGATCTCGCTCTATCTGGCTGTCTGGTAAACATCTTGTTTACGTTATTTCTCCCATGTATTTCTCTTAGTTCTCCCTTGTCATTCGTCTGTCTTACAAATGCTGATCTCGCTCTATCTGGCTGTCTGGTAAACTAAAATTGTTTACGTTATTTCTCCCATGTATTTCTCTTAGTTCTCCCTTGTCATTCGTCTGTCTTACAAAGCTGATCTCGCTCTATCTGGCTGTCTGGTAAACTAAAATTGTTTACGTTATTTCTCCCATGTATTTCTCTTAGTTCTCCCTTGTCATTCGTCTGTCTTACAAATGCTGATCTCGCTCTATCTGGCTGTCTGGTAAACATCTTGTTTACGTTATTTCTCCCATGTATTTCTCTTAGTTCTCCCTTGTCATTCGTCTGTCTTACAAAGCTGATCTCGCTCTATCTGGCTGTCTGGTAAACATCTTGTTTACGTTATTGCTCCCATGTATTTCTCTTAGTTCTCCCTTGTCATTCGTCTGTCTTACAAATGCTGATCTCGCTCTATCTGGCTGTCTGGTAAACTAAAATTGTTTACGTTATTTCTCCCATGTATTTCTCTTAGTTCTCCCTTGTCATTCGTCTGTCTTACAAAGCTGATCTCGCTCTATCTGGCTGTCTGGTAAACATCTTGTTTACGTTATTTCTCCCATGTATTTCTCTTAGTTCTCCCTTGTCATTCGTCTGTCTTACAAATGCTGATCTCGCTCTATCTGGCTGTCTGGTAAACTAAAATTGTTTACGTTATTTCTCCCATGTATTTCTCTTAGTTCTCCCTTGTCATTCGTCTGTCTTACAAATGCTGATCTCGCTCTATCTGGCTGTCTGGTAAACTAAAATTGTTTACGTTATTTCTCCCATGTATTTCTCTTAGTTCTCCCTTGTCATTCGTCTGTCTTACAAAGCTGATCTCGCTCTATCTGGCTGTCTGGTAAACATCTTGTTTACGTTATATCTCCCATGTATTTCTCTTAGTTCTCCCTTGTCATTCGTCTGTTCTACAAATGCTGATCTCGCTCTATCTGGCTGTCTGGTAAACATCTTGTTTACGTTATTTCTCCCATGTATTTCTCTTAGTTCTCCCTTGTCATTCGTCTGTCTTACAAAGCTGATCTCGCTCTATCTGGCTGTCTGGTAAACATCTTGTTTACGTTATTTCTCCCATGTATTTCTCTTAGTTCTCCCTTGTCATTCGTCTGTCTTACAAATGCTGATCTCGCTCTATCTGGCTGTCTGGTAAACATCTTGTTTACGTTATTTCTCCCATGTATTTCTCTTAGTTCTCCCTTGTCATTCGTCTGTCTTACAAAGCTGATCTCGCTCTATCTGGCTGTCTGGTAAACATCTTGTTTACGTTATTTCTCCCATGTATTTCTCTTAGTTCTCCCTTGTCATTCGTCTGTCTTACAAAGCTGATCTCGCTCTATCTGGCTGTCTGGTAAACTAAAATTGTTTACGTTATTTCTCCCATGTATTTCTCTTAGTTCTCCCTTGTCATTCGTCTGTCTTACAAATGCTGATCTCGCTCTATCTGGCTGTCTGGTAAACATCTTGTTTACGTTATTTCTCCCATGTATTTCTCTTAGTTCTCCCTTGTCATTCGTCTGTCTTACAAATGCTGATCTCGCTCTATCTGGCTGTCTGGTAAACATCTTGTTTACGTTATTTCTCCCATGTATTTCTCTTAGTTCTCCCTTGTCATTCGTCTGTCTTACAAAGCTGATCTCGCTCTATCTGGCTGTCTGGTAAACATCTTGTTTACGTTATTGCTCCCATGTATTTCTCTTAGTTCTCCCTTGTCATTCGTCTGTCTTACAAAGCTGATCTCGCTCTATCTGGCTGTCTGGTAAAGATCTTGTTTACGTTATATCTCCCATGTATTTCTCTTAGTTCTCCCTTGTCATTCGTCTGTCTTACAAATGCTGATCTCGCTCTATCTGGCTGTCTGGTAAACAAATTGTTTACGTTATTTCTCCCATGTATTTCTCTTAGTTCTCCCTTGTCATTCGTCTGTCTTACAAATGCTGATCTCGCTCTATCTGGCTGTCTGGTAAACATCTTGTTTACGTTATTTCTCCCATGTATTTCTCTTAGTTCTCCCTTGTCATTCGTCTGTCTTACAAAGCTGATCTCGCTCTATCTGGCTGTCTGGTAAACATCTTGTTTACGTTATTTCTCCCATGTATTTCTCTTAGTTCTCCCTTGTCATTCGTCTGTCTTACAAATGCTGATCTCGCTCTATCTGGCTGTCTGGTAAACTAAAATTGTTTACGTTATTTCTCCCATGTATTTCTCTTAGTTCTCCCTTGTCATTCGTCTGTCTTACAAAGCTGATCTCGCTCTATCTGGCTGTCTGGTAAACATCTTGTTTACGTTATATCTCCCATGTATTTCTCTTAGTTCTCCCTTGTCATTCGTCTGTCTTACAAATGCTGATCTCGCTCTATCTGGCTGTCTGGTAAACATCTTGTTTACGTTATTTCTCCCATGTATTTCTCTTAGTTCTCCCTTGTCATTCGTCTGTCTTACAAAGCTGATCTCGCTCTATCTGGCTGTCTGGTAAACTAAAATTGTTTACGTTATTTCTCCCATGTATTTCTCTTAGTTCTCCCTTGTCATTCGTCTGTCTTACAAAGCTGATCTCGCTCTATCTGGCTGTCTGGTAAACTAAAATTGTTTACGTTATTTCTCCCATGTATTTCTCTTAGTTCTCCCTTGTCATTCGTCTGTCTTACAAAGCTGATCTCGCTCTATCTGGCTGTCTGGTAAACATCTTGTTTACGTTATTTCTCCCATGTATTTCTCTTAGTTCTCCCTTGTCATTCGTCTGTCTTACAAATGCTGATCTCGCTCTATCTGGCTGTCTGGTAAACATCTTGTTTACGTTATTTCTCCCATGTATTTCTCTTAGTTCTCCCTTGTCATTCGTCTGTCTTACAAAGCTGATCTCGCTCTATCTGGCTGTCTGGTAAACAAATTGTTTACGTTATTTCTCCCATGTATTTCTCTTAGTTCTCCCTTGTCATTCGTCTGTCTTACAAATGCTGATCTCGCTCTATCTGGCTGTCTGGTAAACATCTTGTTTACGTTATTTCTCCCATGTATTTCTCTTAGTTCTCCCTTGTCATTCGTCTTCTTACAAATGCTGATCTCGCTCTATCTGGCTGTCTGGTAAACTAAAATTGTTTACGTTATTTCTCCCATGTATTTCTCTTAGTTCTCCCTTGTCATTCGTCTGTCTTACAAAGCTGATCTCGCTCTATCTGGCTGTCTGGTAAACATCTTGTTTACGTTATTGCTCCCATGTATTTCTCTTAGTTCTCCCTTGTCATTCGTCTGTCTTACAAAGCTGATCTCGCTCTATCTGGCTGTCTGGTAAAGATCTTGTTTACGTTATATCTCCCATGTATTTCTCTTAGTTCTCCCTTGTCATTCGTCTGTCTTACAAATGCTGATCTCGCTCTATCTGGCTGTCTGGTAAACATCTTGTTTACGTTATATCTCCCATGTATTTCTCTTAGTTCTCCCTTGTCATTCGTCTGTCTTACAAATGCTGATCTCGCTCTATCTGGCTGTCTGGTAAACATCTTGTTTACGTTATTTCTCCCATGTATTTCTCTTAGTTCTCCCTTGTCATTCGTCTGTCTTACAAAGCTGATCTCGCTCTATCTGGCTGTCTGGTAAACATCTTGTTTACGTTATTTCTCCCATGTATTTCTCTTAGTTCTCCCTTGTCATTCGTCTGTCTTACAAATGCTGATCTCGCTCTATCTGGCTGTCTGGTAAACTAAAATTGTTTACGTTATTTCTCCCATGTATTTCTCTTAGTTCTCCCTTGTCATTCGTCTGTCTTACAAAGCTGATCTCGCTCTATCTGGCTGTCTGGTAAACATCTTGTTTACGTTATTTCTCCCATGTATTTCTCTTAGTTCTCCCTTGTCATTCGTCTGTCTTACAAATGCTGATCTCGCTCTATCTGGCTGTCTGGTAAACTAAAATTGTTTACGTTATTTCTCCCATGTATTTCTCTTAGTTCTCCCTTGTCATTCGTCTGTCTTACAAATGCTGATCTCGCTCTATCTGGCTGTCTGGTAAACTAAAATTGTTTACGTTATTTCTCCCATGTATTTCTCTTAGTTCTCCCTTGTCATTCGTCTGTCTTACAAATGCTGATCTCGCTCTATCTGGCTGTCTGGTAAACTAAAATTGTTTACGTTATTTCTCCCATGTATTTCTCTTAGTTCTCCCTTGTCATTCGTCTGTCTTACAAAGCTGATCTCGCTCTATCTGGCTGTCTGGTAAACATCTTGTTTACGTTATATCTCCCATGTATTTCTCTTAGTTCTCCCTTGTCATTCGTCTGTCTTACAAATGCTGATCTCGCTCTATCTGGCTGTCTGGTAAACATCTTGTTTACGTTATTTCTCCCATGTATTTCTCTTAGTTCTCCCTTGTCATTCGTCTGTCTTACAAAGCTGATCTCGCTCTATCTGGCTGTCTGGTAAACATCTTGTTTACGTTATATCTCCCATGTATTTCTCTTAGTTCTCCCTTGTCATTCGTCTGTCTTACAAATGCTGATCTCGCTCTATCTGGCTGTCTGGTAAACATCTTGTTTACGTTATTTCTCCCATGTATTTCTCTTAGTTCTCCCTTGTCATTCGTCTGTCTTACAAAGCTGATCTCGCTCTATCTGGCTGTCTGGTAAACATCTTGTTTACGTTATTTCTCCCATGTATTTCTCTTAGTTCTCCCTTGTCATTCGTCTGTCTTACAAAGCTGATCTCGCTCTATCTGGCTGTCTGGTAAACATCTTGTTTACGTTATTTCTCCCATGTATTTCTCTTAGTTCTCCCTTGTCATTCGTCTGTCTTACAAATGCTGATCTCGCTCTATCTGGCAGTCTGGTAAACTAAAATTGTTTACGTTATTTCTCCCATGTATTTCTCTTAGTTCTCCCTTGTCATTCGTCTGTCTTACAAAGCTGATCTCGCTCTATCTGGCTGTCTGGTAAACATCTTGTTTACGTTATTTCTCCCATGTATTTCTCTTAGTTCTCCCTTGTCATTCGTCTGTCTTACAAATGCTGATCTCGCTCTATCTGGCTGTCTGGTAAACATCTTGTTTACGTTATTTCTCCCATGTATTTCTCTTAGTTCTCCCTTGTCATTCGTCTGTCTTACAAAGCTGATCTCGCTCTATCTGGCTGTCTGGTAAACTAAAATTGTTTACGTTATTTCTCCCATGTATTTCTCTTAGTTCTCCCTTGTCATTCGTCTGTCTTACAAAGCTGATCTCGCTCTATCTGGCTGTCTGGTAAACTAAAATTGTTTACGTTATTTCTCCCATGTATTTCTCTTAGTTCTCCCTTGTCATTCGTCTGTCTTACAAAGCTGATCTCGCTCTATCTGGCTGTCTGGTAAACATCTTGTTTACGTTATTTCTCCCATGTATTTCTCTTAGTTCTCCCTTGTCATTCGTCTGTCTTACAAATGCTGATCTCGCTCTATCTGGCTGTCTGGTAAACTAAAATTGTTTACGTTATTTCTCCCATGTATTTCTCTTAGTTCTCCCTTGTCATTCGTCTGTCTTACAAAGCTGATCTCGCTCTATCTGGCTGTCTGGTAAACTAAAATTGTTTACGTTATTTCTCCCATGTATTTCTCTTAGTTCTCCCTTGTCATTCGTCTGTCTTACAAATGCTGATCTCGCTCTATCTGGCTGTCTGGTAAACATCTTGTTTACGTTATTTCTCCCATGTATTTCTCTTAGTTCTCCCTTGTCATTCGTCTGTCTTACAAATGCTGATCTCGCTCTATCTGGCTGTCTGGTAAACTAAAATTGTTTACGTTATTTCTCCCATGTATTTCTCTTAGTTCTCCCTTGTCATTCGTCTGTCTTACAAAGCTGATCTCGCTCTATCTGGCTGTCTGGTAAACATCTTGTTTACGTTATTTCTCCCATGTATTTCTCTTAGTTCTCCCTTGTCATTCGTCTGTCTTACAAAGCTGATCTCGCTCTATCTGGCTGTCTGGTAAAGATCTTGTTTACGTTATATCTCCCATGTATTTCTCTTAGTTCTCCCTTGTCATTCGTCTGTCTTACAAATGCTGATCTCGCTCTATCTGGCTGTCTGGTAAACATCTTGTTTACGTTATATCTCCCATGTATTTCTCTTAGTTCTCCCTTGTCATTCGTCTGTCTTACAAATGCTGATCTCGCTCTATCTGGCTGTCTGGTAAACATCTTGTTTACGTTATTTCTCCCATGTATTTCTCTTAGTTCTCCCTTGTCATTCGTCTGTCTTACAAAGCTGATCTCGCTCTATCTGGCTGTCTGGTAAACATCTTGTTTACGTTATTTCTCCCATGTATTTCTCTTAGTTCTCCCTTGTCATTCGTCTGTCTTACAAATGCTGATCTCGCTCTATCTGGCTGTCTGGTAAACTAAAATTGTTTACGTTATTTCTCCTATGTATTTCTCTTAGTTCTCCCTTGTCATTCGTCTGTCTTACAAAGCTGATCTCGCTCTATCTGGCTGTCTGGTAAACATCTTGTTTACGTTATTTCTCCCATGTATTTCTCTTAGTTCTCCCTTGTCATTCGTCTGTCTTACAAATGCTGATCTCGCTCTATCTGGCAGTCTGGTAAACTAAAATTGTTTACGTTATTTCTCCCATGTATTTCTCTTAGTTCTCCCTTGTCATTCGTCTGTCTTACAAATGCTGATCTCGCTCTATCTGGCTGTCTGGTAAACTAAAATTGTTTACGTTATTTCTCCCATGTATTTCTCTTAGTTCTCCCTTGTCATTCGTCTGTCTTACAAATGCTGATCTCGCTCTATCTGGCTGTCTGGTAAACTAAAATTGTTTACGTTATTTCTCCCATGTATTTCTCTTAGTTCTCCCTTGTCATTCGTCTGTCTTACAAAGCTGATCTCGCTCTATCTGGCTGTCTGGTAAACATCTTGTTTACGTTATATCTCCCATGTATTTCTCTTAGTTCTCCCTTGTCATTCGTCTGTTCTACAAATGCTGATCTCGCTCTATCTGGCTGTCTGGTAAACATCTTGTTTACGTTATTTCTCCCATGTATTTCTCTTAGTTCTCCCTTGTCATTCGTCTGTCTTACAAAGCTGATCTCGCTCTATCTGGCTGTCTGGTAAACATCTTGTTTACGTTATATCTCCTATGTATTTCCCTTAGTTCTCCCTTGTCATTCGTCTGTCTTACAAATGCTGATCTCGCTCTATCTGGCTGTCTGGTAAACATCTTGTTTACGTTATTTCTCCCATGTATTTCTTTTAGTTCTCCCTTGTCATTCGTCTGTCTTACAAAGCTGATCTCGCTCTATCTGGCTGTCTGGTAAACATCTTGTTTACGTTATTGCTCCCATGTCTTTCTCTTAGTTCTCCCTTGTCATTCGTCTGTCTTACAAAGCTGATCTCGCTCTATCTGGCTGTCTGGTAAAGATCTTGTTTACGTTATATCTCCCATGTATTTCTCTTAGTTCTCCCTTGTCATTCGTCTGTCTTACAAAGCTGATCTCGCTCTATCTGGCTGTCTGGTAAACATCTTGTTTACGTTATATCTCCCATGTATTTCTCTTAGTTCTCCCTTGTCATTCGTCTGTCTTACAAATGCTGATCTCGCTCTATCTGGCTGTCTGGTAAACATCTTGTTTACGTTATTTCTCCCATGTATTTCTCTTAGTTCTCCCTTGTCATTCGTCTGTCTTACAAAGCTGATCTCGCTCTATCTGGCTGTCTGGTAAACATCTTGTTTACGTTATTTCTCCCATGTATTTCTCTTAGTTCTCCCTTGTCATTCGTCTGTCTTACAAATGCTGATCTCGCTCTATCTGGCTGTCTGGTAAACTAAAATTGTTTACGTTATTTCTCCCATGTATTTCTCTTAGTTCTCCCTTGTCATTCGTCTGTCTTACAAAGCTGATCTCGCTCTATCTGGCTGTCTGGTAAACTAAAATTGTTTACGTTATTTCTCCCATGTATTTCTCTTAGTTCTCCCTTGTCATTCGTCTGTCTTACAAAGCTGATCTCGCTCTATCTGGCTGTCTGGTAAACATCTTGTTTACGTTATTTCTCCCATGTATTTCTCTTAGTTCTCCCTTGTCATTCGTCTGTCTTACAAATGCTGATCTCGCTCTATCTGGCAGTCTGGTAAACTAAAATTGTTTACGTTATTTCTCCCATGTATTTCTCTTAGTTCTCCCTTGTCATTCGTCTGTCTTACAAATGCTGATCTCGCTCTATCTGGCTGTCTGGTAAACTAAAATTGTTTACGTTATTTCATCCATGTATTTCTCTTAGTTCTCCCTTGTCATTCGTCTGTCTTACAAATGCTGATCTCGCTCTATCTGCTGTCTGGTAAACTAAAATTGTTTACGTTATTTCTCCCATGTATTTCTCTTAGTTCTCCCTTGTCATTCGTCTGTCTTACAAAGCTGATCTCGCTCTATCTGGCTGTCTGGTAAACATCTTGTTTACGTTATATCTCCCATGTATTTCTCTTAGTTCTCCCTTGTCATTCGTCTGTCTTACAAATGCTGATCTCGCTCTATCTGGCTGTCTGGTAAACTAAAATTGTTTACGTTATTTCTCCCATGTATTTCTCTTAGTTCTCCCTTGTCATTCGTCTGTCTTACAAATGCTGATCTCGCTCTATCTGGCTGTCTGGTAAACTAAAATTGTTTACGTTATTTCTCCCATGTATTTCTCTTAGTTCTCCCTTGTCATTCGTCTGTCTTACAAAGCTGATCTCGCTCTATCTGGCTGTCTGGTAAACATCTTGTTTACGTTATATCTCCCATGTATTTCTCTTAGTTCTCCCTTGTCATTCGTCTGTTCTACAAATGCTGATCTCGCTCTATCTGGCTGTCTGGTAAACATCTTGTTTACGTTATTTCTCCCATGTATTTCTCTTAGTTCTCCCTTGTCATTCGTCTGTCTTACAAAGCTGATCTCGCTCTATCTGGCTGTCTGGTAAACATCTTGTTTACGTTATATCTCCTATGTATTTCCCTTAGTTCTCCCTTGTCATTCGTCTGTCTTACAAATGCTGATCTCGCTCTATCTGGCTGTCTGGTAAACATCTTGTTTACGTTATTTCTCCCATGTATTTCTTTTAGTTCTCCCTTGTCATTCGTCTGTCTTACAAAGCTGATCTCGCTCTATCTGGCTGTCTGGTAAACATCTTGTTTACGTTATTGCTCCCATGTCTTTCTCTTAGTTCTCCCTTGTCATTCGTCTGTCTTACAAAGCTGATCTCGCTCTATCTGGCTGTCTGGTAAAGATCTTGTTTACGTTATATCTCCCATGTATTTCTCTTAGTTCTCCCTTGTCATTCGTCTGTCTTACAAAGCTGATCTCGCTCTATCTGGCTGTCTGGTAAACATCTTGTTTACGTTATATCTCCCATGTATTTCTCTTAGTTCTCCCTTGTCATTCGTCTGTCTTACAAATGCTGATCTCGCTCTATCTGGCTGTCTGGTAAACATCTTGTTTACGTTATTTCTCCCATGTATTTCTCTTAGTTCTCCCTTGTCATTCGTCTGTCTTACAAAGCTGATCTCGCTCTATCTGGCTGTCTGGTAAACATCTTGTTTACGTTATTTCTCCCATGTATTTCTCTTAGTTCTCCCTTGTCATTCGTCTGTCTTACAAATGCTGATCTCGCTCTATCTGGCTGTCTGGTAAACTAAAATTGTTTACGTTATTTCTCCCATGTATTTCTCTTAGTTCTCCCTTGTCATTCGTCTGTCTTACAAAGCTGATCTCGCTCTATCTGGCTGTCTGGTAAACTAAAATTGTTTACGTTATTTCTCCCATGTATTTCTCTTAGTTCTCCCTTGTCATTCGTCTGTCTTACAAAGCTGATCTCGCTCTATCTGGCTGTCTGGTAAACATCTTGTTTACGTTATTTCTCCCATGTATTTCTCTTAGTTCTCCCTTGTCATTCGTCTGTCTTACAAATGCTGATCTCGCTCTATCTGGCAGTCTGGTAAACTAAAATTGTTTACGTTATTTCTCCCATGTATTTCTCTTAGTTCTCCCTTGTCATTCGTCTGTCTTACAAATGCTGATCTCGCTCTATCTGGCTGTCTGGTAAACTAAAATTGTTTACGTTATTTCATCCATGTATTTCTCTTAGTTCTCCCTTGTCATTCGTCTGTCTTACAAATGCTGATCTCGCTCTATCTGGCTGTCTGGTAAACTAAAATTGTTTACGTTATTTCTCCCATGTATTTCTCTTAGTTCTCCCTTGTCATTCGTCTGTCTTACAAAGCTGATCTCGCTCTATCTGGCTGTCTGGTAAACATCTTGTTTACGTTATATCTCCCATGTATTTCTCTTAGTTCTCCCTTGTCATTCGTCTGTCTTACAAATGCTGATCTCGCTCTATCTGGCTGTCTGGTAAACATCTTGTTTACGTTATTTCTCCCATGTATTTCTCTTAGTTCTCCCTTGTCATTCGTCTGTCTTACAAAGCTGATCTCGCTCTATCTGGCTGTCTGGTAAACATCTTGTTTACGTTATATCTCCTATGTATTTCTCTTAGTTCTCCCTTGTCATTCGTCTGTCTTACAAATGCTGATCTCGCTCTATCTGGCTGTCTGGTAAACATCTTGTTTACGTTATATCTCCCATGTATTTCTCTTAGTTCTCCCTTGTCATTCGTCTGTCTTACAAAGCTGATCTCGCTCTATCTGGCTATGTTGTAAACATGTTGTTTACGTTATTTCTCCCATATCTCACGCTGAGCTTAGACACTTTATACAATTATTCATTCTCCCCAAAAGCAACGATATACATCAACTGTCAAATTTGTAGGAAAAGCTGGAGCCGTTTTCGAGTTTCTTGTTCACCCAGGTTCAAGTTTTATTTTTGTACGAATGTACGAGTTGAATAGAAGTATTGTTACAATTTTTTTTTCATTTTATTTGTTCCTTCAATTTGTTTTAGTCCATTGTTCTCTTCCTTCTAAATAGCAATCAGAAATGTCACATGATGAAATAGGAGAAAAGGTTGGAGCGCTCTTCAATGATAGGGTAGATCACCGTCTTCCTCTTCAAAACTAGTTCCATGATAGGGTAGATCACCGTCTTCCTCTTCAAAACTAGTTCCATGATAGGGTAGATCACCGTCTTCCTCTCAAAACTAGTTCCATGATAGGGTAGATCACCGTGTTCCTCTCCCAAACTAGTTCCATGATAGGGTAGATCATCGTGTTCCTCTCCCAAACTAGTTCCATGATAGGGTAGATCACCGTGTTCCTCTTCCAAACTAGTTCTATCAACATGTAAAACTTCAGAAAACATTCCAACTAAACTGGTATCGACACTGACACGTTTCCGAAGCTAATTTAAGATTATTTTTTTTACACTACGTCTATTCAATGCATAACTTCATGACAGAACCTGGGTGGTGGCAGAAGCCTGGACACGGATATCAAAAACGACCGTAACGATGTTCCTAGAAATTTGACAGTTGATAAATATCGCTGAGAAAAGAATTACTAGCTTGTTTGCGACATTGGGGAAACTCTGGTTTGACCGTTATATTTATTAAAAGTAAAAAAAAAGGAAATAAATTAAAAATGTTTTTCTTAGTTTCTGACGTAGACGATGATGAGAAAGTTGTTTGGATTTTTGTTTACCTTTTAGTTCTACATAAGAACTGAAGTCGGGGTGATCCCCCCCCCCCCCCACCTTGTGATTAACTTAAAAAAACAGAGCGAAGTATTTATTTTATTTATTCACATTTCTAATGGAAGTATTTGCTTCTAACTTTCATTGGCAGATTACATGTCACGAGCTCAGCCAGGTATAACACAAGAGTTTTTGGCCGCCATGGAAGTCAGGAATTCAATATTACCTTCGGCTGTGGAAGTGTTGGAGTAAGGTTTCAGATTTTGTTGATGCTATTTTGTTTTAGGTCCTGCCTTTCTCCATTCTTTCCACATTCTCCATTCTATCCACATCCTTCATTCCTTCCACATCCTCCATTTCTTCCACATCCTCCATTTCTTCCACATCCTCCATTTCTTCCACATCCTCCATAGCTGACCAACACGGAAACATGAAATGTCAGTTCTACTAGGTAGGGCAGGGCTAGGGCAGGGGAAGGATCATACTATTATAAATATCAAACGACTGTTTTAGTAGCTAATAATTACTATAATTTCATAAGTGAAAAGAAATCAAGTATTTTAACAAATTATTTCACAATTATCTTTACCATAGACAGAGAAATAGACATTTATAAGTCTGCGATCTCAACGCTCCATATCTTTGAGGATGAAGAAGCTGTCAAAAATAATGATTAACAATTTTACACCCCTTTGATCAATGCTCTTAATATTTGAAAGCCAAGTCGGAATGCTATGTAATTAACACCAGATTGTTAAACAAGAGAGTACTGTTATTTGTTAAAGTAAAGAGCTTATTGTGGTTATTCATTTAATGTTTCTTAACTATAGATTTTATTTCTTTCAAAGCAGTATACGACAATGTGTAAAAAGCACACTAATTTTGCGCTTTTTTTTGGACAACTTAGCTGCTATTCTTTTAAAAAAGGTTTTGGAATGGCGCGAAACATCATAAAAAAACGGAAGTTGTTTGCACACTTTTGGTTTTTAAAAAATCAACAATGGTGCTGAGGTTTGTCATTTCTCAAGTTTTTGTTCCAGCTTTAAAAGCCTGCAATAAGACAATAGACGGAGGTAAATGTTCTCTTGTATAATTCCTTTACATTCATGCAGGTGTAGAGCTCTAGCATAACAAAGTTTGTACTAACTTAGGGCATTTTGTTTTATGACTTGTGCTGTGATAACATATCCGCATATCCCGTAGTTAGTTAGTTCTAGTTTATGAAACAATAAGATGCTTTTATGTACGCAATTATGATTACTAATTTAATTTAATCTTAAACTAAGATCTACATTTATCAATCAGTACCTGTTTTTGTTTTTTTAATTTTTTGTTTATGAAAGCGACTTTAGGTTCTCTTCTAATTTTGTCTGTAGAATAAAGGCAAGATCAACATTTCTGTGTAATAGTAAAAACTGACGATGTGGTCTCAAAAATTCTTGCATATAGTCTAAAGCAGTGATGCCCAAACTACGGCCCGCGGGCCATATCCGGCCCACGATGTGGTTCCAACCGACCCGCTAAAACATCGATACAAAATGTAGAAAATAAAAGAAAAATGAAAAGGTTGAAAAATTTATTTTTTTAATATTAGGACTTTGTTCTTGGAATTCATTCTAATCTGTTGTCTTTCTAAAACAAGCCATTACAAAAATATGGTGGCATTGTTGGTTTGAGCCGCTAAGAAAAGAGTCGCTAATTTACGCCTATAAATGAGCGATAGACGAAAATATTTACCAAGAAGTCAAACTAATGAGTTGGCTATAATTGAGGCTACAGAGTTGCTCACATTTAAAGAATGGAAATGCAGCAAAAAAAAATGCTTGCTAGCAGTGATAGAATACAATCGTCCTGAATAAAAAAAAGTTAAAGCTGTGCCGCCTTTCTGGCATGACAACTGCAAAATGAGTGGGCGATGTTGGTGAAAATCTCCAATTTAAATTAAACCATTTTAAACTAAAGGACAGAATAGCAGATTGTGAAATAGTAATTGCCGCTGTAGAGTGACACTAACTGACTGACTTACAAAGCAAGACTTCCCTTCTTGAGAAATTTCGAGCAATGCAGACAATAGATTTCTACCCCTTGTTGTCTACGGAAACCTTTAGTAGAAAAACCTTTTTAGTTACAAGACACCTGAAATACTTGTTACGTAATTAGCTTATAGGTGTATGTAAGCCTAATGGAGCCACGGGAATATAATAAAACATTTTAAAATGGTTTATTCTCTATTTCGAGGCGCGGTGGCTGAGCGGTAAAGCGCTTAGCTTCCGAACCGATGTCCCTGTATGAATCCTGGCGAAGACTGTGGTTTTAATTTCGGGATCTTTGTGTGCCTCTGAGTCCACCCAATTCTAATGGGTGCCGTACATTCGTTGGGGAAAGTAAGGCGGTTGGTCGTTGTGCTGGCCACATGAAACAAATAGATGACCTTTACATCATCTGTCCCATAGACTGCAAGGTCTATCGCAACTATTCTCTATTTCATTCTTTTGTATCTTTATGTAAATGTGGCCCGCGACACGAGTGTCGGAAAATAAAATGGCCCGCAGTATAACGCTGGGCATCACTGGTCTAAAGAATGCCGAGTTCTTGATCCTTGCCGATAACATATTGTTATAAACCTGGTGGTGGCACAGAGAGGGGTAGTGGTGTGTGTGTAGTCAGCCGACGCAAATCGCCCCAGGCCAGCGATAGACGAGCGGTCAACCGTGACGAGTTACAACTGTCAGCCGAGTCGAGTGTCAACAGGACGGTTCGGGAAGGATCGCCGTCGTGAACAGAGCTCAGGAGCGTCACGAGAGTTGTAGTCATCTGACCACCTAGAAACGTCGAGCGGCGTTCTGTCCGGTTCTAGAAGACCAGTAGGGACCCTATATAAGAGCGGAGGTGTCGCAGTCAAGAAGGTTCAGAGCCCGGTTCACTACAGTCCGGTCGACTACAGCACAGTTCAGCGGTGTGGTTCTGTACGGAGCATTACGACGGTTCAGTGCGGAGTACTGTCAAGTACAGTTGAGACGAACGGCGTCTTGATCTTGGTCTGTGATCGAGTCCGACACAACGAGCCTAGTGTGTGAAGTCAGTCCTGAACTGTTGAACCCAGTGCAAGCCCGGAACGAGACGGAGAGGCCAGTGCAAGAGTTGATACGGCGGTACGGTGTTATCGGAGAGATATTTGTACAAAGTACGTGTTGCCAATTGTACAGTATTGGCTGCTATTTATTCAACTATTAAAGTGTTACGTTACTTTGGAGCTCTGAGTTGTCAAGTTCTTTACGTTGGTGGTGTATGGTGCAGTATGCAGAGAGCTTGATAGTGAGATTCGTAACAATATATATGTATATATATACATTCGTAAGGGCCCTGGCTGATTTATCACTACTGAATAAAAGTCAAAATGGAATTTCTAGCTTCGATCTTAAGATGATTTGTTAATACATGATTAAAATATTGGTTGTGTTTATAAAAGCGTCAGCGAGCCTTTCAAATATTTCGATAAAAAGATGAAAACTTGGAAAACTACTCAACTATTGTATGTACAACTATTTTCTAAGGCATAGTTTGCGTGTGGGGGAGGTAATAAGTGATATTGATGATTACAGAAGAAGGTAGAGTTGAGCCTTCGCATCTCTAGGCCAGCAAAAGTGAACAAGAGCTCCCTCTTACCGGCCTGAATGAGAGCAGTGTACACTGTTCTGTTTGACGGGGGGTTTGACTCGCGGCCAGGGCCGCTTACAACGGGCATGCTACCCTGCCTCATAGTGGCACCCGGGTGGAAACAATCGTAGGAGGAAACGATTAGGCCAAAGGGTAGCAAAACACGACTCCCGTGGGGGTGCCTAAGGGGGAGCGAGAGCATCCTCATTGCATTGTTCTAATGGAATTATGCAGCTGTAGTCTTGGACAAATAGAAGTGTTAATCTTCTTCCCTGTCAACCGTCAGGTCATTTAATGACTGTATTGTACTCCTGTATTACTATGACTGCTTCATGAATTTTCCTATATTTATTTTATTAATGGTAGGAAAACAGGTCAAGGTGTGAAATATTTTATTTAACGGTTTTGGGGGTTGAACTCACTCCAACCCCCCCCCCCACGCCCATATCTCAATTTATGAAATTTACGTTTACTTTGAAGTAAGGTTTTCACTCTACAAAGGCAGAGAAGATAGTGGAGGGGGGGGGGGAATGTGCAAAGCTTAGATTAACTCTGTCTGTCTTGCCAAAAGTTTGTACACGTTATTTCTCCCTCACCCAATCTCGGATCAAGATGAAATTATTTCTTTCATCTGACAACTAAGAATCAATAAAAGAAAATTAACCATTTAGTTTATTAACTATTGGTAATTAATTGTTTTGATTATTCGACAAGGGAAAGAAATTGTACTTGACAGATATGGTGCTATAAGTTGAATTAGTCCCCTTTATACTTTGTGTAGAGAATTAGGTCGTCTCTTAAAAGTTTGAAACTAACAATAGATAATTATGAAAACTTCTTTGCTGGCACAGTGGTTATTGTGTTGGCTTGAGAAGGTTTGTTCCCTTAACTTCAAATTCAAGTCGTACTTTTAAAAGCTATCACGATAACCTCATCAGAGGTACCCCCCCCCTTTTTCCAACAGGGAAAATCATAGAGCTATTACAAATTTAATTACACGACTGATCCTAATTAATTGATACAAATTACACTTAATAGAAGCTTTTTTTTTCAAAGTATTTTTTTTTCTTGTCTTTTGGTGTTCGGTGATTATTACTGTATCCTAACTGTGCGATTTTACTTTTATCTGGTCATTACGTTATACTATGTCTGGCTGAGGGGCATTAACCACTTGGCCACCAATAAAGAGAGCGCGAGATCGAAGCCCGACTTTAGCTGAGTTGTGTTGACTTAATGGTAGCACGGAAACGTTCTTCCCCTCTGAAGCCCTTAAAAGAGATTGGTCCATAATGCCCTGAGCATGCAATTAAATAGAAAATTAAAATTACATGTACTTGTATTTCATTATGACTCTATCATTACGAATCTAATAGTTATGACTAAAAATAGATGTCTTCAAAATAATATTATTTAAAATAGATCAAGCACCTGACGTCCAACATTAATAGTTGGTTTACGCAAGGTTTGTCTTCTGCTATGGGTTTCTGCTTGGTTGTTTCTCACAAATCGGCAGAGGTAATAGGTGATATTGATGATGTAATCTTTAGTAAATCTGTACCTGATTCCCTAAATCCGGCGTAGGCTACTCTTGGCGAAAGTCTTTAACTCTCTCGGAACTATGCAGAAGGACCAATGTATTAAATATTCAGATCTTGTTCTGCAAAGACAATCCTATGGAACTCGTATCCATTGTTATATCTCTCATACATGTATTATATTATATATGTATTATTAAATTACTAAAGCATATAGTTCTTTTATATCTTATCAATACATTATGCTCAAAGACACTACATTGAAACAAATATATCTATTATATATTTCAGGTTGGGGAACAAGCTTCGATTGGGTTCCTATTGATGACGCTTTTGCCAAAGCCGCTAAAGAAAAAAAGAAAGTCATGGTTATTATCCACAAGCTGAGCTGCAAGGCTTGTCGCTACCAGAAAAGTTGGTTTTCAAGAAGCAAGGCCATCCTAAGTCTAAGCACCAACTTTGTTATGACCAATATAGACTATTCCCAGGCTGCGCTGAATACAAAGTACAGTCCAGATGGAAGCTATGTCCCTAGGATTTTGTTCTTCGACTCGGACGGTACTTTCCTGAAGGACTTAATGGCCCCTAGTAAAGAAGAAGGCACCTTGTATCACTACAGGGATGAGCAAGAACTACTGACAACTATGAAGACGGCCATTAAAGACTAAAGACAGATTAGATCAAAGGGGAATAGTTGACAAAGATACAGTTTACAATGTATAACAATAGTGTTTTCAAATCTGAATGTTTTCACGTTATTTCTGATGTCTTGGCCTAACATTTTGAACGTTTTATTTTGAAAAGGAGGGAAGGGGAGTTGAAGTATTACTAATGAAGTGGATGTCTCCCAAGATGTGGACATATGTTAAAACGTAGTAACAAGACGTTTGAACATCTTGGTCTTATCAAGCTATTAAAACATGACTTCCAAACTATAGTACATAGTTATCAATATGCTAAAACATAATGAGAAAACTAAACAATTTTTAAAAGTTTTCATCCTTATGTGTTTTTTAAATAATGAATTTCATAAAACTAAAAATGAGTAGATCTAGATTGGATATTTTAAAATTTGTAACAAAATAGTTAATGAATGATAAGTTGATATAGGATTCAAGTAAAAGGTCAGAGACATGAACACCACATGTGTGTGTCCTAGTGTCTTAAAAGTAGTTTTTGTTTCTAATGAAATTTTGTCGAACCCCCCCCCCCCCATTTAAATTCAAATACTGCATTCACTTGGGCAAGTTAAATCAAGATATTCTAGCAGATGTTACAAACAAAGAATACTGAACTACAATGCGCGCAATGGAAAGAATATCTGAAAAAAAAAAAGGGTTTAAAATCAGCGGTTCTCAACCTTTTAAGCTCGGCGACCCCTTTTTACAATCCCCCACTCTGCCGCGACCCCCCCCCCCCCGACACATACATACAGCAACAGAAGAGTAGACGATAGAAATCCATATTTTCGATGGTCTTAAGCGACCCCTGGCTAATAGTTAATCGACCCCCAAGGGGGTCGCGAACCACAGGTTGAGAACCCCTGGTTTAAATGATCAGAAAATGTTTGCCAGTGTTACAATAGAGACTAGAGACACATGTTGTTCTTAATTATTATGTAACTGTTGTTTGAATGTTGTCTTGTTTCACATTAAAAGTAATGAACACTGTTGTTGTCGTTATTTTTTAAAGCTCTTTTGTGAACTTAACTAGTGCTCCTGATTGATAATCTATGTAGTATTTTCTGTCTGTCTGTCTCTATCGCTCTTCTTCTTCAACAGCAAACATTATTATTATTAAATAGTTTTTATCTAGCGCTACTTTCTTATAGCATGCTCAGTGCGCTTTGTGAACCAGTGGGAGTTTTTCCATGCTGCTATAGGCGCTCAGTAAACAACTCTGCTCGAGTCGGGTGTCGAACCTCGAGCCCCCTTAATAGGTAACCAAGCAAAGTTCAAGCGTATTTAGCCTTTCAGCCACGCATTTAAACACATCACACACACACAGAGACATAAAGATATCGGTTCAAAAATGAATTTTATGGAGTGAGTTTAAAAAAAAAAATTCAGAAAACATATTGATAAATTAGATGCATACATTAAATTTGTAAGACTGCTAAACTGGACTTCGTTTTTTTTTACTAAGCATGTCCTGATTGGTCTGTACAATTTTTAAAAAGCTTGTCAACTCACTCTGTCTGTCTGGTAAAAAGTTTGTACATGTTATTTCTCCCACACCCAATATCGGATCAAGCTGAAATTTTGCACAATTATTTCTTTTACCTGACATCTCATAAATTACTTTAAAAATTACTTTAAAAAAATAATAACAATTAGTTAATTAACTATTGGAAATAAATTATTTTGTTTGATATCTAGAACAAGGGAAATTATTTTGTTTGATATCTAGAACAAGGGAAAGAAGTTGTAATTGACTGAAGTGCTGATATAAGTTGAATTAACGTAAAACATTTTACAAAAAAAGTAAACATTTGAGTTTAGTCTCCAACAAAAGCGAATCAGTTTCGAAAATTTGAAGCCACTGCAATGTAAAAAATCTAGATTTATCCAGTACTTAGGTCTAGAGTAATCTCAAAATAATTTTAATCTGGAGGATTAAACTTTCACTCTGTCACTTTCACTGAATGTAAAAGAAATGGGCAAGATGAATTGATACGCGATGCGATACTGTTACAGTTCTATTTAGTTAATTTAATTTTAGCGCCCTTTAAATTGTTTGAACTAGATATATTTTTTCTTTTTTTTTTAGGTTTTATTCTTGTTTCTTAGAATTGTCTTCCCTTGTATTTATATCTTTGCTAAAATTAGTTTCTTCAAAAGTAAAGAACTAGACCTCTATCTCGGCTATTTTTAGTACTTTTGGAAATTTGCTGTTGTTTCTCGAACTGCAAGCGTTCTTTTTACTGTTTACATAATTAAAATAAGATTGAGCTTGACCTTGACCATTATATTTACCTGACTAATGAGTTCTATTGTGTTATCCAGTGAGCAGTGTAAAATCTCTACAATGCCTGGACGTGGACAGAGTGGTCAAGACATTACAGTGAAAGCCATCAGACTTTGCAACACCTTTTGGGATTCACATGTAAGTCACCAACACATTTTTATACAAAAGTTTTGAATTCAATGTCTTTGGAACCAAGCCATTGCCAGCTGAAGCTTGTGATGAGATTAAGTTAGTTGATTTGTTAGAGTTGTCGGCCTTAGCTCGGAGAGTACCGGTACTTCGTCTTTAGCCTGTTTTAAAGAAAAATAGTGAAAGAAATACTGATTTAATTAAGAGTAATTTGAAACGATGAAAACTGATATTAATTAAGTATAACCAAAATACACTTCTTTTCTTTAGCATCTAAAGCAATTTGCGATTTTGGGACAAAGTTTCTTTTTCAATATCTTTTGTAAAAGTTATCATCACGAGAGTGAGAGAAAGAAAGGGAATAGAGAGGACAAATGAACGTTCAGACCTTGCGATAGGGTAGTAGATGAGGTTAAGATCATCTGTTTCTTTGGCCAACAGATAACAAGTAGGGTGTCATGTGACCAGCACAACGATTAACCGCCTTTACACTAGAGTCAAGTACCCATTCGAGTTGGATGGACTCAAGGGTACACTGAAATTCCCGAAACTCGAAATTCAGTCTTCACCGAGATTCGAAGTGGTTGGGAGAGAGAGAGGAAAAGTGAGAAAGAAAGCAAAAGTTAAGAGAGAGAACAAATGTGAGAAAGAGGTATAACAATGTGTGAGAAAAAGTGAGAAAGAAAAAGATGTTTGTTTTAGAGACAATTCCTTTATAAAATTAATAGAGATACATGTCCCTCCGCTTCCTTTCTCCCTCAGTCCTATATCATGAAAGATATTAAGTACTTTCAAAGTGCATTAACAGTTCTTATATTAACTTAAGGACCTCGTCAAAGACCACCTGGAAGCCATACTCCGCGGTATGATCTACACTCTTGGAAGAGCTGAAGATGGGACATACAGTAGCGATATGACGGGTACATTTTATCTTCTTTTATTGTAATATAAACCTTCAGATTTCATATTCAAATTCACGACTTGCAAAGCTCTACATAAAGACTAGTCAACTTCAACCTTTTTTTAAGATGTTAATTCAAGTCTCTTTTCTTTCATTGAAGTTTTTCTTTACGCTATACTAGAGTTCATTCAACTCTCTTCTGTTTTTTTTTATAGATTATTTCTACGGACCCTACGAGTACTCACGATCAGATCGTGTGGCATTACAACTGCAACAGTTCAGAGACCATGGACTTCCTGGTCTGAACACAATCAGGGCGGCTTACGGGCTAAGCCCTAGGGATGACTGGACAACATTTGGCGGTCCAAATGGAGTCAGTATATTGTTATTGAATTTAATGAAGTTGAAATTGTTATAATTAATTTAAAATATTCTATGTAATATATAATAACATCCTTAAGTACTAGAGTTGAGCTACCAAAATAGATGTGTGTGTACATATAAAAAATGGAATATAGAGTAAACAAGACAATGGTTCTTGTCCACAAAATCTACAACTGATGTATCAAAAAACAGTTGTGCAAATTAGGGGGAGAAATCGTAATCAACATAATCAGTATAATCAACATAATCAACCACCTATAATTTTAAAACCATCCCTCATTCAAAACTATTTTTATTTAACTAGCTCGAAATAGAATCGCCTTTTTTTTTTAATTATTGCTGAACTCATTTCCTTTTCTATCACCCCAACAACTATATCGTTTCTGTTTTTGTTATATGAAATTCTAAAACGAAACCGACTTAAATGTATATCAGTGCTGTATAATTAACGGAGTCACTAGTTCGTAAATAGTAATAATCTATTTCATTTCTTAAATAAGTTTTTTTAAGGGCACTATGATAGACATTGCCTTTGTAGTTGTTGATGGCTGCCTGACTGCGACCAATTACTGTGGAGATGTCTGGGTTTTTTTTTAGTACGAGTGTATTAGATGCACTTACACTACAACACTACACCTTCACACATAACAAGTAGAAAGTCTAAATCTTTATACAGGCTTAACTGAAGTTTAATACTGAAAAGACCACAGTCGAGTCTCTTTCGTAATACCAAGTTATCCTTCTGAAGTCCTAATACCAACTAACTAATAATAAAATTAATAGACTATAACCCACTACGCCGTGACGTCTATAAATGTCGCGTTCAAAGTCCGTCAACTATACCAACTAAATGTCTAAATGTTTAAATAAACAAACATTTATTGCAATAGCTTTGAAAGAGTTTGACATACATATTCAAATGCAATGTGCTCCAGCATGTCTGTCTCGTCTGCTCCATTTCCGATAGACTCTGCACAAGTTGTATGGAGGCAGCACACCAGACAATGTAGACATTTTGGCGGGCATTTTGCTGGATGATGGTGACAGACTGAGCGGGATGACTGACTTGGCTCGAACTATTTTGTTGGAGGAGTTCTCAAGAATTCGGGACACAGATCGGTTCTGGTATGAGAATAGACGGTAAGTCGGAATACAGTGTGAATCTCTCTCTCTCGCTCTTTTTTTCTCTCTCTCTCTGTAACGTGAAACAGGTATTCTAACAATGCTGGTGCAAAATATCTCTTTGTAAAAGGAGACACAGTACCAGATACATCTAAGTACATTGTACACGAAGACAGTATCAGACACATCCCTATATACACTGAGACACATTATCAAACGCATCTCTATTAACGAAGACACAGTATCAAAATTAATAGGCGTTTTTACACCTACGTTGAATTAAGCGTAAGCACCAACATTGTATTTATATTGTCATCTCAGTGTAGAAAAAACGAAGACTTCAAGGGATCAAGAGAATTTATTTATAGTTATACAAATATTTTGTATTGTTAAAATTACTATAGTAAAGCTTTGCTGACATTGATAAAGTGTGTGAATATTTAACATGCTAATCAATATATAAATGCTAATTCTCATAGAATCATATTATTGGACAATAGTGATGTACATATTCAATTCTCCATTATTATTATGATTTATACAATTATGAAAGCTATTTATTCTGAAAGAAAATAAAGTATCTCACTAACTGATTATCTTCTAAATTTAATTTTTAAAAAGTTTCACTATTTCATTTCTTATTCTTCTCAAACTATTGAAATAATGAATTGTCTCACTAGTTGATTCCTTTCTCTCCTCAGATTATTTCACGTTAAAGAAATAGAGGAAATAGACAAAATTACTTTTAGTGAAATTCTTCGAAGTGTAACAAATATTTCCCAGATCCCAGACAACATTTTCTTGTGTCAGAGTGAGTCATTTCCCCTTTCTTGAGCTCTACATGTCTTATAGATCTTTGACACAAATACCACACCAGTGTGTCTTATTCAAGCATGGAATAAATGGCTTGGAATAAATGGCTTTGGAATAAATGGCTTGGAATAAATGGCAGCCTGAGAGATCAGTGATTAAGTGTAGTTTCAATATCTCATTTTAATAATGGATGAAACAAACGTACACGTGGATATGAATGTTAATGTTTTTTTTTCTTATTTCATATAGAAACATTTGTAAATTTCAATTAATCCTGAATCGCATCGAATATTAAGCTGTTATTGTATTTAGCTATCTAAATTGAAAGATGATTACTCATTTTTCAGTCATATCTCTATGTATGCGTAGACACACACCAGACTCATATATTTGTTCTCGGAGCACAGTATTAGAAAATCTCTAGGGACACGGAGACACAGTATCAGACACATCCATATGTATACAGAGACACAGTATCGGACACATCTCTTGGTTCATGGAGCACAGTACCAGACATATCTCTGTGTACACGGAGACACAGTATCAGACACATGCCTATGTATACGAAAATACAGCATCAGACAAAATCTCTATGTACCTGAAAACACAGTATCAGAACTAAATGACATTTTGTACATATTCTGTTTACTGTTAATGCTGCCATGTCAATGAAACCAACTGAAAACATCAAAAGATCGTGTCAATGTCTCTTCAAACGTAACATATCTTACAAATACCATGTTGCATTGTTCCCTTGCGGACGTCAAATAATAAAATCTCTATTTCCTTCTTATCACACATTTTTTGATTTAGTTGTACAAACACATCGAAATATTATATTAAATGTCACCACATCTCACAATCCAGCCACACAGAACCTCGAGGTCAACCAGTGCAGGTGTCCAGCGGTAAACAAGTTAATTTTAGATGTCCAATCGAAGAAAGAGGTTAAGGGGAAAAAATAGCACACGTCAGCTTCTAGAAGGTCAAAGTTACTAAAATAATTATCGGAGAAGGTTCCAGGATTCTGGAATATACGATCAAAGAAAGTATAAATTAAGGGAAAGTGAGTCAGACGGGGTCCTCGCATAGTAGTAGTTCTTGTAGAGCGTTGGTCCTCGCATAGTAGTAGTTCTTGTAGAGCGTTGGTCCTCTCTCAGTAATGAGTTATATGTTATTAGCGGATCCATTAAGTAAAGTTTTAGCAGTTGAAGTTGAAGTTATACTAAGAGAAGTTTTATGTAACATTTAAGTTTTATTTAGGAAGTATCAAGTCAAGTTGTAATTGAATTAAGAAGTTAATTTTGATGTGAAAGTTTTGAAGAAGTTATTAAAGAAGTTTGAAGAAAATACAGAGAGATGTTTTCTTTCCTCATTTCATTGATTTGTCAAGTATTGAGAATATAATCCCTGGCAAATGTGCTCGTCACATATATTGGCACCTCCGGCAAAGAGCATCGAAGAGTAAAGGCGTCACATATATTGGCACCCTCCTGACGAAAAAAGGCATCTATAAATAAAGACAACGACGAAGTCAAGCATCACATATTACATTTTCAAAGAGGAAAGTCGACACATTCTAGCAAGTTCTACGAATTTTCATAAAGCCTCTAACGAGTGATTTATAGCCTCTCTGAACGACAAAGCCCAAATAAAGCCTTATAAGAAAAGCCTCTTGCAGAATACTTCAACAAGACGGCAATCTTTGAAACGAAACTTTGTAATGAAACGTGAAAGATCATCTGTTTTAAGGTCAGTACCTTACATTTTATATTTACTAAGCTGTGAAAGCTATATTTACCAAGCCTGTAAAAGCTATATTTCCTAAAGCTGTGAAAGCTATATCTATTAAGCTGAGAAGGCAACGTTACTAAAGCTAGAGTACACTGGTTTGTTTACATACACTGACCACTTACACATTCCTCAAGAGGAGACACCGATCGATAATTAACTAGGTCAGCCCCTCTCTCACTTTTTACCTGTCCACCTACATTTCTGCTATCTCTAATCTCATACTATGGCGTCTCAAGCAGACTTATTAAAAGTATATTTCAAATTAGCCAAGGACATTGGTATTTCACAAGAACATCAGTGGGAATGGTGTGAAAAACAAATTAAAGAAGAAGAAAGAAAAACGTAAAGAAGAAAGAGAGGCAGAAGAAAGAAAACTTGAAAGAGAAGAAAAAAAGAAGACAAGAAGAAAAAGAGGAAGAAAAACAAAGAATTTTAAGAGAAGACAAAATAAGACAAGAGGAAAGAGAGGCAGAAGAAAGGAAACGTAAAGAGGACAGAGAGGCAGAAGAAAGGAAACGTAAAGAGGACAGAGAGGCAGAAGAAAAAAGATTAGAAGTGGAAAAAATTCAGACTTCAACTTCAGGAAGAGGAATTAAAATTAAAAAAAGAAAAAACAGAGGTTCAATCGACCTTACCTACTAGCAATGCTTTTGACAAGTATAAACCTTTATCTAAAATATTACCTTTTCAAGAAAATAAAGATAATATAGATTCGTATTTGATGCGGTTTGAGGAGTTAGCGAAAGCATCAGGCTTACCAGAAGAACAATATGCACACCATCTCTTGATATTATTACAGGGAAAAGCATTAGATGTATGTGCACAAATACCATCTCATGAACAGCGTACTTATAAAGAAATAAAAGAAGCTTTACTAAGACAGTTTGGAGCTACGCAGAATGCTTATCGCAAGAAATTTTTTTTTCGAAAGACCAAGGCAGGAAGATGATCCACAGTTGTTTGTCTCTGATATGGTAATGTGGTTTGATAGGTGGATATCTTTAGCTAATATTGATAGAACGTATGAAGCATTAAGAGACCACATATTAATTTGATACCATTACTCACGCATATGCAGAAGATATTCGATCCTTCATAATTGAGAGAAATCCTAAAGATCTACAGACCCTGACAACAATAATACGTCAATATAAAACTGCTTATCCAAGTAAGCAAATCAGATCAGCAACTGATGAAAACTTTATTTGCTTTTCAAGAGACAACAGAGCATTGCCATCTTTTCAGACCGACAAAACTTTAATATGTTATAAATGCAATACTAGAGGTCATTTCGCTTCACAGTGTAGAGTGAAGGTCATAGAGTGCAGTTTTTGTCACATGAAAGGACATTTAGCAAAGGATTGCAGAAAGAGACATAATAGTATCAGTGACAGAGTCTAATGACCAGGCATATTCGCAAAACAGACCATTAAATGTTAAGAATTCAACATATGGAAATAGGAAACAGGTTTTTACAAAAAACTCAAAGGCACATCACTCAACAATGACTGTTATCACCAAATCACAAGGACTTCAGTTTTATCCTGGATTAGTCGGGTCTCAAAGAGTACAGGTGTTACGAGAGACACAGGTAGCACTTCCGTTGTTATACGGGCAAATTTTGTGAGATCAAATCAATATACAGGCAATGAAATCGAAGCCACTGCTTTCAACGGTACCGTAAGTAAATTACCAGAAGCTTTGATACATATTACGACTCCATTTTTCAGTGGACATGTAGAAGCTTTAGTAGCTCAAAATCTACCTGTTGATCTCATAGTTGGTAATATACAGGGAGTGCGTGACCTGTACTACACAAGATCTTATTGAATGGAACAATACAATAAAAATGAGTCAAGACTGCAATGTAGTAGTCACAAGGTCAATGCAAAAAGAAAAGGAAAGACTTGAAACTAAACATATTGAACACAAGAATTCTGATAAAGTTGTTCAAGAAAATGGAAATGGTAAGCAGGCAGACCAGTTGCATCTACAGACAAATGAACTTGAAAAATTTCATACTGAAGAATTTAAAGTTGACCAGAAAAAATGATGAAACGTTATTTAAAATGTTCAAAAAGGCTCAATCAAAACATCAATCAGCAGGAAAATAATGATCTTTATTTTAAAGAAGGAATACTTATGAAGAAAAGTCAATACAAAAATAAAACTGTTGAGCAAATTGTAGTTCCAAAAGTATACAGAAAGACCATTATTAATACAAGCCACGATGTACCGTTCGCTGGACATATGGGAGTTACCAAGACCAAGAAAAGAATACTTCAGGATTTTTACTGGCCAGGTATTACTAAAGATGTAAAGAAGCACATTAGTACCTGTCATATTTGTCAAATGAAAAGTCCAAAAGGTAACAAAATACAAGCGCCAGTGCAGACAATGGAATTGAGCTGAGAAACCATTTCAAAAAGTAGCAGTTGACTTAATTGGTCCCATGCCAATTGAATCCAGCAGAAATCACAAATATATTTTAACTTTAGTAGACACATGTACTAGATGGCCAGAAGCTATTCCGTTAGTCAATATTTCTGCAATTGATATTACCAGAGCTTTATCTGAAATTTTTTCAAGGACAGGGTTGCCTGAAGTTATACTTTCTGACCGAGGAAGTCAGTTCACAGCAGATATAACTAAGACATTCATGGAGATGTACAACATCAAGATGAAGTTTACTACACCATACCATCCTCAAAGCAACGGGCCTTTGTGAACGATTTAACAAAACATTGAAACAAATTATATCAAAAATAGCAAATGATAATCCGCAGAATTGGGATCTCCTTTTACCAGCTGCAGTTATTTGCTTATAGAGAAAAGTATCCAAGATACTACAGGATTTTCTCCTTTTGAAATGTTATATGGAGCTAATCCAAGAGGTCCTATAACTACTTTCAAAGAATCACTAATGAAGTCAAACCATGATGCATCAGTTAAGAAAACTGCATTTCAGCATGTTCTCAATACAAGAAATACAGTAATAAATGCATGTGAAAAAGCTAAGGAAGCAACAGCCAAAGCTAACGCTGCAAGTCATAGAAGAATAAACGTAAATAGACAACTTAGGTACTTTGAACCAGGAGACAAAGTTAAATTATTATTACCTGATAAGAAAAATAAGTTCTTTATTAAATGGCAAGGTCCATTTACTATTTTAAGAAAAATCACAGATGTAGATTATGAAATCTATATCAATAACAGAAACAAAGTGTTTCATATCAACATGTTACAAAAATACAATGAAGCTACTGATACAGAAGACGAAGACGAAGAACTTGAAAAACATATTTCATGCTTAGCGATTATTCCAGAAGAAAATGAGGAGGATATGGATGAATTAGTAGTACCAACTACAACTTCTAGACAGACTGAAACCTGGCAAGATGTCAAACTGGACAATTTATCATCACAAAGAAAAAAAGGATATAACGAATCTACTCCAAGAATATGCTGATATATTTACAGATGTTCCAGGTAAAACAACCATTATAAATCATGAAATCAAATTGACAAGTGACAAACCTACCAAGTCACGTCCATATCCACTACCCATTCACTATAGAGATTTCCTTCAGAAAGAAATCAATGATCTTTTAGAACAAGGCATAATTGAACACTCGAATTCATCTTATGCAGCTCCAATAGTGCTAGTAAAACGGCCACAGTCATCATCGCCAAGAATGTGTGTAGATTTTCGACAGTTGAATAAAATAACATGCCTCGATTCTTATCCAATGCCTAATCCAGAGGATTTAATGTCACAGTTTTCTGGAGCTAAGTGTTTTACGAAACTCGATTTGACAAGAGGATATTATCAAATACCTATGACACAGGATTCAAAACAAAACACTGCTTTTACTACAGCCTTTGGCCTTTTTCAATATAATTACATGGCCATTCGGTTTAGTAAATGCTAGCAGTACTTTTAACCGAGCAATTCATAGGATGTTCGGACAAAGAAAAAGACACAGTCTCCTATATTGATGACATATGGTGTATTTCATAATACATGGGACGATCATATTAAAGGACTCAAAGAAATCTGGTCCAACAGTTGAAAGACAATGGTTTTACTGTAAAACCAAGCAAAGTTGAATTAGCAAAATCAGAAGTTACATTTTTAGGTTATAAAGTTGGACACAATTCACTGAAAACACAGGACAATATTATAAAACGAATCTTGGACATTAAAATACCTCAAACAAAAAAGCAGGTTAGAAGTATTTTAGGACTTTGTAATTTTTACAGATGCTTCATTCCAAATTACGCATCACTTACCACACTTCTTACTAACCTTACGAAGAAAGGACAATCTAACACAATTCCATGGTCATCAGAATTGGAAGAGACCATAAAGAACATTAAGTATGCTTTTGCACAAGAATCCATTTTGAAATTGCCAGACAAGAAGAAGCGGTTTTATCTTGCTACAGATGCTTCCTCGTCAGCAATAGGAGCATGTCTGATGCAAGAATATGAAGGCATTCTACATCCTGTATTTTTTTATAAACAGAAAACTATCTTCAGCAGAGACCAGATACTCGACCATTGAGCGAGAGTGCCTGGCGATTGTCTGGGCTATTTCAAAAGTTAGCAAGTATCTGTTAGGAGCACCCTTTACTTTACAGACAGATCATGCACCACTGGCATTTCTCAACTCTAAAAAGATGTCAAATAGTCGTCCTGACACGATGGAGTTTGCAGTTAATGGACTATCAGTTTGATGTAAAGACTGTTCCAGGAAAAGTTGAATGTTTTTTGCTGATACTTTGTCTAGATGTATGTAGATACTATACAATATATTGTTTATTGTTTTAAGTGTATTTTGTTTTAAGTCAGAAACACAAAATTTATTCATTTTTTATTTCATGTGTTTAAAGACATTTCAATATTCAGATACTCTATAAACACAATTAGCAAAGGAGATATGATGTATTATTCAGTTGTTTTTGTCATGTTTTAGTTACCCAAGTTGGGAAATGTTCATATTAATATATCGATTATTAACAATAAATGTATAGACCTAAGGTGTATATTATATATTAATTATATATGCTGAATAAGTACGACATTTTGAATTTCTTTTCTATTTATATGTTAACATAATGAATCATTTTTTATTTTTAGTTATGAGTTTTGTACATTTCATAGAGCAATTATATCAGTGTTTTAGGCAGTATACTATGCTACTTGCTTTTATATGCAATTTTATCAATGTTATAGGCATATGTTATATTGTTATTTTTACGCATTTTATATTGCATACAAAATGCTAAAAAGGCAAGGGGGGTAATGTCACGAGTCGAGTCTGTGACCTATTTCGACCAGTTTCTAGAACCTCGAGGTCAACCAGTGCAGGTGTCCAGCGTAAACAAGTTAATTTTAGATGTCCAATCGAAGAAAGAGGTTAAGGGGAAAAAATAGCACACGTCAGCTTCTAGAAGGTCAAAGTTACTAAAATAATTATCGGAGAAGGTTCCAGGACTTTCTGGAATATACGATCAAAGAAAGTATAAATTAAGGGAAAGTGAGTCAGACGGGGTCCTCGCATAGTAGTAGTTCTTGTAGAGCGTTGGTCCTCGCATAGTAGTAGTTCTTGTAGAGCGTTGGTCCTCTCTCAGTAATGAGTTATATGTTATTAGCGGATCCATTAAGTGCTGAATAAGTACGACATTTTGAATTTCTTTTCTATTTATATGTTAACATAATGAATCATTTTTTATTTTTAGTTATGAGTTTTGTACATTTCATAGAGCAATTATATCAGTGTTTTAGGCATATACTATGCTACTTGCTTTTATATGCAATTTTATCAATGTTATAGGCATATGTTATATTGTTATTTTACGCATTTTATATTGCATACAAAATGCTAAAAAGGCAAGGGGGTAATGTCACGAGTCGAGTCTGTGACCTATTTCGACCAGTTTCTAGAACCTCGAGGTCAACCAGTGCAGGTGTCCAGCGTAAACAAGTTAATTTTAGATGTCCAATCGAAGAAAGAGGTTAAGGGGAAAAAATAGCACACGTCAGCTTCTAGAAGGTCAAAGTTATTAAAATAATTATCGGAGAAGGTTCCAGGATTCTGGAATATACGATCAAAGAAAGTATAAATTAAGGGAAAGTGAGTCAGACGGGGTCCTCGCATAGTAGTAGTTCTTGTAGAGCGTTGGTCCTCTCTCAGTAATGAGTTATATGTTATTAGCGGATCCATTAAGTAAAGTTTTAGCAGTTGAAGTTGAAGTTATACTAAGAGAAGTTTTATGTAACATTTAAGTTTTATTTAGGAAGTATCAAGTCAAGTTGTAATTGAATTAAGAAGTTAATTTTGATGTGAAAGTTTGAAGAAGTTATTAAAGAAGTTTGAAGAAGATACAGAGAGATGTTTCTTTCCTCATTTCATTGATTTGTCAAGTATTGAGAATATAATCCCTGGCAAATGTGCTCGTCACAC
>JAZGLO010005647.1:0-253435 GCA_036873155.1 Biomphalaria sudanica | reverse complement strand
ACACTGCACCTCAAGTAAGCATTAATGGCCAACCACTAGAAATTGTTGATCACTTTTGTTACCTTGGCTCCATCATATCCAACAACACTCTACTGGATAAAGACATAAACAACAGGATAGCCAAGGCAATGGCCACCATGTCACGGCTGCAGAAAAGAGTCTGGGACAACATATTGCTGACTAACAGTACTAAAGCCCTAGTCTACCGGACCTGTGTGTTGAGCACCTTGCTGTACGGAAGTGAAACATGGTCAACCTACTCATGGCAGGAAAAAAAGCTGAATGTTTTCCACCTCCGATGCCTAAGGCGGATCTTTAAAATAAGGTGGCAAGATAAGATAACCAATGAGGAAGTGCTACAAAGAGCAGGGTGCCAGGACATCCGCTCTGTTATCAGCAGCAGACGCCTTGGCTGGCTTGGCCACGTTCGTAGAATGCCAGAAGGTCGACTTCCACAGGACATCCTGTATGGCGATCTGATAGAAGGCAGGAGAGCCGCTGGTCGCCCACTTTTACGTTATACGGATGTATGCAAACGCGACATGAAGCTCTTCAAAATCGACACTGGCAACTGGGAAGAGGTGGCACTGGACAGATCCTCATGGAGAGAGAGCATAAAGGAAGGGTCAAAGATTGCAGATGCCATACACAACAGAAGCAGAAAGAAGGGTGAAAATGCAACGGCGTCTGGTGATTATATATGCCCAACCTGCGATCGCAGCTGTGTATCAAGGATTGGCCTCTTTAGTCACACAAGAAGTTGCAAAGGGAAAAGATCGTCTCTCGAGACGTAAAATGCCACAAAAAAAAACATATATACATATATATATATATATATATATATATATATATATATATATATATATATATATTATTTATTTATTTAAGTATACATAATAACGTTATTGTTCTACTGTGTAACCTATACCAGAATAATGTCACTGTACGCCTCAACTGCTCATCATTTAATTAGACACTTCTTCAATTAACGTGTTTTTGTTATTCGTTGATCTGAACAATTTTATTTATTAAGTCAATTGTCTATTCTAGTCGACTGTCATGGGCCCGGTCAAACCAGACAAGGTTCAATGATAACACTCACACACACACACACACACACACACACACACAAATTTAATTGTCTTTCGTTACAGTAGCAACAAAATGTACCGCGTTCGTTTTCTATGTGCCAGCTGTCCACTCTGTTGAGGCATTGGTCCTATGCAGCGATACTACCATGCTCAATGCCGATCGGACATTTGAAATAAGAGTGTAACACTAAACGCAAAACAGGACAGCTCTTCATACTCTAAATCTGGGGATGGGGTTAATCTTGAGTAATATAAAATTTACTTTAAACGTGAACCTATCATAAAGTTCTTTAAGCCTGTCACTCATAAAGTGTCAGATATAATCCGTGTAATATTTTACGAGTTAGTCAGTTTATATTATTTATGGCTATAGTGGACAAGGGGGAGGGGTTAAGGAAATGAGGTATGGGGGACGGGTACTGGTCAAACAAATCTTTGGAGGCAAGGAGTCTGTTGGTGAATTTGGATGGCTGGGAAATGTCTGGGAATTGATGGTTGGGGGGGGGGTAGAATTAATCCCTAAGCTCAGCCTACCTGTGAGAAAGTTGTAATCAACTGTGGGGGTTCATTGGCTGTCATGGGAGAACCATTGGAAGCGTTTTGTCACATGATCTGTGTGTATGTGTGTGTTTGTATGGAGTAATGTATCTGTGTGCATGTGTGTGTTTGTATGGAGTAATGTATCTGTGTGCATGTATGTGTGTGTATGCAGTAATGTATTTGTCTTTGTGTGTGTTTCTATGGAGTAATGTGATGAGAAAATTGTTGAAAGCGTGTAAAATGGTCGTGTGCTGTCGTTCGGTGGTCTTGATAGTACCGGATTTGAACCCTGCTCGTCTGGAGGTATAGGCTAGGATGTACTTATCTTCACAACTGCAAGCTAACTGGCCCCAGGGCACAATGAAAGAAACAGAATTAAACAAAGGCTATGACACAAAGTCCAGATTTTCGCCACTGATCAAGCGTTCGGAAACTGAAAGCATGTCTTGTAGCAGGCACTGAATGGTATATATACAGTGAATATAGCTCTACGCGTCTGCTGTTCAATACTGATTTTAAAAAAGACAGCGTTTCAATTTAAAAAAATAGGATGCGACCAGGTAACAAAGGCTAACAAACAGGACAAACCATATTGCTACCAGACCCAAAACATAAAAGGGTTAATCCAGAGGATGGACATATCCCCATTGTGAAAAGTTAGAAGTGATATTCACTCTCCCCTGCTACTTAAAGCTTTTTTTTTTTTCAAATTGGGCGGGGGAGGTACAGGTGATTTTTTTTCTTCTTTTGTCTACAGGATCAAGGAAGATTACTATAACTTTTTTTGTATTCTTTCTGAAACTTGAGCAAATGTGTTTGAAGGAGTAATCTCCCTCTGTTCAGCTTGTCCCTCCCAGAATCATTCTTCCTCACCTCTCGACCACTGGCTCGGCTTAGAGTTTCGTGACGAAAGGTGATCATTTTCCAGCATTGTGCGAGAAATCATATTTCTACACTGCCGTACTTTGTCTCAGGGCCCCACCTGAGTCAGGCAAAGGGACAATGTAACCTGTAATTCTCCTGAAGGGAGTCAGTGTCGGATACCTTCATTGCTAGTTGTCGCCTCTTATGGCAGTTGTCATATCGCTCGCGCGAGAAGATGGGCAAGGCGACGCAAATGCTTTGTTCAACTCTGTCACAAGCTGGTGAACAGTTTTCTGAACAAAGGACAGAAGACAGAAGGGAGTTTAAAAAAAAAACTGTAGAAGTTGTGCCAGTTCTAAGTGTGTGTGTGTGTTTAAGTGTGGGTTTTTCTTTGACTATTAATCAGAGGTGGAAACAATTATACATATATCCCTGTTGCTGTGGAAACGATGTTTTTAGATTTTTTCTTCTATGTTTAAACTATTTTTGTTCTGTGTTAGTTGAAGTTTGTTGTTAATCAAGCTGTTTTCTCTTTGGCCCTGAAAGATTTTGAAGTTGACAACAACAACAACAGCAAACGAGAAAATAAAAATGCTCGTTATAAAATATTTTGAAAACTTGTATCGGTCAAACCAGAGTTTCACTGTTTGGTCAATAAGTTAGTCATTGTTTTCCCAAATATAGTTATAAACTGTCAAATTTCTAGGGCAGTGTAGCACGTGACGGGAAGTCTGGAAAGTTCTCAAACGCCCAAACAGGACGGATGAATGGTGGCAGCTAGACAGAAAGGATCAGGCAACTTTGGCACGATTATGAACTGTCCGATAGGAGCCAACTTTGCTAGGATCAGAGAAAACCACAATCCCAGCAGGGTCTGCCTTAGGCACAGGCAAACTAGGGCCTTTAAAGGTGGGGGGCCTTGCACAGAAAAAACATTTCTAGAAAACAATGCGAAATCTAGGTCGAATTTCACACATAGCAGAGATCTCTGTTTACTATCTTAGCTCTAAGTCTCTACTTTAACTCATGGTCAAGCAGAGATCTCTGTCTACTAGCTTAGCTCTAATTCTCTACTTTAACTCATGGTCTAGCAGAAATCTATGTCTACTAGCTTAGCTCTAAGTCTCTACTTTAACTCATGGTCTAGCAGAGATCTCTGTCTACTAGCTTAGCTCTAAGTCTCTACTTTAACTCATGGTCTAGCAGAAATATCTGTCTACTAGCTTAGCTCTAAGTCTCTACTTTAACTCATGGACTAGCAGAGATCTATGTCTACTAGCTTATCTCTAAGTCTCTACTTTAACTCATGGTCTAGCAGAGATCTATGTCTACTAGCTTAGCTCTAAGTCTCTACTATAACTCATGGTCTAGCAGAGATCTATGTCTACTAGCTTAGCTCTAAGTCTCTACTGTAACTCATGGTCTAGCAGAGATCTATGTCTACTAGCTTAGCTCTAAGTCTCTACTGTAACTCATGGTCTAGCAGAGATCTATGTCTACTAGCTTAGCTCTAAGTCTCTACTGTAACTCATGGTCTAGCAGAGATCTATGTCTACTAGCTTAGCTCTAAGTCTCTACTGTAACTCATGGTCTAGCAGAGATCTATGTCTACTAGCTTAGCTCTAAGTCTCTACTGTAACTCATGGTCTAGCAGAGATCTATGTCTACTAGCTTAGCTCTAAGTCTCTACTGTAACTCATGGTCTAGCAGGATCTATGTCTACTAGCTTAGCTCTAAGTCACTACTTTAACTCATGGTCTAGCAGAGATCTCTGTCTCTAGCTTAGCTCTAAGTCTCTACTTTAAATCATGGTCTAGCAGAGATCTATGTCTACTAGCTTAGCTCTAAGTCTCTACTGTAACTCATGGTCTAGCAGTGATATCTGTCTACTAGCTTAGCTCTAAGTCACTACTTTAACTCATGGTCTAGCAGAGATCTCTGTCTACTAGCTTAGCTCTAAGTCTCTACTTTAAATCATGGTCTAGCAGGATCTATGTCTACTAGCTTAGTTCTAAGTCTCTACTATAGATTATTGGTCTCAATTTTCTCTAGTTCTACAAACAGAACGCTTCTGCTGACAAGGTCAAAAGCCTTAGTTAAATAGATAAATGCCCAAAATCGCTCTAAGTGAGATATGGCCGGCAAAATAGAAAAAAAAAGAAAAAAAAAAGGCTCAATAAAGCTCAACATTGACTGGCCAATAAGCGAAACAGAAGAGAGGATGAATCTCTACATTTCTAATTTCACAACAGTTTTTATTTTGACACTTGCAGCATTTGTTTAGTAGTGCAACTGCATCAGGTCAAGCCCTGGCATCCAGTCGAGAGATAGTGAAGCCGCAACGTTTCGCTGTGACTTTTCTTGTGCCCACACATGCCAGTGTAAGCAGTCTCTTGTGGAGAATGGAAAACCCACTACTGTTGAAGATCACCCTGTTCTGCGTTTGGCTTGTTGAAAGCGACCTGTTCTTTCATACCTACAAATACACCTCTTGGATCATAGCGACTTCAGTTGAAATCTGGAATGCGAATGATAACATCATCTCCAACTTTCTCTTGTGGGAATTCTGCATCTTGTTTTTCTCAGCATTTCCAGACTCTTGAGAACATGCAACAAATCTCGTATGCGTTTAGAAATAGTTTGATCATGTGTTTTTGTTTAGAGCTATTTCTTGCTTTTAGACTTCTCAATGCGTTATGAAACCTATTTCTTGCTTTTAGACTTCTCAATGCGTTATGAAACCTATTTCTTGCTTTTAGAGTTCTCAATGCGTTATGAAACCTATTTCTTGCTTTTAGACTTCTCAATGCGTTATGAAACCTATTTCTTGCTTTTAGACTTCTCAATGCGTTATGAAACCTATTTCTTGTTTGGGGGGGGGGGGGGGGGAGAAGAAGTGGGACGATCTGGTTGAAAGTTACCGCGATAGCTTTTAAATGTATATTATTTTTTAAATATTGTACGACTTCAATTCGAACTCGAGGGCTCAAGCCTCCTCAAGACAACACACTAACCACTTTGCCAGCCAACTACTAATGAAAATAGATGGTTACATAGATATCAATTGTTACTTTCAAATTGTTAAGCGACGACCTAATTCTCTACACAGAGTATAAATAGGACTAATTTAACTTATACAGCCACATCAGTCAAATATAATTTCTTTCCCTTGTTTGATTTTAAACAAAATAATTAATTGTCAATAATTAACTAACGATTTAGTTGTTGTTTTTTTTTAATTGCTTCTTGTTTTGTCAGATACAATAAATAATTTTGCGAAATTTCAACTTGATCCGAAATTAGGTGTGGGAGAAATAACGTGTACAAACATTGTACCAGACAGACAGAGTCAGTTGATAGAAGCTGTGTAATAAAAATCGTTGAATTTGTGTACACATATTTAAAACTATTAAAAATGAAATGTAGATAAGAGTGTTCTTCGTTTACCTACGCCCATGTTTTTTTCTTTTAAATTGTAAAAAAAATCCAAGTCGATTCTTTGTTGTTTTGTTTTTGTTTTGTTTTATGTGATTTAAACAAAGAGAAAGTCTTGCACACTACCGCATGTGACTAAGTCTAGGTCTGAATCTTCTATCTCTCAGCACCTCTTCTTAAACTAATTACCAATTAGGTATACTATCTTAAGATACAATGGAGTCGTTCTACCTAAGACTGTTTGACCACGAGTCATCTAATCCCTGAAGTCAACTGGTCAATGTTAAATGTTTACCTGCACCCGGCCTCTTGTTTACACATGCTTCTGTAATCCCGTCTGCTCTTGTATCACCAGCAGTTAACGGGATCGCACTCCCACGCATCCCCTCCCCCCCTTTCCCTAGGACCATCTTTTCCTTCCCTGTCGTTCTGTCACCTCGCCAAAACAAAATAAAAAACGCGCCAAAACACAATAGTCTTAACTGGCATGATTACAATGGAGGGGTCACTTTTGGCAGAAGTCATGCCTGTTATTTATTGGTTAATCAACTCGCTACCCCCCCCTTCTCTGGAGTATATTCTTTCTCTTTGTTTTCGGAAACGTAAATCGAAGTGAACTATTTGTGTCTGTTTCAGGTCTTGGGACCAGGTAAATAAAACACAGCAAAGGGAGGTAATCACACTTTGTTAAGAAAAGTTTGAACCTTTCAAGGATAGGACCGTATCCTGCCAGTTACTTCCCCATAGTATGTGAAAGGGTACTATGCCCCCCCCCCTCTCCTTATTGACATTGTCAACGTACGTGACGTGTAGAAAGTTAGGGACTAAAAAGCTAAATAGCTTACGACTGAGTCAAACTAACAGTACCTTTTGTTTTCCATTGTCCCAAGACTGAGGACACAAAGGAAAGGACCTAGTGGACGGGCGAAATTGTGACAGGTAAATATTGCTCCTCGCCATCACTAATCTTTTCCTTTCCGCTTTCCTTTCTTTTTTTTTTTCTTTTCTGTCCATCGGCTAATGATGGGGGTGACTGTAAGAATTACGCAGTAGTCGTAGGTCACGGTAATGGCGAAACTAATTAGTCGTGGCAGTTTTAATGTCCGCGCCAATCAGCTGCAGACACAATAACCAGAGCCCTAACCGTACAACAACGATGATAAAGAAGAGACAAACTGAAGATACAAGGCTAGTAACTCCTTCCATTCTGGGAAAACACAAGAGTCACCACGAGCTCAAGTTTGCTTTGTACTGTATTTAAATCTACATAATGATATGCTCATTAATATATCAGTTCTACTCAACATCTGGAGTTTCCCTAGTTGAGGTCGAGTGGCAGAAACCTCTTGGCTACTTAACAAAAAGAAAGGACTACGTACACTCTTCTTTACTGTTCGCTATCTTTTTTGGCGTCATGTTGGGTCGAATGTGGTTTCTCTCAGACGCAATGTGTTCAATCTTCGACGATTACTGCCCCATACAAAATTAAAGGTACCGGTTGCAGCAGAGCTCCTCCATGCCGATAATTGTGCCCTACTAGCTCACACTTGAACATGATCTCCAGCTCGCAGTCAACGAATTTACATACGCTGCTGCCTCGGAATAAACAGAAGTCAAGTTCCAGAAGTCAGCCAATAAAATCTACTCAGTCCTAAATATCACCGTAAATGGACAGCCCATTTAACGTAGTAGACCACTTCACATATGTAAGAAGCAAATTATCAAACGACACATCGATTTCAAGTGAAGCTGATTACCGTCTAACCAGGGCCAATATTGCTTTTGGACACCTCCAGGCGAGACAGAATAAATAGCTCCTCCTGCCCACAAAAATCAGTGCCTACCAAGCAGTGGTTCTCTCAATCCTTCTATATGGATCTGAGACATAAACATTATTGAAAATCTTTCACCAAAGATGTTTGCTCTCCATCATGGGCATACGGTGACAAGACCGCACTACAAACAGCGATGTCCTTGCGAACGCCGGTATGGACAGTTTAGAGGGACTTCTTATGGTCCCACAGTTACGCTGGGCAGGGCACGTAGCTGTATGAATGACGAACGTATGCTAAAGGCAGTTTTATATTGTTGAGCTGAAAGGTGGTCGGCGTAACAGAGGTGCCCCACGTAAGCGCTTTAAAGACCAGGTTAGGCACCAACTTGCTTTAACCGACATAGAAGAGAGCGTCTGGCGTCATGTGGCTCTCGAACGAGACCGCTGGCGCTGGAGATCACTTACAGAGGCCGCGGGATAAAAATTTGATACCAAAAGAAAAATGATGTGGTCAGACGTATGCGGCGAAAGGAGGATCTAAATCGACCACCGGCCGACAATGGTTATGTCTGCGCTGGATGTGGCAAAATATGTAGGTCGCAGCTTGGGCTGCGTAGCCAAATGAAATACTGCACTCGTGATTAATTTTCGAAGACAACCCTTATTATTAATCAACTGTTGTTAGGTATTAATTATTCTACATTTATTTACTCTTGACGAAGGTAAAAAGATAATGCATTTCTTGTAAGTATTTGGGTTTATTCATATATATTGATGGTTATGTATGCCAATCATATATATATATATATATATATATCTTTCACAAAAGAGTTGACAAAATAAAAAGTTGAATGTCTCTAAATGTCTTTTTTTTCTCTTTTTTTTTAAATTTTCCATACTTAGTACATCAAAACAAAAATGGATGTTTGGCTTTGCATGACGTCACAGCATTGGTGTCGACTTGACCTTTATTTTTGTGTTCACTTTCCCAAACAGATCAATATTTGCCATAGGCTCTGATCTCTTTCACCTAGACAAACAAATCTCCAAACACAATTAGCTAATTGAAACACAACTAATTATTAGACTACTTCTGACAAGCCAAAATCAATGTAAACAGATCTAGTTTCTGTCTGCTAGAGTCTTTCCGGTGTGTGAATAACTGTTTCAATGATATTTCATCCCCCATTTCTCTCTATTCCTGTCTCCTCAACCTCTCTCTTTCCGTCAGTGTTTCTTTTTTCCAATCTCTTCTCTCCTTTCTCTCTCTTTTTCTCTTTTCTCTTCTCTTTGTTCTCTCTTTCTCTCTCTGCTTTTATTCTCTCTGTATCTCTCTGTTTCTATTATTATTTTTCTATTTGATATCTCTCTGTGTGTGTCTCTCTCTCTCTTTTGAGACTATTTTGAAAACGTTTCTGTAGAGAACTCATTGCACTTCAAATTGCTCTAAAATATCATTTATTATTTTCTCTTTGCTCATAATACCCCCCCCCCCTTTTTTTTTCCCTTAACTATTTAAGTCTTGAAATCTAAACGAGGCTGTGACGACAGCAAAAAATAAATGTCGGTAGCGATCTCCGAGATTTCTCACATTTCCCGAGAACTGCGATAGCTTCCCCTGCATTCGGAGAACTCAACAGTATTGTATGGCTCCCCGTCTGGGTTAGAATGTCAAACAGAACAAAACCAAAATGAACTAATGTCCCATGTACACGGGGCGATCTATCTACGTACAAGGCAACACGTTTTTATAGCTTTGCCCCAGGGGCGTAAACAGTGAACTGTATATATTGTATTTTGTATATTTTGATTAAAGATATACTTAGCTCAAAGATCTCCAAGTCAGGTCTCACTTCTCCCGAGTACCCCAAGATACACGATCAATAACTAACAGAAAAAATATACACAGTTCACAACAGAGGTCCATTTGGTCAACATGGAGCAAGTTGCTACTTAGAACACTTTGCATGAGCTTATATAACTTTCTTAAGGGGAATCACTCCTGTCTGTACAATTACTGAAAAAAAATCTTTTCCCCATTATGTCACATTATGTATGCTTGTATGAATGTATGTATGTATGTATGTATGTATGTATGTATGTATGTATGTATGTAAGTATGTATGTATGTATGTCACTGGCGGATCCAGGGGGGAGCGGTATTGGGCGATCGATTGAAAAATTCCAATTTTATTAGTTATGTGTAATAATATATACTTATTATACATATTTCAACCTATTTTTAAATTATTTAGCCCCCCCCCTCTAGTATGTTCGCCGATTTGGTGGGATGGAGAGTTGGCGATGGCATCAATCCCGCCCCCCACCATAAACTTTCGAGTATGGGGGGGGGGGTCAGTCCAACTTATTTGTAGAAATCACAACTTGTTAACAGAATCAATTAAATATCTATATAATTAAAACTTGTTATTGATATTTTAACGAATCTTCATATTATGTCGTTTCCCTGTTAGCCGATTGGGTGGGGTGGGGGGAGGCGAATACATCTACTGCCCTTCCCACCTAAACCCTTTGAGTGGGGGGCGGTCCTACTTTTATTTAAAAATCATAGTCTGTCAACAAAATTAGTTGAATTACTATATAATTTTTAAATTATATCTCTACACTTCTGGTATCTTAGCCGATTCGGTGAGATGGGGGGGGGGTAATTTGCTTCCACTGCCCAGTGCCGTTCCCACTCTAGCCCTCTGAGTGGGGGGGGCGGTCCAATTTTTATAGAGAAATCATAGTTTGTGAACAAAATTAGTTGAATATCTATATAATATATATAAGGTACATATTGATGTTTTAACCCATTTGTATATTATGTCGCACACAGACTCTGATCTCAAATTTTATAATTAGTAAATATAAAATGAAAAATGGTTGTACTAGAAGGGAGGGGCGATACATGCCATTGGCTTCCGCCCATCGGACAAACCAATACCTTTTTTTTCTTTTAGTATTTCAGTTAAGAAATTAGAAAATTAAAAAAAAATATTACTAATATAATTTATACAAGCTATAAATTAAATTCTTATATCGAGTAGCCCCACCTCCTATTCTTTAATTGCCAAATGCAATCATTAGCAGAAATTCTAAAAAGGAGCGAGGATTAACGTTTTCACTCTACCGCCCTCTCCCCTTGCCAGACAAAAACATGACGTTTTAAAACAGAATAGTTAAATATGGCGACAGAGTTTATGTCATTGCTCAAGATTTTATATTAGTTATTTTAAGAAAGACTTTGATTTGGAAAATTTAGAATTCATACGGAATTTTTCATAATAAGAGTAACAATTGAGATGAATTCTAAGCCCAAATATTATTTTCCTAGACACCTTTTTGCAACCTTTACTCATACTGATACTTTTCTATTGTATAAAAAAATAGAGACTATTTCTTCTTCTTCTTCTTGAAACTGTCAGCAGGTAGAGTTGAGCCTTCAGCTCTTGGAACTCTAGGCCAGCAAAAGTGAACAAGAGCTCTCTCTCACCAGCCTGAGCTTTTTTACAACTCCGCGCAGTGCAATGAGGATGCTCTCGCACCTCCTTAGGCACCCCCATGGGAGTCTTGTTTTCCTACCCTTTAGCCTAATCGTTTCCTCCTACGATCGTTTCCGCCCGGGCGCCACTATGAGACAGGGTAGCATGCCCGGGATAGAGACTTTAACTCACAATATACAACCAAATCCTAAAAATGCAAGCAAATGAGAGTAGAATCTAATTGGCCCACTTCATTTCTCCTCTCACTTCCGAAATATTTGTTTAAAGCTTTGATTTCTAGTTCTGTAACAAAACAAAGTTACAAAATATATCACTTACAAATGAGCTTTTTTTTTAAAAATATTATTTTTCGAATATTTTGTTTTCGGTGGAGATCCTCAAAGCCTTAATCTAAGTTTGTGGGGTATCTTATCTTTTCTAGGAACAAATCGGTTGTGTTTGCATTTTGATAAGGCCCTTTAAATTCATATTAGAATATTTTTCACGTAAAACATTTTCAAAATGTCCTTTTTAATATGATGAATAATGAGCTGTAGATAAATAATTCAAGAATGCTGTGAAGAATGCAAGAAAACGCTATTGGCATCGGGGCTTCGTCCCGGACCTCAACTGGGGTGGCTTGCAGTGCTCTCCCCGACCCCTAGCTGTCAATAGAAAGGCCTCAATACGGCTGTTTATTTTTTATTTTTTTTTCTGCCAAAGGTTAAGAAACAATGGTTTTCTTTTTTTAATATATATATACACATATATATATATATATATATATATATATATATATATATATATATATAAAACTGTACGCACGTTTATGCTTAATGTTAGGGTGTGCTGGGCGCTAGGGTTAGGGTTTGGAAGATAAATCGCCCCCCCCCCACTCCAAAGTTCTTGATCCGCTAGTGATTTATGTATGTATGTATGTATGTAATGTATGTAAGTATGTATGTATGTATACATGTATGTATGTATGTATGTATGTATATATGTATGTATGTATGTATGTATGTATGTATGTATGTATGTATGTATGTATACATGTATGTAATGTATGTATACATGTATGTATGTATGTATGTATGTATGTATGTATGTATGTATGTATACATGTATGTATGTAACCTTCACCCCAAAACATTCAACGCCCCCCACCCCCCAACCCCTCGCCAAGTAAGAGGAGCTCTCCCCGAGACATGTTTAATGACCATGTAATACAGAAGAGCGTATGAAAGCTAAGCCTAACTTCCTAAGCACTCGATAAACGATATCGTTTCTGGTAGCGCCACGATTTTTTAGTAGGTTACTTTTTTTTTTACGACACTGCCGATGGCGGCCATTGTAGTCCCCTTTGCGATAGTCACAGACCCTCAATTATAGCGTTACGGGGGCTGCACGGGCTGTAAATCCGGCCAGGCGGAATGTTAATCTAACCCCTCGTTTCACGGTTAATCTTTGTATTATGGCCCCTAATCTTATATTTTATGGCTCCCCTTCTTGTCCTGATATGTGTCTGGTTCCGGTACTTTAGTCGGCTTATAGTCTTCACCGGACTCGAGGCTTGCAACCTTGTGTATCTGCATGGCTGCACTCGAGTTTTGTGGAGCAATTAATGTGCCTGCTATAAGTATGGAGAACACAACACACACACAAGCACACACAAACATAGAACACAACCCTGTACGACAGGATGCCCGGACAATGGTATAAACATTTTTTAAAGACATAAAGAAGATTTTTTTTAAAAGGACGAACAACCCTTTGTTAATTACTGGGCACCCTCAAAGTTTCTCTGAAGGCGTTCAGCATAGACCCAGGCACCTGGGAGACAGAGGCACATGACAGAGAATCATGGCGTCGCGCTGTGAAAACTGGCGCACAGGTTGCTGAGGAAAAAATAACAACGCTGGCAGAAGAAAAACGCCAGAAAAGAAAAGCAAGGCAAATGACACTAGCTCCAGCTAGAATAACCTGCCCAGTATGCGGCCGAACATTCCGGGCTCACATAGGCCTCACCAGCCACATAAGGAGGCATAAAACCCCAGTGCAAAGCCCTCAGCCCCCTGGATGACAAAGTGGTCATCATCGAACCACGATGGACGAACTATATATATATAATTACTGGGCAGCAGAAGAGCAAATAAAACAACAACAACAACAACAAAAACCAACTGATTATGATACCAGAAGTATTTTTCTTAAAAGTTTTGATTCACTAAGAGAATGTCACAGCCTTCAAAGTATGCTTCACTATCAGCCTTCAGAGCATCAGATCAGTGAACACTGGCCTTCAAAGTATGCTTCACTATCAGCCTTCAGAGCTACAGATCAGTGAACACTGGCCTTCAAAGTATGCTTCACTTTCAGCTTTCAGAGCAACTGATCAAAGAACACTGGCCTTCAAAGAATGCTTGACTATCAGCCTTCAGAGCAACAGATCAGTGAACACTGGCTTTCAAAGTATGCTTCATATTCAGCTTTCAGAGCAACAGATCAGTGAACATTGGCCTTCAAACTATGCTTCACATTCAGCTTTCAGAGCAACAGATCAGTGAACACTGGCCTTCAAAGTATGCTTCACTTTCAGCTTTCAGAGCAACAGGTCAATGAAAACCGGCCTTCAAAGTATGCTTCACTGTCAGCTTTCAGAGCAACAGATCAATGAACACTGGCCTTCAAATTATGCTTCACTTTCAGCTTTCAGAGCAACAGATCAATGAACACTGGCCTTCAAAGTATGCTTCACATTCAGCTTATAGAGCAACAGATCAATGAATACTGGCCTTAAAACTATGCTTCACATTCAGCTTTCAGAGCAACAGATCAGTGAACACTGGCCTTCAAAGTATGCTTCACTTTCAGCTTTCAGAGCAACAGATCAATGAAAACCGGCCTTCAAAGTATGCTTCACTTTCAGCTTTCAGAGCAACAGATCAATGAACACTGGCCTTCAAATTATGCTTCACTTTCAGCTTTCAGAGCAACAGATCAATGAACACTGGCCTTCAAAGTATGCTTCACTTTCAGCTTTCAGAGCAACAGATCAATGAATACTAGCCTTCAAACTATGCTTCACATTCAGCTTTCAGAACAACAGATCAGTGAACACTGGCCTTCAAAGTATGCTTCACTTTCAGCTTTCAGAGCAACAGATCAATGAACACTGGCCTTCAAAGTATGCTTCACTTTTAGCTTTCAGAGCAACAGATCAGTGAACACTGGCCCTTAATGTATGCTTCACTTTCAGCTTTCAGAGCAACAGATCAGTGAATACTGGCCTTCAAAGTTTGCTTCACTTTCATCTTTTAGAGCAGCAGATCAATGAACACTGGCCTTCAAAGTATGCTTCACTTTCAGCTTTCAGAGCAACAGATCAGTGAACACTGGCCTTCAAAGTATGCTTCACTTTCAGCTTTCAGAGCAACAGATATGTGAACACTGGCCCTTAAAGTATGCTTCACTTTCAGCTTTCAGAGCAACAGATCAGTGAACACTGGCCTTCAAAGTATGCTTCACTTCCAGCTTTCAGAGCAACAGATATGTGAACACTGGCCCTTAAAGTTTGCTTCACTTTCAGCTTTCAGAGCAACAGATCAGTGAACACTGGCCTTCAAAGTATGCTTCACTTTCAGCTTTCAGAGCAACAGATCAATGAACACTGGCCTTCAAAGTATTCTTCACTTTCAGCTTTCAGAGTAACAGATATGTGAACACTGGCCCTTAAAGTATGCTTCACTTTCAGCTTTCAGAGCAACAGATCAATGAACACTGGCCTTCAAAGTATGCTTTACTTTCAGCTTTCAGAGCAACCGATCAATGAACACTGGCCTCCAAAGTTTGCTTCACTTTCATCTTTTAGAGCAACAGATCAATGAACACTGGCCTTCAAAGTATGCTTCACTTTCAGCTTTCAGAGCAACAGATCAATGAACACTGGCCCTTAAAGTATGCTTCACTATCAACCTTCAGAGCAACAGATCAATGAAAGACACAAAGATAAAGGCACATTCCTCGTTCCATATGCTTGGACAAATTAGTAAAAATGCTTCTTTTCCCCTAGTGCTATTAGAGCATGGAATGGGTTGCCTGAGCTAGCCAGGAAAACCAGTGACTTGGCAGAATTTAATTCATTGGTTAACATGCATTACTAGATGCATGACGCGTAGGACATAATCATCTTTTTTGAAGTAACGTCTGTATTATATAAGATAAGATAAGATAATGAAAGCGATACTAGACGTTCTGCTACTGAACTTTTTTGGCTTATAGAACAAGCAAAAAAAACTCAAACACATACTCACAGAGCACAATGTATACTCACAGAGCACAATGTATACTCACAGAGCACAATGTATACTCACAGAGCACAATGTATAATGTATACTCACATAGCACGATGTATACTCACAGAGCACAATGTGTACTCACAGAGCACAATGTATACTCACAGAGCACAATGTATACTCACAGAGCACAATGTATACTCACAGAGTACAATGTATACTCACAGAGCACGATGTATCTATACGGAGCACTTTTACAAGACACACTACAACCCAAGATGGAGGGGGGGGGGCTTGACCTCTTCTGGGACCCATGCATTGAATACCTAATGTAAAAAACACTTATTTGGGCCCTCCCCTCAAGTGGAGCCCGGGGGGAATTTTTTTAATTCTACCCCCCCCCCCCAGCTAAATCCTTACGTAGAGAAATAAGTGAAACAAGAAACAGTACTAGTACAACTATATTTAAAAGACATTCAGCACTTGGTTCCCAAAATCTTTGCAACACTTTTTCCCTCAACAGTCTCTTCCCAACTATTTAAATCTCTGAATCTCTACATTCTCATGTCTCTATTTTACTGCTACCAGTTCAGTACTTCTACTGGGCTACTTGACATCTGATTCAGTCTAAACAGAATCAACTCCGGGAGCGAAAAACGAAAAGTAGACGATAGAGTCGAGGTTTAGAAGAGTGTATGAGCTGAGACTTCTTCGTATGATAGAGATAGAGTTTAAGATAGATTTGAGGCTATGAAGAGTTTAAGACAGATTTGAGGCTATGAAAAGTAGAAGATAGATTTGAGGCTTGGAAGAGCAGAAGACAGATTTGAGGCTAAGATGAGCAGTCAAGTAATCTTTAACTTTAAGGAAACAAAAAAAACAGTCCAGAAGAGAAATATTGATCTTAGAACACCAGGCCAGGACACTAGGTAACGATATTTCAAGATGGCGAGATGATTTTTTATGACTTTGGGTGGAGGAATAATTTGGTAGCTGTAAATGTTGCGTGCAAGGTTCCAGTTTGTCCTGCAGCTCGTATTTCCTAACTGTGTCACACGAGAGGGCGGGAGGGGGGAGTGGGGGAGGAACTATCCGATGAGACACTTAAGGTGGGCCTCTGCATATGTCATATGACACTGGCCTCTACATGTCAGTAAATCAAAGTTTTACGACCAGACTTGATGGTAGAAGATTGCCATCTCCTGGAGATGTCGTGATGGTGAAACTTTGTAAGACATGAAGAGTTGCTCTAAACTTCCTCAGCCATCTCTCAGCCCGCCCACTCTCGACATCACATCCCTGCAGACCTTCCACGCCTTGCCATGCGGTAAAGAACTGTAAAGATAAAAAAAATATAAACAGGCTTTTATTTCAAACATTTTTGACTTAGAAACAAACATTTAACAAATAGAGGTCATCGAAGATTTAGCCCACCACTGGGAGTGGTTGATAGATTTCGCTCATCTGTATAGTCCAATGTTAAACACGAATGTTGTGTGACAATCTTAACAACTCCACAAAGTTCAAGGCCAGGTAACCTGCAAAAACTGGATGCATTTTGGGAGTTAACAGTAACACAGACTAAAAACGTAAAATGAAAAACTGTCATGGAATCCACATAGTGATGAAACTATTTTAAAAAATCAAACAAAGCATAAGGGTTTATTAAAAGAAATTTCTATAAATCAAATAAGAACATAAAAACTAAAATGTTATTTCACCTTGGTTAGGCCAATAATAGAATATGCATCCTCCATTTGGGACCCCTCAACTCAAGAAAACATTAAGAAACTAGAACAGACACAAAATAGAGCAGTGAGATTCATAACAAACAAATATTCACATTTGACTAGAGTAACACCTATAGTAAAATCACTAAATTTAGAAAGCCTTCAGGACAGAAGACTCAAAAGTAAAGTAGCAATTATACATAGAACACTGAACCATAATCTTCAAATACAAAAACAAAATTTAATAAAATACTCTGAAAGACACAAAGATAAAGGCACATTCCTCGTTCCATATGCTTGGACAAATTTGTACAAATGCTCTTTCTTCCCTAGCGCTATTAGAGCATGGAATGGGTTGCTTGAGCTAGCCAGGAAAACCAGTGACTTGGCAGAATTTAAGTCATTGGTTAATATGCATGACTAAATGCATGACGCGTAGGACGTGATCATCATCTTTTTTGAAGTAACGTCTGTATTATATAAGATAAGATAAGATAAGTTAGATCTACGCACGAATCAGAACTAATTACCTGCATCAGGAATCGAAAAAGAACACTTGGCCTTTAAAAAAAAACGTAGACCAACTTAAATGAATACAGTCTTCTTCTTGGTAATTGTCTTAAGAGTGGAGTCTAAGACACTTGGAACTCTAGGCCTATGGAAGCTTGTCCTAAGTGTTGAGTCTAAGACTTTTGGAACTCTAGGCCTATGGAAGCTTGTCCTAAGTGTTGAGTCTAAGACACTTGGAACTCTAGACCTATGGAAGCTTGTCCTAAGTGTTGAGTCTAAGACACTTGGAACTCTAGGCCTATGGAAGCGTGTCCTAAGTGGTGAGTCTAAGACACTTGGAACTCTAGGCCTATGGAAGCTTGTCCTAAGTGTTGAGTCTAAGACACTTGGAACTCTAGGCCTATGGAAGCTTATTCTTATAGTTGAGTCTAAGACTTTTGAAGCTCTAGGCCTTTGAAAGCCTTTCTCCATCTCTCTGTCTGGACAAATCTCTGTTTGGAAAAGATCCATGCAGATGTAACCTTTTAAATCCCTATTACCGATGACTCGTATCCCAAGACGCTCGGGGATAGAGCGAAACCGAAGGCTGAGATCACCGGGGAAACTCTCACATATTCCATCTCAGCCGTGCTGGTGTCGAGATAAAAACTGCCCCTTGAGAAAAGGTATCTGGATAGTTACATGTTTGTTGCGGCTTTCTTCTATCCCAACCAGTGCAATGAAGTCGGTTCTAAGGCACATCAAAGGCGTTTCTGTTGTGCATTCCTATGTGGGTCTAATGATCTCCCTAGCGACTGCTTCCACCCACGTTAAGGCTGAGAAGCTTTTTTTCCCCATACTTTGTTGAATATCTTCATTTCTTGTCAATGGGCAACCACTCGCAGCTACATCTCATAATTCAAGTAAATTTGGTTAAACTTTCAGCTACATACAACCTGCTGGTAACTATTAGTAGTTAGTCGGTTAAACATCGACCAATTTGTTTTCATTTTTTCGGGCTTTTTGTTCTGCAGGATGTAATCTAAAACATTCATCAATACAGCATAATGTTTTACATGGACCTCTATATTCTGAAGCGTCTTGTTCTTTTTCTTCATACTTTGGGATTTAAAATGGAATCATTTGAAGTCGGTCAGTGTACATATGGCGTAAAGGTAAGGCTCACTTTAACCGTGTAGTTTCAACTCGTGAAACTTCTCACTCAAGAGTCTAGAGTCTAGACTCACTCTTTACATTTGGGTCTTTCAACTTTGATGAGTACGCCAACCCTTGTGTTTATAGGAGTGAGGAAGAGGGGGATAACTTTATGAATCTTCAACAAGGGGAAATAATAAAACAACATAAGGACATTGAATAAATGAGACTGTTTTCTCCTTTTGTTGAAGGGCACATGTAACATCAACATTGTCACAACCTATTGATGACTAGTGCGTAATGTGGCCAGCACAATGACCCATGACCGTGTAATAGATATATCAAGAAAGCTTTCATTACGTATTGGCGGATGGTAAAACTGCAAGTGGGTATTTAAGAAAAAAAAGTCTACTGCCACCTTTTTCACGGATAGGATCCCCGGTCTTCGTCTGGTCGTGCGATATGAGCTCTCGTTAGGTATCTCGATGGTACCGGGTTCTTAGTCTACCCGGTGCCATCCCCCGTCGTCCTGCAGGAGGTTAGGTCTAGTAAGTAAATTCTCTTCAACTCTGAAGGAACATCCGAAACATGAAAAACAAATAACAGAGACTAACATACTTGCCATAGTCGGACAAGTAAGTGAGACTGACTAAAGAACAAAATTGAAGGAAATATTCATCTATTCCCTTGTGGTGCCCAAAGAATTTGAAAAGGCAGTGGTGTCGTTGAGGGAGAGGTTGCGATGGGGTTCGGACTGCCCAAAGTGATACCCACCTTGTTTAAATAAAAACATTTTTTTTTAAATTAAAGAATGAACATGAGCTGGACCACATGAACATGCTTCTACTGAGAAAGTTTGTTTTAGGAAGCTGTGATTGTGATGACGCCTCTGAATATAGGTCAGGTAAAAATAAAATTGAACTGCGCGTACGGTAACGCATGAACAAGAGTCGTAGCTCGACCACCATGATGATGGTCATTGCATCGGATATTTCGTCCTCCTCATTTCTCCCATAAAACAAAAAAAAAAATTTGGGTTGTTTTAAGAATGTACTAACACTTGTATCGCCGTGCCAACTCCTGCTCGCTCACCCCCAGAGCTGCAAATAGTTCTCCGGTAGTTCAGCGTTTCTTCCTTTTGTACTGACTTCCCGCCCTCCACTGACTAGCTCGCGCGACCTACACCGTATCACGTGTAGATGGGTTGGGATAGTTTGTCGCAAGTCAACACTCCAAGATGGCGGGTGTTCCGTTTCAAAGGCAGGCGACAACAAAGGCGAAGATTAATCGCGTAGGTAACCCGGACAGAGACTGCGGTAGATGGCGCTTGTGGTGCGGTTTGGGAGGGGGATGGGGACGCTTTTTTTTTTAAAGCCGCTAAGTGATTTCCTACAATATTCTTTTCTCTCCCAACAAGTAACAATGTTGACAAATCTCTTGGACATTTCGGACATATTACAAGCGCCCACACCCGCGCCAACTTGTTTCAAGATGTACAGCTTCTTTTCAACAACTGAACACGATTGGTCTATTTTTGTCTTCAGGTACTTGATATGTTTGAAAAGAAGAGGAGAAAAAGAAATATTTCAGACTAGTGTAAAGGTCAGCGTATGAAGGGCTGAGTGGGTGTTGGCGTCCAAACCTGGGGTCCTGGGTTCAAATCTTGGTGAAGACTGGGATTTTGAATTTCGGAATTTTTACGGACGCCCCTGATACCAACCAACTCTAATAGGTACCTGATTTTAGTAGGGGAAAGTAAAGGCAGTTGGTCGTTGTGCTGGCCACATGACATCCTGCTCGTTAACCGTTGACCATAGAAATAGATGGCCTTAACATCGTTTGACCCATAGATTGCAAGGGGAAAGGGGAAATTTTAGTTTACTTTAAAAGCAGCCAATGTCTTGAACACAATGTATTTTGAAACCCACTAGCTGGTTTTGTCTTTCAATCTCTGATCTAATGATAACATCCAGCCTTAAGAAGTGAGTGACATGGAGAACAATAGATAGAGTAGAAACACTTTCTCCAATTAAATTCCAAATGAAACATCATGTAACAAGCAGTGTTTCACTTCAAGCGTTACATCGACTGTGACATCCTTGTAACATCGAGTTTTACACATCAAGTGTTACATCAACTGTGATATCCACTATAACATCAAGTGTCACACATCAAGTGTTACATCGACTGTGACATCCACTATAACATCAAGTGTCACACATCACGTGTCACACATCAAGTGCTACATCGACTGTGACATCCACTATAACATCAAGTGTCATACATCAAGTGTCACACATCAAGTGCTACATCGACTGTGACATCCACTATAACATCAAGTGCCACACATCAAGTGTCACACATCAAGTGTCACACATCAAGTGCTACATCGACTGTGACATCCATTATAACATCAAGTGTCACACATCAAGTGTTACATCTACTGTGACATCCATTATAACATCAAGTGTCACACATCAAGTGTCACACATCAAGTGCTACATCGACTGTGACATCCACTATAACATCAAGTGCCACACATCAAGTGTCACACATCAAGTGTCACACATAAAGTGTCACACATCAAGTGCTACATCGACTGTGTTACGTATCTAGGCATTGTTTTTTTTTTCTTTGACCTGTTGCGGTCGAGAGACGGGGAGGTTGTCTGCCCCTTGTGTAATAAGTTTTTTTTTTTATTCGTCAAGCCACACAGACAGTGACCGGTCCTTGACCTATGTGTGTACCTCTGGTTGAAAGGAGGGTGGTTTTTTTTTTCTTTTCTTCTGTCTCTTTGAAGAGCGTTCTAGATCTGGGTGTTGATGACTTTCTGTTCTAGAAATCACTGGATATCGACGCGTGGTAGATTATATAAAGACCGCTCGCGTAACGTTGACGGACAGACATACGGAGACAGCCGTGAGACAGAATAGCGGAGACATTGCGTGACCCGTGCGTGGTATACCACTTGATCGTGTAAGTTAATATTTTTTTTAAGGCCTTGCTTGCTTGTATTTGTAATTACATTTTCAAACTCTTGTATTGTAATATTTTTACATGCCATTTTTGTAAAAGGGTTTTGGTCAACACATCAATTCTGTATTGAGTAAATGTTTATTTTTCTTTCTTGTAACTTTATAGTTGATTAAACATTAAGTTGATAGTTTACCTTCCGATTTCTTGTGTCATTTTTTTTTTGTTATTCATTGTAAGTCTTTGATTAAATTCAGACTTAAGATAAGTGACACAACTGTTTTTCTATTGTCACGTTCCCCTAGGCAAGCCATTTTAAAAAGTAGAATTCAATTCGTAATACGTGACAAAAGAAGTTTGGGGGCTCGTCCGGGATATTTTTCTGAACCTATTTTCGTCTTACTTGAGTAATTTTGTAAAGGCGAAGTTGACTTTAACAAAAAATTTTTGTGTCAAAGAGTCGGAAGTAAAGTATCAATAGTATTGACCAAACTCTCTTATGGTTTTTTGTTGTACTGATTTTGTACTGTATATTTACATTGTATACATTTTTTTTTTGCTTCTAATAGTTGTTAGTTAGTCATGGATATTCAGGTTTTTCTTGCAAATCCCTCTGTGGAAGAGCTTGATGCTTTTACTAGGAAGGAACTGGTCCTTATTTCTAAACATTTAGGGTTAAAAATAAAATCAAATGCCCTTAAACAAGAAATCAGAGATAACATTGTAATCCATTATGTAGACGAGGAAGTGTTTTCTGAAGACCTTTTAGATGCCCAGTTAGCTTTAAAAGAGAAGGAAATTAAACAACAGGCCGCACAAAAAGAATTAGAGCTTGCAGCGGCTAGAGAGCAGAAAGAAATGGAAATAGAAGCCCAGAAGGAAATTAAACAAAAAGAATTAGAGCAGAAAGAAATGGAAATAGAAGCCCAGAAGGAAATTAAACAAAAAGAATTAGAGCAGAAAGAAATGGAAATGAAATTACAAATAGAGTTAAAAAAATTAGAGTTAGCTGCTAATGTAAGACCAGATTCTTCCCCTGCCAGTCATACTGCTGAAGCAACAAAATTTTTGAAAATAATTCCACGCTTTAATGAAGCCACAATTGACAATTATTTTCCACAATTTGAACTTTGTGTGAAAAATTTTAATGTACCTGAAACTTTGTGGCCCACTTTGCTGCTAACAGTTTTGACTGGTAGAGCTGCAGACGTATTTTGTTCTTTGACCATTGAACAACAAAAAGATTATAATGTTGTTAAGGCCTTAATTCTTAAGGCATATGAACTTGTTCCGGAAGCTTACCGAAAGCAGTTCAGGGATTGTCGCAAATCGGATGGCCAAACCCATGTAGAATTCTTGCGGGAAAAGGAGCGACGCTTTGAGAAATGGCTCACTTCCAGGGAAATCGGCACCGACTTTGCAAAATTCAAGAACCTAATGCTGATGGAAGAGTTCAAGAGTTGTGTGCGGCTGGACGTCCGTACGCATATAGCTGATCGTGGCGAGGAAGATGTGCACAAGGCTGCAGTGTTGGCAGACGATTATATAATATCACATCAATTTGCCAAGTATACGACGGATGTCAAGCCAAAACAAGTCAAACAGCCTGAGTCCATTGCTAGCAACTCCATCAAGAACAGCAATACAAACGACAGAAAACCTACTACAAGTAAAGCTACTTGTTCCTACTGCAAACGAGAAGGCCATAAAATTGACGATTGCTGGAAATTGAGGAAGAGAAACGAAAAAGCTCCTTCAAAAGTCAGCGCTTGCACAGTACAGTGGTCGTCGAGGTTTACTCCCTCATCATCAAGTCATATCAAGAATACCTCGACACCACCTGTTTCAAATGTATTGACTGTACAAGACTCTCCGAAAATGTCTCCACGGTGTTCAAATGACTCAACAGTGAGTTCTTCAAATTCATCTTTACGATGTTCCAATGACTCAAACAAGAGTTTTTCAAATACATCAAGCCGATGTTCCAATGACTCAAACAAGAGTTTACCTAATACATCACCCCGATGTTCCAATGACTCTAACCAGAGTTCCCATAATACATCACCCCGATGTTCCAATGACTCTATCCAGAGTTCCCATAATACATCATCCCGATGTTCCCATGACTCTATCAAGAGTTCCCATAAGACATCACCCCGATGTTCCAATGACTCTATCCAGAGTTCCCATAATACATCATCCCGATGTTCCCATGACTCTATCAAGAGTTCCCATAAGACATCACCCCGATGTTCCAATGACTCCATCAAGAGTTCTCCAAATACATCCAAAAGATGTTCTACTGACTCAAGAAAGAGTTTCTCCACTGCGTCTCCTAAAGATGTCAATGACTCCAGCGAGAGTTCGACCCAAGTCCAGTCTGCATCAACCAAAATTGATGTTTTATTAGAGGATTTTAAGCCTTTCATTTCGGAAGGATTTGTATCACTACCCGGTGATTCTACAAGTCTACGACCTATCACCATTTTGAGAGACACAGGTGCCTCACAATCGCTACTTTTAGAGGGTATCTTGCCCTTGTCTAAATCATCATCGACTGGGAAGAGCATCCTGTTACGAGGCGTAGAGCTTGGATGTATAGATGTGCCTCTACATCTAATCGACATAAAGTCAAATCTTATTACTGGACCGGTTGTTGTAGGTGTCCGACCAACATTACCATTGGAAGGCATCTCATTGCTGTTAGGCAATGACTTAGCAGGTGGAAAGGTGATAGCCGAACCCATCGTCACTCAAACACCCGACTTATCTGCCACACCCGAGGAAGACCTAGAGTTATATCCAGCGTGTGCAGTAACAAGGGCAATGAGGTTGAAAGAATCTCAAGAAGAGAACGTCATCAAAGCCAACAGTAACCACGATGATGTGGACTTGAGCACCACATTCTTTGCTTCTCTTGAAGAAGAACCAACGCCAAATTCTGAAAAGCCGGCATCAACTCGAAAACAGTTGATTGAGGACCAAAAGAAGGATCCAGAGCTCGCCAAACTCCGAGAAACCGCAATGACATCACAAGAGGCAGAGCTAGCATCAACGTGCTACTACATCCAAGATGATATGCTCTTCAGGAAATGGAAACCTCCAGACGCATCCAACGAAGAAGAATGGAGAATATGCCATCAAATCGTGTTACCAGAAAGATACCGAGCGTACATCATGAATCTGGCTCATGACACACCAATGTCAGGTCATCTCGGCATCCACAAGACATACCACAAGATTATGTCCAACTTCTTCTGGCCACGTTTGAAGAAAGATGTCATCCAGTACTGCCGATCCTGTCATGCCTGTCAGATGGTTGGCAAGCCAAATCAAAAGATCCCTATTGCTCCTCTGAAGCCGATTCCAGCCTTTGAAGAACCTTTCAGCAGAGTACTTATTGACTGTGTTGGTCCTCTCCCAAGGACAAAAGCTGGCAACCAATACCTGTTGACCATTATGTGTGCTTCAACTCGTTTTCCTGAGGCTATTCCTCTAAGGAACATAAAAGCATCAAACATTGTAAAGGCCTTAATCAAGTTCTTTACTCTATTTGGTCTACCAAAGTCCATCCAATCGGACCAAGGAACGAATTTCACGGCCAATCTTTTCAAGCAAGTCATGACTCAGTTGGGCATCAAACACTGCATGTCGAGTGCGTATCATGCCGAGTCGCAAGGCGCTCTTGAGCGATTCCATCAGACTCTCAAGAACATGATCCGAACCTATTGCTTTGAGCACGAAAAAGACTGGGACGAAGGAATCCACATGCTGCTGTTTGCAACCCGTGAATCCGTCCAGGAATCGTTGGGATTCAGCCCTTTTGACTTAGTCTTTGGCCATTCGGTGCGCGGTCCCTTGAAATGTATAAAAGAGACTTTGTTGTCACCAACAGCCACTGAAGGACTTTTAGACTATGTAATTAAGTTTAAAACTAGACTTTATGATGCTTGTGTTCTGGCCAAAAATAATTTACAAAACACCCAATCCAGCATGAAACGCTGGTATGATAGAAAGGCCCGTGTTAGAGAATTTTCTCCCGGGGATAAGGTGCTTGTATTTTTGCCCATACCAGGTCAACCCTTGCAAGCCAGATATTTTGGTCCCTATGAAATTGAGACCAAAATTAGTGACCTCAATTACACAATCAAAACTCCTGACCGTAGGAAAAAGACTCAGCTATGTCATATAAACATGCTGAAGCCTTATGTATCTCGGCCAGATCACTCAGATAAGAGTAATTGTGTTTTAAATACAGTCAAAAGTTGTTCAAATAGCCATGTTTCTCCTATTGATGATGATATTGTAAAGGAGAAATTTGGACAATACAAAATACCTAATTCTGTTGTATTACAGAATTTGGATGTAAAACTGTCTCATCTGTCTTCGACAGAAAGGCCAGTTATCATGAAACTCATTAATGAATTTAATGACATTTTTTCTGATGTACCAAAACAGACTAATGTTATAATGCATGATGTAGATGTTGGCGAGGCTACTCCAGTCAAGCAGCATCCTTACAGGGTCAACCCTGAAAAACTTGCCATACTTAGGTCAGAAATCAAGTATATGCTTGAAAATGACCTCATTGAACCAAGTTCCAGTAGCTGGAGCTCCCCATGTGTCTTGATACCTAAACAGGACAAGACTTATCGTTTTTGTACAGACTACCGTAAGGTAAATGCTGTAACAAAGACCGATTCGTTTCCTATCCCTAGGATAGACGATCTCATAGATCGTATTGGTGACGCTAAGTACATCACCAAAATAGACCTACTTTCAGGTTATTGGCAGGTTCCCCTGACTGATAGGGCAAAGGAAATCTCTGCCTTTGTCACCCCTGATGGTCTGTACCAATACAAAGTGATGCCATTTGGCATGAAGAATGCTCCTGCCACTTTCCAGAGAATGATAAATGCCCTGCTTGCTGACATGGAGAATTGCCACGCATACATAGACGATGTAGTAATTTTTAGCCAAGATTTTTCTAGCCATTGTAAACAACTGCATTGTCTTTTTACTAAACTGTTACATGCAAAAATTACTGTAAACCTGAGTAAGAGTGATTTTTGCCAGGCTTCAATCCAATACTTAGGCCATATTGTAGGACAAGGCCAGGTGAAACCTGTAATGGCCAAAGTAGAAGCTATCCAAGCTTTCCCTATCCCTGCTGACCGGAAACAACTCCGAAGATTTTTGGGAATGTCTGGATATTATAGAAAATTTTGCGAAAATTTTTCTGTCATTGCCAGTCCTTTAACAAACCTCCTGAGAAAGAACGTCCGATTTACTTGGACGAATGAATGTCAGAAAGCCTTTAACCAAATTAAGCAGATATTATCTAGCTCCCCCATTTTGATGGCTCCTGACTTCGGAAAACCTTTTAGGTTAGCTATTGACGCCAGTGACACAGGTGTTGGGTCAGTCCTTTACCAAGAAGATAATTTCCAAGTAGAGCATCCTATTTGTTTCTTTTCCAAGAAATTTAATAGACATCAAAGAAATTATTCTACTGTGGAAAAAGAATGTCTTGGGTTGTTTCTTTCTATACAACACTTTGATTTTTATATCAGTGGGTCCAGATGGCCACTGGTTGTATTTACTGACCACAATCCCCTTACATTTATCCACAAAATGTCTGGCAAGAACCAACGACTTCTCAGGTGGAGTTTATTTTTACAAGAGTACAACCTAGATCTTAAACACATAAAAGGCAGCGAAAATGTTATCGCCGATGCCTTATCTAGATTGTAAAAAGTATTTTGATGTATATATTTTTTATATATATATCATGATAAATACATTCTGTAATGTAAATATTTTTTGTAATTCTAAAAAGATTTCCATTTTCGTGGAAATGTAAACTTTTTATTTTTAGGAGGGAGGTGTTACGTATCTAGGCATTGTTTTTTTTTTCTTTGACCTGTTGCGGTCGAGAGACGGGGAGGTTGTCTGCCCCTTGTGTAATAAGTTTTTTTTTTTTATTCGTCAAGCCACACAGACAGTGACCGGTCCTTGACCTATGTGTGTACCTCTGGTTGAAAGGAGGGTGGTTTTTTTTTTCTTTTCTTCTGTCTCTTTGAAGAGCGTTCTAGATCTGGGTGTTGATGACTTTCTGTTCTAGAAATCACTGGATATCGACGCGTGGTAGATTATATAAAGACCGCTCGCGTAACGTTGACGGACAGACATACGGAGACAGCCGTGAGACAGAATAGCGGAGACATTGCGTGACCCGTGCGTGGTATACCACTTGATCGTGTAAGTTAATATTTTTTTTAAGGCCTTGCTTGCTTGTATTTGTAATTACATTTTCAAACTCTTGTATTGTAATATTTTTACATGCCATTTTTGTAAAAGGGTTTTGGTCAACACATCAATTCTGTATTGAGTAAATGTTTATTTTTCTTTCTTGTAACTTTATAGTTGATTAAACATTAAGTTGATAGTTTACCTTCCGATTTCTTGTGTCATTTTTTTTTTTGTTATTCATTGTAAGTCTTTGATTAAATTCAGACTTAAGATAAGTGACACAACTGTTTTTCTATTGTCACGTTCCCCTAGGCAAGCCATTTTAAAAAGTAGAATTCAATTCGTAATACGTGACAACTGTGACATCCATTATAACATCAAGTGTCACACATCAAGTGCTACATCGACTGTGACATCCACTATAACATCAAGTGTCACACATCAAGTGTGAGAATCAACTGTGATATCCACTATAACATCAAGTGTCACACATCAAGTGTTACATCGACTGTAACATCCACAATAACATCAAGTGTCACACATCAAGTGTGAGAATCAACTGTAATATCCACTATAACATCAAGTGTCACACATCAAGTGTTACATCGACTGTGACATCCACTGTAACATCAAGTGTTACACATCAAGTGTTACATCGACTGTGACATCCACTATAACATCAAGTGTCACACATCTAGTGTCACACATCAAGTGTCACACATCAAGTGTTGCATCGACTGTGACATCCACTATAACATCAAGTGTCACACATCACGTGTCACACATCAAGTGTTACATCGACTGTGACATCCACTATAACATCAAGTGTCACACATAAAGTGTCACACATCAAGTGCTACATCGACTGTGACATCCACTATAACATCAAGTGTCACACATCAAATGTCACACATCAAGTGCTACATCGACTGTGACATCCACTATAACATCAAGTGCCACACATCAAGTGTCACACATCAAGTGTTACATCGACTGTGACATCCACTATAACATCAAGTGTCACACATCACGTGTCACACATCAAGTGCTACATCGACTGTGACATCCACTATAACATCAAGTGTCACACATCAAGTGTCACACATCAAGTGCTACATCGACTGTGACATCCACTATAACATCAAGTGCCACACATTAAGTGTCACACATCAAGTGTCACACATCAAGTGCTACATCGACTGTGATATCCATTATAACATCAAGTGTCACACATCAAGTGTTACATCGACTGTGACATCCACTATAACATCAAGTGTCACACATCACGTGTCACACATCAAGTGTTACATCGACTGTGACATCCACTATAAAATCAAGTGCCACACATCAAGTGTCACACATCAAGTGTCACACATCAAGTGTCACACATCAAGTGTCACACATCACGTGTCACACATCAAGTGTTACATCGACTGTGACATCCACTATAACATCAAGTGTCACACATCACGTGTCACACATCAAGTCTACATCGACTGTGACATCCACTATAACATCAAGTGTCACACATAAAGTGTCACACATCAAGTGCTACATTGACTGTGACATCCACTATAACATCAAGTGTCATACATCAAGCGTCACACATCAAGTGCTACATCGACTGTGACATCCACTATAACATCAAGTGCCACACATCAAGTGTCACACATCAAGTGTCACACATCAAGTGCTACATCGACTGTGACATCCATTATAACATCAAGTGTCACACATCAAGTGTTACATCTACTGTGACATCCATTATAACATCAAGTGTCACACATCAAGTGTCACACATCAAGTGTTACATCGACTGTGACATCCACTATAACATCAAGTGTCACACATCACGTGTCACACATCAAGTGCTACATCGACTGTGACATCCACTATAACATCAAGTGTCACACATAAAGTGTCACACATCAAGTGCTACATCGACTGTGACATCCACTATAACATCAAGTGTCACACATCAAGTGTCACACATCAAGTGCTACATCGACTGTGACATCCACTATAACATCAAGTGCCACACATCAAGTGTCACACATCAAGTGTCACACATCAAGTGTCACACATCAAGTGTCACACATCAAGTGCTACATCGACTGTGACATCCATTATAACATCAAGTGTCACACATCAAGTGTTACATCTACTGTGACTTCCATTATAACATCAAGTGTCACACATCAAGTGTCACACATCAAGTGTTACATCGACTCTGTGACATCCACTATAACATCAAGTGTCACACATAAAGTGTCACACATCAAGTGTTACATCGACTGTGACATCCACTATAACATCAAGCGTCACACATCAAGTGTCACACATCAAGTGCTACACCGACTGTGACATCCACTATAACATCAAGTGTCACACATCAAGTGTTACATCGACTGTGACATCCACTATAACATCAAGTGCCACACATCAAGTGCCACACATCAAGTGTCACACATCAAGTGTCACACATCAAGTGTCACACATCAAGTGCTACATCGACTGTGACATCCATTATAACATCAAGTGTCACACATCAAGTGTTACATCTACTGTGACTTCCATTATAACATCAAGTGTCACACATCAAGTGTCACACATCAAGTGTCACACATCAAGTGTCACACATCAAGTGTCACACATCAAGTGTCACACATCAAGTGCTACATCGACTGTGACATCCACTATAACATCAAGTGCCACACATCAAGTGTCACACATCAAGTGTCACACATCAAGTGCTACATCGACTGTGACATCCATTATAACATCAAGTGTCACACATCAAGTGTTACATCTACTGTGACTTCCATTATAACATCAAGTGTCACAAATCAATTTTCACACATCAAGTGTTACATCGACTCTGTGACATCCACTATAACATCAAGTGTCACACATAAAGTGTCACACATCAAGTGTTACATCGACTGTGACATCCACTATAACATCAAGTGTCACACATCAAGTGTCACACATCAAGTGCTACACCGACTGTGACATCCACTATAACATCAAGTGTCACACATCAAGTGTTACATCGACTGTGACATCCACTATAACATCAAGTGCCACACATCAAGTGCCACACATCAAGTGCCACACATCAAGTGCCACACATCAAGTGTCACACATCAAGTGTCACACATCAAGTGTCACACATCAAGTGTCACACATCAAGTGCTAAAAAAATGATACAACTATTTCTAATCGCACTGATTTGTTGTGGTTCATCTACATCTATTCTAAAAGTACTAACATGTTTGATTCAAAATAATTAATACTATTACACTAAATATAAGCATTAGTTTTAAAAAGTATTTTTCTATTTTACTTGTTCACTCTCAAGGTCATTAAAATGAGTATTCACCTTTCCCGGAATGCAAATCAATTTACTGTATAATAGTTGGCAGAGTGAACTCTAGGAGGATGCATTCTAGATAGTAGAGACATCCATCTGGAACAGACAATAAAAACGCAGTGCGCACGGGACACTGCCCCCCCCTTAGGTGCATGCTTTGCCTGATTCAGGACAAACATTGATGCCCGTTGCCGACATTGTGGCATATGAAACAGTGGCACATTTCTTGCAATCGTGGCCGCAGCTCCGAGAACTACGATGTAACGTGTTTGCAGGAACTGAACCTGTGTGAGAACTACGATGTAACGTGTTTGCAGGAACTGAACCTGTGTGAGAACTACGATGTAACGTGTTTGCAGGAACTGAACCTGTGTGAGAACTACGATGTAACGTGTCTGCAGGAACTGAACCTGTGTGAGAACTACGATGTAACTTGTCTGCAGGAACTGAACCTGTGTGAGAACTACGATGTAACGTGTCTGCAGGAACTGAACCTGTGTGAGAACTACGATGTAACGTGTCTGCAGGAACTGAACCTGTGTGAGAACTACGATGTAACGTGTCTGCAGGAACTGAACCTGTGTGAGAACTACGATGTAACGTGTCTGCAGGAACTGAACCTGTGTGAGAACTACGATGTAACGTGTCTGCAGGAACTGAACCTGTGTGAGAACTACGATGTAACGTGTCTGCAGGAACTGAACCTGTGTGAGAACTACGATGTAACTTGTCTGCAGGAACTGAACCTGTGTAAGAACTACGATGTAACGTGTCTGCAGGAACTGAACCTGTGTGAGAACCACGATGTAACATGTCTGCAGGCACTGAACCTGTGTGAGAACTACGATGTAACGTGTCTGCAGTGACCGAACCTGTGTGAGAACCACGATGTAACGTGTCTGCAGGGACTGAACCTGTGTGAGAACTACGATGTAACGTATCTGCAGGGACCGAATCTGTGTGAGAACTACGATGTAACGTATCTGCAGGGACCGAATCTGTGTGAGAACTATGAGGTTTTGATACAAAACTCATGTTTTTTTTATGCAAGTTGAGCAAATGTATTTCATATGTATATTGAGATCGATATAATATCACTCTAATTATATATTATATTATTGATAATTCAGACTAGAACACGACACTTTATCAGAGGTTAGGGTAACGAAGACTAAAGCACTTAGAAGAAAAACCACTAAATCAGACCTAGTTTGAGAAGTAGGCTAGATGATGTAGCCGGGGAGGAGGGGGGACAAGGTATATCTTGAGAGATGAAACCACTTGACACGAATACCCGGCCAGTGTTTCTAACGCTACATCCCCATGGTACCGCCAGTGTCGTTCGTTGACACCCTCCCCCCACCCCCTCAGCAGTATTTTTTTAGTCTCCACTTAGGAACATATCTGACAGTCAAAGTAAAATAGAAATAACAATTTTGTCCTGTCCTACTATTTAGTTTCTACCACTACAAACGGAAAGTTCCGTTTCTCCTGAAGTCATTGATCTCTCTCTAAACACTTGCTGAAATATCTCTGATCTCTTTTTTTTTAATTGCTTACTTTACACGAGCAAAGAAGTCCTAAAGAGATTTAGAGAAAGAGAGAATGCCACCCGCAAAACTTCAGTAAGTTCACCTTTGAAGATGTTCAGAGATTTTGTTTCATGGAGAGGAAGGATTGGGGGGGGGGGGGTAAAGAGATGTTAAAATTATTTTTTTTTATTAGAAAAACTTTTTATTTTTGGGGGGGACGAGACAGGGGTGGGGTAGATCTGATGATCGATTACTAAGACTTGCTTGTGTTCTCTTATGTAACAGTGGCTAGAGGCCGGAGAAAGTATTAATCAGCAGCTTGAACTCAACTGCCGCATTTAACTTGACAGTAATAGTTCTACTGTGCTAGAACAAAGTATTCTACCAAGGTAGTGTCCACTTTTTAATTAGCTATATTCATTTACTGATACGCAATACGAAGAACTAATTATCTACATACATAACTATAAAATGTAGATTGATTTTATTTTTACAAAGCTTCTATCAACTCACTCTGGTAAAAAGTTTGTACAAATTATTTCTCCCACACCCTATCTCAGATCAGGCTGAAATTTCGAGCAATTATTTCTTTTACCTGACAACACAAGAAACAAGATAAAAAATCAATTAGTTAGTCAACTATTAGTATTAATTATTTTGTTAGGTATCTTAAACAATGGAAAGAAATTGTACTTGACTGGAGTGGTGGTATATGCTGATTTAGTCCCTTTAAAGGTCGTCGTCTGAGGCTTAGTGAACACAAACATGACGTTGAAACAGTAGATAAGTATACATACTCCCATGTTCATAGCAAAGTGGTTAACGTGTTGGCTTGCGAATTCAAATTGATTTTTTTCAATAATTACATTTTTAAAACGATCACCCAGATGCTCCAGCCCTTTCCAACTGGTCTAGACAAGTGATAGGATCGTAGCGTAGTCAGAAAGCTAAAGCAGGAAATTGCGCTAAACAAAAACAGTTGGTAAAAATATTTGTAATCGCACAGTTTTTCTTACTGTTAGTCTAGACCTGTTACAAATAATTTAAAGATCTGATGACGTCTGTAAAGAGATACTTAGGTTGGACTATGAGAGCTATTGGTGACTCACTGTGACTATTGAAGTAGAAGCTAAGAAGGACACGCAGAAATAAGTCACATAAAATGAAGTGGATTGGATATTGTAGTGTACAGGCTTTCTTTCTTGGTGCGCCAATGAATGCTGACAACATTTGACCGAAATACCCTTTAAAAAATGGTAAAAACTGATGTTTGAAGCTAACAAACATTTAAAAAAATGATGATAAGATGTAGTCCAAGCGAGGATCAGAATTGAAGCAGTTTCTTCTACCCCGCTTCTGTCCGAAGTTTCCTCTTTTTTTTTCTTTATCATTAAATTGAGAATGGCGTACATTGGTCACTTCTGCTCCTGTTATCTTGTAATATCAATTTATTAAGACATCACAAGTCGTAGAATAATTTGGCAGATTTATTCGAGTGGCAAATCCAAAGTAATGCAATGTTGTTAGTTAATCCACTTCCTCAGACTCACGGATTACAGGGACGCAGCGATGATGCCACAAAAGTTGGAATTCTCTGCAATACTCATTGAAATCCATTAGGAAATTGTACAGCATCAGCATCTATTTTGTCTCTTTGACCACCGAGGAGGATTTCTTTCAGCAGACAGGCGTGGACCTTAAGATCTTCACCATGGCTAGGTCAGAGAACGGGAATGAGCTCCATAATTAGAACTCTAATGACTAACCTGCATCCCCATATCTACACCCCTGCTCGGAAATTAAAAATGTTTCTGTTCTTTTTTTTTTTTCAAACTGGGACCAATCGACTTCTTTCCTTTGATGTATCTTTTTCTTTTCTTTCAATATACCCATCGCCCATCTCCAATCGACGCCACTATTTTGTCAGATAACATTGAAGACGGCATACATTTTTTTTTCGTATTCTTTTAAAGTTTGTTAACCTACCACAACCTCCACACTCCCCCACACCCACCCACACTCTTCGTCCACCACCCACACCCCCTCCCCCCAGGTCCAAGCTAGTCTTGTTAGTTTTCATCGGTGTAGGTTTGGTGGGTGTAACAAGACCATCTTCAGGTGACCGTGTCAACACCAATGAAAGAGAGACGACAACGACCCGCAAATATCGTCACCGGGTGACAAGTAACGTTTGATTGCCGAGATCAAAGGGAGACCAGCGACACCGATGTCTTCGTTCACATTTATTTTTGAGAGCAAATAAAAAATGTCTGACATCATCGCGAGCAATTTATTTTTGTAGTGTTCAAAGCTAGAAAAGTTCATCTAGTTGGCAAGACATGAGACGTATCGAAAATAGGATATGTGGTAGCTGGGGATATTACGAATACAGGTTAGGATAGGGGGTGCTAGATGGAGATAGTTTGGATATGGGATAGGTGAATGAGATATTTTTTCACACAAAGCCTGGAGGTTATTAGGAGACTTAAAATAAAAGGGATAGGATCAATTTAGATAAGGATGGGTGATAGTGACAGACCTTTAGGTATCGGATAATTGATAGTCGGGATAGGGATAAGATAGGTGATAGTCCAAGACGTTTTATACTAAAATGAAATGTCCAGTTTGATTCCTATATCTATTGGAGTACACACAAGAGATCATAGCTTCCCAATTGAAGTCAAGTTCCCCCTTTTAGACCTTGCGATCTATAGAGCAGATGATGTGTTTGTTTGGCCAATGGTTAAAGTGCAGAGTGTAACGTGGCCAGCACAGCTACAAACCGTCTCTATTTTTCCCTACCTAAGTCAGGTACCCATTAGACTTGGCGAGGACGGACTATGGGGCGCCCTAAAATCTAAAAATTCAAAATCCCAGTTCTCATCGAGATTCGAACACAGGATCTCAGGTTTGGAAGCCAAGTGCTTAATCACTCAGCCACCGCGTCCCGTTTTACAAATGTAAACTCTTACAATATTTCTTATCTACATATTGAACCACATTGTCTCACTTCTTTTTCGTTTCTCTTAATTTTTCTATAACAGATACACTCTCTATCACCTTTTATCAGTCTTTATTTTCCTCACTATTTCTCTCTCTCTCTCTCTATTCTTTCTATCTCTCTTCTTTCTCTCTTCTTTCTCTCTTCTTTCTCTCATCTTTCTCTTATTTCTTTTCTCTCTTCTTTCTCTCTCTTCTTTCTCTCTTCTTTCTCTCTCTTCTTTCTCTCTTTCTTTTCTTTCTCTCGCTTCTTTCTGTCTTCTTTTTTTCTCTCTTCTTTCTCTCTCTCTTCTTTTTCTCTCTTCTTTCTCTTTTCTTTCTCTCTTCTTTATGTCTCTTTCTCTCTCTTTCTCTTATTTCTTTCTCTCTTCTTTCTAACTTCTTTCCCTCTCTTCTTTCTCTCTTCTTTCTCTCTCTTTCTCTTATTTCTTTCTCTCTTCTTTCTCTCTCTTCTTTCTCTCTCTTCTTTCTCTCTTCTTTCTCTCTTTCTTTTCTTTCTCTCGCTTCTTTCTGTTTTCTTTCTTTCTCTCTTCTTTCTCTCTCCTCTTTGTCTCTCTTCTTTCTCTTTTCTTTCCCTCTCTTCTTTCTCTCTCTCTTCTTTCTCTCTTATTTCGCTCTCTTCTTTCTCCTCTCATTCTGTTGCACTGTTTCTCATCATCTGTGAGTCCATGAGGTCAAGTCAGTCTAATGATTGTTGACCAAATGCTCTTGTCACTCGTACACAAAGACTGACGGACTTGTCACTGACATGCTTTCACCTGTACGCTACCTGGCATACCGTCACGTTAGAGAATTTTACCTTTCAGGAGATAGGACACCCCCCCCCCTCCTCTCTGTTCCCCCAACTTTCTTGGCGAGACTTTTCTCCAGCATGTGATATTTCCTTCTTGTCTTTCTCAGTGCTTCTCAAACATTTTTTTGTTGTATACAGGGAACTTGAGAGCAAAGTGCTTACTTTGACTAGAGTCCAACCTTTGGACGGGCATGTAAACTGTGATGTCCATGTAGGGACCTGCTTGTATTTCTAAATGTAACAAAACATGAGAACTTATCATCATGTACTAAAAACATTGACCATGCGTTGGTAAAACACTGGAAATGAGAAAACATACAATATCCAAATGTACATTCAATATTTACACCCATTTCTTTTCTAAGCCAATCATTTAATTCATTAAGCACATTTTTTTATTTTTTGGAGGTCCTGGACATCAACGTTGTCCGCACTGCCCTAAATCCGGCCCTTATGTACATCTAGTATATACATCTAAATAAATAGAAACAGAAGAATGCATGCTTTTTTTTTGGTTTGTGCACATGACGTCAAATTAATGTCTTTAACATTATCTCAAACGTCATAGCCTGTATCTTAGGTTTTATACATACAAGAGTTTTGTACAAATTTATTAATAACTTTGTAGATGTTTTATTGTTGTTTAGTTGCTAAAACTTGAACTGAAAAAAAAATATTTGAATTCAAATGAAAAGAAGTATTCGGTCACAGATTGCAGGCAAGGTAATGTAATTAAAATGTGTTACGGGGAACAACAGTATTAGAACCTGAACTGTATTAGAACCTGAACTGTAACACTTTTGACTTCCTCGAGGAATCTTTTTTTTTTTTTTTCGGTCTCCATTCTTTTTAATTGCTAGCGCCACGTGTGGTGTGTGACAATGTCCACAATGTGAGACCTACTTGTCAGAATGCCGTCAGACATGACAACTTACCGAATAACAAGGCAGAGATAAACAATGTCGTTTGGTTTAAACAAAGTGAACACGATTGCTGTCCCCTTGTTTCAATTAGTGGAATCTTCCCCCCCCCTCCCAACCACACCCATATCAACCTCAACTTCTTATTTTTCTTTAGGAATATGGTCTACGCCGGTAAAGATAAGTCTTAAAGCATATAGTGTACATGTGTAAAGATAAGTCTTAAGGCATATAGTCTACGCCTGTAAAGATAAGTCTTAAGGCAAATAGTCTGCATGTGTAAAGATAAGTCATAAGGCATATAGTCTACACGTCTAAAGATAAGTCTTAAGGCATATAGTCTACACGTCTAAAGATAAGTCTTAAGGCATATAGTCTACACGTGTAAAGATAAGTCTTAAGGCAAATAGTCTGCATGTGTAAAGATAAGTCATAAGGCATATAGTCTACATGTGTATAGATAAGTTTCAGGCATACAGTCTACGTGTGTATAGATAAGTTTCAGGCATATAGTGTACATGTGTATAGATAAGTTTCAGGCATATAGTGTACATGTGTATAGATAAGTTTCAGGCATATAGTGTACATGTGTATAGATAAGTTTCAGGCATATAGTGTACATGTGTATAGATAAGTTTCAGGCATACAGTCTACGTGTGTATAGATAAGTTTCAGGCATATAGTGTACATGTGTATAGATAAGTTTCTTATGACAGATTTAATCAATCAGCTCATTGGGGAAAAGGAAGATGTCAGGCACATTGACAGAGCTTGAGGAAACACACACGAAGCTTGTATTCAGCATCAATTAGTTTGGATCAGACATGTTATTAAATTTGTAATAGATCTAGAGTAGACCAACAACAATAAATCTGTGTGATAAGCAATATTTTTACCACAATTGTTTTTGTCTAGCCCCATTTCATGTTTTAGCTTTTTCTTTGAACACACTGTGATCCTATCACTTCTCTGGACACGCTGTGATCCTATCACTTCTCTGGACACGTTGTGATCCTATTACTTCCCTGGACACGTTGTGATCCTATCACTTCTCTGGACACGTTGTGATCCTATTACTTCCCTGGACACGTTGTGACCCATCACTTCTCTTGACACGCTGTGATCCTATCACTTCTCTGGACACGTTGTGATCCTATTACTTCCCTGGACACGCTTTGATCCTATCACTTCTCTCGACACGCTATGATCCTATCACTTCTCTGGACACGCTGTGATCCTATCACTTCTCCTGACACGTTGTGATCCTATTACTTCTCTGGACACGCTGTGATCCTATCACTTCACTGGACACGTTGTGATCCTATTACAACACAACTAATAGGTCTAATTGATGATTTGTCAAAAGGTTTAGATAATAGTGAACAAATAGATGCTATCTTACCAGATTTTTCCAAGGCTTTTGACAAAGTTCACCACCATAGTTTGCTTAAAAAATTAAAATATTTCGGCATTAACGGTCCACTGCATCGGTGGATTAAAGATTTTCTGATAGGGAGAGAACAAACTGTAATAATAAATGGCTCTAAATCAACACCAATAACAGTAAACTCAGGTGTACCTCAAGGAACAGTCTTGGGTCCACTACTATTTTTAATTTACATAAATGATTTACCAAATTGCATTAGTTCAGGAACAAAAGTCAGATTATTTGCAGACGATTGCATAATATATAGAACAATAAAAACAAAACAAGACACAGATATTTTACAAAGAGAATTAGATGAATTACAGAAATGGGAATCAAATTGGAGCATGTCTTTCCACCCAGAAAAATATCAGTTGTTAAAAGTAACAAAAAAACTAAAACAAATTAATTCCACTTATCTTATTCATGGCAAACCAATAACACAGACTAAAAACGCAAAATACCTAGGAGTTATAATAAATGAAAAACTGTCATGGAATCCACATATTGATGAAACTATAAAAAAATCCAACAAAGCATTAGGGTTTATTACAAGAAATTTCTATAAATCAAATAAGAACATAAAACTAAAATGTTATTTAACCTTGGTTAGGCCAATAATAGAATATGCATCCACCGTGTGGGACCCCTCAACTCAAGAAAACATTAAGAAACTGGAACAAACACAAAATAGAGCAGTGAGATTCATAACAAACAAATATTCACATTTGACTAGAGTAACACCATTAGTAAAATCACTAAATTTAGAAAGCCTTCAGGACAGAAGACTCAAAAGTAAAGTAGCAATTATACATAGAACACTAAACCATAATCTTCAAATACAAAAACAAAATTTAATAAAATACTCTGAAAGACACAAAAATAAAGAAACATTCCTCGTCCCATATGCTAGGACAAATTTGTACAAATACTCCTTCTTCCCTAGTGCTATAAGGGCATGGAATGGGTTGCCTGAGATAGCCAGAAAAACCAGTGACTTGGCAGAATTTAAGTCATTGGTTGATATGCATGACTGAATGCATGACGCGTAGGATGTGATCATCATCTTTTTTGAAGTAACGTCTGTATTTTATAAGATTCCCTGGACACGTTGTGATCCTATCACTTCTCTGGACACGCTGTGATCCTATCACTTTTCTGGACACGCTGTGATCCTATCACTTCTCTGGACACGCTGTGATCCTATTTCTTCCCTGGACACGCTGTGATCCTATCAATTCTCTGGACAAGTTGTGATCCTATCACTTCTCTGGACACGTTGTGATCCTATTACTTCCATGGACACGTTGTGATCCTGTTACTTCTCTGGACACGTTGTGATCCTATTACTTTCCTGGACACGTTGTGATCCTGTTACTTCTCTGGACACGTTGTGATCCTATTACTTTCCTGGACACGTTGTGATCCTGTTACTTCTCTGGACACTCTGTGATCCTATCACTTTCCTGGACACGCTGTGATCCTATCACTTCTCTGGACACGCTGTGATCCTATCACTTCTCTTGGCACGCTGTGATCCTATCACAACTAGTCCAGACAAGTGATAGGATCACAACTAGTCCAGACAAGCGATAGGATCACAACGTGTCCAGACAAGTGATAAGATCACAACTAGTCCAGACAAGTGATAGGATCATTGCGCACTGAGAAATCAAAAGAAAAACAATCGATACAAATATTTCCAATCGCATAGATGTGTTATGTCTAGGTACATTGCATACATAAGTACATGACTGATCCAAACTAGTTGATACAATAACACGTAATGTAGTATATTTTTGTTTAAAGTATTTTTAAAAATGTTTTTCTTGTTTGTAATTTTAAAAATTACATCTTTTTTGGCTAAAAAAATTTTCTTTCTTGCATGGTCATTCCACTAGAGAAGAAAGCTTGAGTTTTTTTTTGTTTTTTATTATTTTGTAATAACAGTCCATAGTCCAACTGCAATATTCAGAGGGAAATAATTAGACGTAACTGACCAGTCTCGCTTGAACGTGGAGACTTAATTGGCTGTCCGGCATAGACTGACCATACAATGTAAGTCGAAGAGCTGTTCGCTACAACGTTCTTTGAGGTACTACTAACTATGACCAAACCGGCCCCCACCCCCCGCTTCTCCCTCCTCGAGTCTTACCGGAGCACGTGCTGCTCTCGAGACTACGCAAATTTGGACAATAATGACAACTAATTATTTGACGACTAAATGAATTTTAATATCACATCGAGTGCTTGCAATACAGAGCATGACAACTTTTGATGACAATGTCACAAGGCGGCGACAAGTGCTTCTTCTTCCCTTTCATTGCTCATGGTGAGGCCAATTATTGGATCTTTTCTTTTTTTGGTCTCCCGCGAATATTTCTATTCGGTTTATTTCCTTCCTTCTTTAAGCGGTCTCACAAAAAGGCGGGATAAACAGGGCAGAAGGGGGCAAAGCAACACCCTTTTATTATTTCAGTGGGAGAGGAGTACTTTTCCAAGTGCCCAACAATGCCCCTGGAAGAGGTGCAAGTCCGTGCTGTTTTTTCTCCCACCCGTTTGAGTGCACTTGAGGATTTGAATGATCCCCTGGCGTATGTCATGAAAAAATAGACCCCCTTTGTTCTTTTGTGGGTGGTATCGATGTTAAATACGGAATAGCGAGATCGATACGGATACAAAGTCAAATGTTTTCTCGTTTAACCACCATTAAATAAGGTTAGGAAAATAATCCCGCCTCCGGCAGAGAGTGAGGTGAGCATCGTTTTGTTGAACTTCAAGAGGGAGACGTATTGACACGCATCGATACTTGATTATTTTATTTAAATACAAAAAAATCGATCCCTTACGACGGAATACAACTTTGTCAATGCTCGTTTAGCATTTTTAAACATTGGAGTTTTGTGATTTCTAAGCTTGCGAGAGTTCTCTAATGAAGTGGTCGAGACAATCAAAAGAATGCTTTTCTTGAATATTTGTAAGGATCTCTAGTGGTGTAGCAAGGAAAGGTGGGGGGGGGGGGAGATGTCACGGTGTTGTCTCTGGTTCAATGTTTACATTCGTTGATCTTTAGTTCCTTAACTTAAGTGTTTTTTTTTTTGTTTTTTTTTTTAAAGTACCCAATTAGAGTTGGGTGGACCTTAGGGGCGTCCTAAGAATCCCGAAACTCAAAATCATAGTCTTCATTGAGATTCTATCCCGAGATCCCTTTGGTACGAACCCAAGCGCTTGACCACTCAGCCACCACTACCCCTATCTCATGACGATATGTTTCTAGGCTAGATTCGTGCAAACAGAATGGTTATGCCTGCGCCGGAAGTGGCAAAATATGTAGGTCACAGATCGGGCTGCGTAGCCAATGGTAATACTGCATTCTTCATTAATCTTCGGACTCGAAGACAACCCAAATTATTATTATTATTATTATTATTATTATTATTATTATTATTATTATTATTATTATTATTATTATTATTATTATTATTATTATTATTATTATAAAAGAGCGAGTATTCATTCTCTGGCGAAGCCAGGGTCGAGTTTCGTTAAAGGGAAACAAAATTCATCGTAGTCCCTTTATCAGTTTCCACCGAGGAATTTTCTGGTGATGTGGCAGGTCTGCAGAAGTACCGCCCTCTGACAGGCAACGAGAATGTTCCTAGGAATGCCAAGGGCCTTGAAGGTATCTGTGAGGTCAGTTGTTATTATTCCCTCGGTTGATATGACAATGGGGTATATTGTTAGATAATTTCCATAAACGCTTAATCTCCAAGTCAAGGTTCCCATATTTTCGTTGTTTTTCCAGCTCATTGTTTTTTAAATTATGAGATAGTGGTACGGTGATGTCAATAATGGTAGCGGCCTTTTCTTTTTTATCGATGAGCAGCAGATCAGGGCGATTAAAATCTACCGTTTTGTCAGTCAAAATAGGCCTATCCCAGTACAGTAGATGATCCGTATACTCGAGAACCTCTTGTGGTGAGTATTTATAATATGGAGGAGTATTCTTACCGATCAAATTGTGTGTCAAAGCCAAGTGCTGGTGTATTAGCTTTGCAACTTGGTTATGGTGACCTAGGTAGGCAGATTCCGATAGGGCTTAACATCCCGCCATTATGTGTTCAATTGACTCACCCACATTTCCGGCATTATTATTATTATTATTATTATTATTATAAAAGAATTATTATTATTATTATGTAAATTTCACCTGATTCTGTGGTTGACGGTTAATGACCGCGTGAGTTGTCCAGTACAACGACCAACAAAATGTGAGTCCATAACAAAGTAGAGGAGATAGTGGGGCCATGAATGTGATGGTTTCAGTTGCTCTTCTTCTGTGCACATGTGTTTGTACCTCGTCGTCAGTGTTCACAACATGGGAGAGATGTGGGTCATGGTAGCTTAGTCAGTAGCATTGGTCTACGTTTGCGTGCTCATTGTCAGCATGGAACACATGATTTTTTTTTGAGGCTTTGGGGATTTGGTATGCTCAACCATAATTCTCCGTCTCTGGGCGTCAAAAGTAATTTGAATTCATGTAGTCATGAGACAAGTCAGTTCATTAGTTCACTTAGTCCAAACAGATTTTCTTCACGGGACCATGTCTTGTGGGTTTTTTTTCTTTGAAATCTTTACCAGTGATTCTGATCTAAGATTTCGCCAAAAACAACGCAGATTCTTTCTTTTCAAGGTACTAGTAGAACTTTTTATGTTTGGTTGCCATGGACTTGTAACATGACGAATTCATTTCTTTTCACAAGAGATTTGCATATTTTTGTTCTCCATATCTCCTCAATTCTCATTCAACGTCTGTATTTAGGTGTGTCCAGGTTTAGCAACCAGCTAGAAGAGTGGAAATAAAAACAATTAGTAAGTTCTATGTTGTGCTCCTCTTTCTCTCTCTCTTTTTTTTTTTTTTGGCTTATACTTATTTTTTGGTTATTCGAGCCTCATACCGTTTTGTTTGGACACCTCCCGCAGATATCGTTTCGTGGGAAGCGTGGTCGAAAGGCTCCAGCTTGGCTTGGCCTTGGCTACCTATGAAGGGGGCTCGAGGTTCGACACCCGACTCGAGCAGAGTTGTGTTTACTGAGCGCCTAAAGGCAGCACGGAAAAAAACTTATCCCAGATATCCCCCCCCTCCCACTGGTCGAAAAATGAGATTGCACCATAGCGCTCTGAGCATGCTATAAGCATGAAAGTAGCGCTATATAAAAGCCATAATATATATTATATAGGGGAGATACCTGCTTCTCCACATGTGCCAACGATGGGGAAATATGAATGAAGTCTCCAAAGAAGTTCAATCTTTTTTTTTCGGCTTAAGGACCAATTGAATATTCAACATTTGTGGTACAGTACAGCAAAATTTAAAAAAAATCATGGAGTCCAAATAAACGTCTGTGTTATCAGTATGAACTTGTGATGTTTGAAGGGGCTGGATAGCACCGCGTTACGAGCCGGATATGTTCGGCGGGCTCACATTTGTTAGATCGCCTCATGTCTGCTTTGTATCGAGAGTGAAAGTAGGACTGCATGACGTCATCGTTGGGGGGGGGGGAATGGTTAATATTAAACTATTACATTAAAAAAATCTAAGTAATACAGCAGTTTCTTGTTTCTTTATGCTCGCCATTTTGATTTCATAACTAATATTTTGTCTAGTAATCCTGGACAGTTTGGCTCCAATGTCCCATGTCATGAATGTTTTTCTAAGGGGAAATAATCATGCCTTAGACAGATGTTACTTCAAGAAGTTAAGACAGGAAGTTGTAGTTGCGACCACATCGTCTGCTACACAGCCGACGCACTGCCGCGCAAGCTGCTATTGACCGTTCGTGACGCTTGAAAGACAAAGCCATAAAAATGGAACTTTTTTTTTTTTGGTCGAATTCGTCCGTTCTTTTTCTATTTTTCCACTCACGAAACGTTCGCCTTTCAAACGGGCACTAGACGCCTTTTGAGGGAAGTGTGGAATCGAGTGTACATTCGGGGCGCCGCTTAAAGGGTGCGTCGTTTACCGTGAGAAGTGACGCGCGGGGGCCCGGAACCATTCGCACTCAATGAGCGTGAGCTGTTGACGTATGTAAATCTCAGCCATTGCCAACGCTCGCTCGATGGAAATTATAAAAAAAAGAGGTGTCGACCAGAGATAACTTTATTCCTACTAAGGACAGACAATCAAAAGGCGAATTTCACCCACAATAAAAGGAAATAATCCTGTTCGTTTTGCCAGAAAACATTTTTTTATTAGCGTAGAGACATGCGCAGTCACGGGCAAGATGTTGTGAAGTCATTTCCGTGTCCGGTGTTCCCTCCGCCCCCTTCAGGTCAAAATGTGTTGTTTGTTGATAGTTGTCAGAAATACAACGCCATGGACACAAGTTCAAACAAAAGGAGGTAGCGTCTGACGTGTTAGTGACACAATCTATCTGGTTAGTTAGCAGCTGTGACGTGTTAGTGACACAATCTATCTGGTTAGTTAGCGTCTGACGTGTTAGTGACACAATCTATCTGGTTAGTTAGCAGCTGTGACGTGTTAGTGACACAATCTATCTGGTTAGTTAGCATCTGAGCTTATTGCTAAAGATGATGTCATGATACGTACGGGAACTTTCTAGATTACGATGACAGAAGTCCTATACTCTTAAGCGAGCAATTCTTGTATGTATGTATATATATATACATTTTATTTCGAAAACGGCTCTAACGATTAACTTTAAAATTGCAAGGTACGTGCATATTAGTGAGAAAAAAAAATTCTCAACTCATTGGCCACATCTGGAAAACTCGAGGTCGACTATTATATCGGTTTGAAAATGTCTCATTATCCAAAAAAGTTAATTTTGGCTAGAATCTTATATTATAAAGTAGAATGTGAGGCATATGAATGAATGTATGTTACTTATAGACATCAAAACCGCTTGACAAATCTTGATAAAACTAGGCAGGAATGTTCCTTGGGTACTAACTTAGACCGTAGTGTATGTATTGTAGCCCTAAAACAAACTTAAGACCCTCAAAAAAAAAGTTGTCCGACTCTTTTAAAGCTATAATATTTATGGATCTAGGACATGGTTAACAATGTTGACATGAGAAAAGATCGAAAGGATTTAGACCTAGATCTAATTTTAAGAAATACACTTTGCGCAGACAGTTTTTTACTTTGACACATGAAAATACAAAAGAAGATCCATTGATTTCATTATATAATAAAATTAACCTTCAATTTTGTGTTTCAAAAGCATTTTTTACATAAATTAGTTCCTGCTATCTGTGACTACAGATTTCCTGGCGAACATCCTTTCATTAGACATTACCAAATGGTTACATATTTACACATAAACATACTAATTATTGTCCATTCATTTCATATTTTAATCAAATTAACATTCAAATTTGTTATTTAAAGCATTTTTAATACATTCGTTCGCTGTTCGCCAAATAAAGCTGCGTAGCCATGTTGAGATAGGCCTATATTCATTCATGAAAAAAGGTCACGCATGCGCAACACAGAATGAACTCTATAAAATTTTTAACTCTAGATTAGTGTAGATTTAGATCTATGTTTACCTCAAGATATACTTTATATTGTAACACACGAACATACAAAATTAAGTCTATTCATCTCAAATTTTAATCAAATATATGTAGGCCTACAAGCAAATGTTTTAATTTGAACAAATGGATTTAAGCCTATTAGCTATTTTGATTTGAGAGCTTCATTCACACTATTTTTATATTGACACATTCGCTTTACTTATTACATTACTAGCCTGGCATTACCCGCGGCCTGGATTGGATTTAGATGTATGTTAAACTTAGCTAATGATCCTTTCACGTTATTTCTCTTTCGCTACGAAACTAAAATAAGTTTTGCGAAAATAGGTTTACCCGAAGTCGATATATTCATATCTATTAAAAACGAAAAGAGCGATAGATTTGTTAAATGAATGGGATTATAAAGTGAACAATTAAACGAAATAATTTTTAGTTCGCGATTCATGAGTGAATCTAGGCCCATCTCAACTCGGCTTCGCAGCTTTTCGTAAACGAATGTAGTCTCTTAAAAATAATGCTTTAGAAAACCAAAATTGAATGTTTATTTGATCAAAATATGAAATGAATGGACTATAATTAGTATGTTCATGTGTTAAAGTATAAAACTATCTGTGCGAAGAAAAGTTTTATCATCTTTGAGTTGAATCAGAGTTTTAGATCTAGGGATGGGATTTCAAAGTAAACAATTAAACGAATTAATTTTTAGTAAGCGATTCATTACGGTCTAAATCCTTTCGATCTTTTCTCGTGTCAACATTGTAGACATGGCCTAGATCCATAAAATACTATAGCTTTAATAGAGTCGGATAATTTTTTTTTTTAGGGTCTTAAGTTTGTTTTAGGGCTACAATACATACACTAAGGTCTAAGTTGGTACCCAAGAAACATTCCTGCCAAGTTTTATCAAGATTGGTCAAGCGGTTTTGATGTCTATAAGTCACATACATACACCTCACATTCTACTTTATAGTATAGATTATTTCGTTTAATTGTTTACAAAACACTCTCAGTGACTATATCGACAGTAATGCACAAATAAAGACCCGCGGGTCGCGGGTAACATATGTCTAGTGTTGTATAAATGAAATTTTCTATGTGACGTCAAAGGGAAAAAAACTTGACACCGCTTACGTCACTAGGCTCACAGCAGTAACTAAGACATTTCTTTGCAAACAAAGAAAAAGTTTTAATGATTCAATTGGCGTAATTAAACATTTGCGCACCGCCTTATTGTAGATTGATCTATTATGAAACTGTCGATGTATGATTAGTTATTGTGTTTTATTAAAGGCTTTATATATTGTTTACACTTTAATTGCGTAGACCCTTAGATAGCTTTTACTTAGTTGTCATTTTAATAGTGAATTACTGCAATGTGTTCAAACTTCGAAGTCAACTGTCCCATACCAAAACACAGGAAATGGTCATAACACAGCTTCTCTACTCTTTACTTGCACACAATGAACATGATACCCAGGGCCGGCCCTAATATTTGCGGGGCCCTATGTGAAATGGATTGCGAGAGGCTGTCAGGGTAGGGATAAGGATAATAAGTGAAAATTAAAATTTTGTATTAGAAAATAAAGTCGTCTTTGCATTACATTTTTACTTAATGAAAGCTGACAATGCCGTTTTTTTTTTATTGCGCATAGGATTGGCGTTTACCATATTGACACCCCAAAATGACAATGTTGTCTATTTAAGGACATTTTTTATGAGCTTTCAGGAGATTTTAATAATTTCATGAGATTGCCAGACTGTTTGAATATTTTGCAATTTCAGATTTCCGGGAGCTCCTTGAAAATAAAGAGACCACGGGAACCCTGCTATAAGTTACAATGGTTTAATTTAAAAATTTACACCTAGAATTAGCGCGGAGCTTATGAGAGTTCGGGGCCCACTGCGGTCGCATAGGTTGCAGTGGCCTAAAGCCGGCCATGATGATGTCCAGCTCGCGGTCAACAAATTTTCATTACGCTGCCGCTTCTTTTGGTTTAACCATAGACCTCTGTTAAACGTTAAGTCGTGTTCCAGAAGTCACCCAATAAAATCTAATCAGCCCCAAAGATCAACACAAATAGGCATCCCTTACCTTGGTAGACAACTTCACATATCTGGGAACCATAGTATCAAATGACGCATTGCTTTAAAGGGAGGTTGATATGTGATCAGGGATAGTCGTGCTTTTGGACGCCTCCAAGCGAGAGTGTGGCGAAATAAATATCTCCCCCTGGCTACAAAAATCAGTGTCTACCAAACAGTGGTTCTCTCAACGCGTCTTTGTGGATCTAAATCATGGGTACATTATAGAAAGCATCTAAGACTTCTTGAACGCCTTCACCAAAGGTATTTGCACACCATCATGGAAATACGTTGGCAAGACCGCACTACAAACAGCGATGTTTTTGCGAAATGGTATGAACTTCTTATAGTCCAACCATCACTCTGAGCTTTTTTACTTTGTTGCAAGGTGCACGTTTACCCTATAACGTAGAGATTTTGTATCACTTGAAGCTTTGTATAATGAATATGCTAATTGCAATTTTTAAATTCTGAACGTAACCAGTTTAGAAGCTACACTGCACAAACTTTCTTCCAAGTCAATAATAGCCCAATAGTTTTAGGCTAAAGATGCAATGTAAAACGACACCACATGAACTGTGGTTTTTTTACACTGTTGGGGGGGGGGGACTTAAGAGACTTTCTATTTTAATTGCCATGTACAATTACATTGAGAACTAACAAAACGCAAAAGCAACTCTTCAGATTAATAGTCTTTAAGGGAGGTTGATAAGCGTCTGATCAGGGCCAGTAATACTTTAGGGCGCCTCCAAGCAAGAGTGTGGCAATATAAATCGTTCCATCTGCCTAAAAAATCAGTGTCTACCAGGCAGTGGTTCTCTTTACCTTTCTACCCTAAAGCCACTAACTAGGTCTCGGTAACAGAGTGCAGATCCATTACAACACAAGCCGTGGCCTGGCAACATTCGTTCATAGGTGTATCTTCTGCCCCTGTCAAAGGCGTTGCTTCCCGTCGATTAACCTTGTCACCTCAAGACGTTTCAGCTCTTAACTTAGTCATAAAGTAGTTGATTTTTTTTTAAATTTCAAACTGGATTTTAGAAAAGTTCAAGTATGGGAAAACGGGGCGCCAAGTGTCACGACGCCCTCTCGTAGCTGTCGGTCGACATGTTATTAGCAAACTCGGCGCCTCTGTGACTCGATAGTTTTCTCGTAGGCAGCGAGACTTTACGAGGCGTGAAATGAGGCATAAATTTGACGTCAGCTGTTTCCTCCAAAAAGACAAACAAAGGACAAAAGTTGCAGACGATAAAAGCAGCAAACAACCAAACAAACCCGTCACTTGTTTAAAAAGCAGTTGGAAGGGGGAATTTTTTTCTCGTCATTCAATCAAATTTAAATTTGACTTTAGTTCACTTCTGGCTTGTTATTTGACTCATTGGCTTAATTTTATAAAAATTATTGTTCTCTAGACTGCTTGTTTTAATTTTGTATTCGTTCACGTCTGCAGATGTGCAAAGTGTAAAGGGACACCAATCTAATTTTTTTATTTTTAATGTTAAAGACGATAAAAATAAAAGTGTTTTTTTTTCCTTCTTCTTATCATATAGACAAGTATATTAAAAGTATATTAAAAGTATATTAAAAGACGGAAGTAAAACACTTTGTTTATGTTAGGAGATAATGATTTGGATAGTAAGGATGGTGCCTGTAGTACTGGTGGTGATGCTGATTTTCATAGAGCTGGTGATGGTGTTGTTGGTGGTGTTAGTTATGTAGATTGTGTTGTTGATGGTGATGGTTCAGGTGATGGCGGTTCTGGTTCTGGTGTTGTTAGAGATGATGTTGACTCTAGTGGTGGTGTTGCTGGTGCTGTTGGTCTTGGTGATGTTTTGCTAATTGTGGTGTAGGTCCAGGTGAAGGTGTTTCTTAATGGAAAAGTGGTTTGAGTGCGGGGAAAAGTCCCAAAAAGCCAGTGGAGTCTGGGAGCGCATGAGGCGCCCTGACCGCACTTCCCCGTGGTGGAGGCTGTCCAGGCCTGAGCAAGCTATTATAGCACAGTGCAGGACAGGCCACTGTCCTGTTGGCTCATATTATTCACGGCTATGGCCAAACTTTCATTCACGGTGCCCCCGATGCGGGGAAGAAGAGGAAACCGTGCCTCATATTCTGTTTGACTGCCCCAGACTCGCTGATCTCCGTCTCGACAGGTCTGGGAAACCAAAAATTCTCGACCTGTATGGCGACATGTATGCACTACGCAAGACAGCATGGTTTCTGTCCAGGGCTTTTGCAAGAGAGGATTTAAGCCTCTCAAGCCCTCACCCAAATGAACTTTAATGATGATGATGATGATGGTGTTTCTGCTAATGGCGTTTTTGGTGATGATGTTGCGGATAATGATGTTGCCGTTAATGTTGTTTCTGGTAATGCTGTTGCTTGTGCTAGTGGTGCTGGTAATGATGTTGCTGGTAGAGATGGTTCTGGTGATGGGGGTGGTGGTGATGCTGGTAATGATATTGCTAGTGGCGTTTTTCTTAAGGTGTTGGAGTTTGCGGTGGTGATGATGCTGGGGCTGGTGGTGCTAATGATGGTGGGATTCTGGTGTTGGTATTTGTATTTTGGTGCTGCTGTTTGTTGAGGTGTTGAAGCAGCTGGTGGTATTGGAGCTGGTGGTATTGGAGCTGGTGCTGTTGATGTTTGTGCTAATGGGGTTAGGGCTTGATGTGCTGTTGTGTTGGTGATTATGCTGGCTTCGGTGCTAGTAATGGTGATGTTGGTATTGGTGGTATTGGTGGTGTTTGTACATCTTGTCCGGGCAGGATAAAAGTTTATATAAATGGCGTAGAAACTCTTAAAATAAAAAAAACAAGAACCATCTCAAATTGTTATTTTTCCATCAAAGCTTCGCCTATATGAATGCAAACAAAAGTTCACTCAAATGTGCTTTCTTTTTCAGTTTGATTTATCGGGCAGGTATTGGCTCTAAGGGGAGACAATCGACGTATCTCATTCCGGGTTCATGGAGTTATCGAGCCTGATTAACAGTTCAGCTGATCATCAACAAACGTTCAGTGTCTCGCAAGAGGATAGTTTACGATTAGCAGCAGTGAAGTTGTCACATGTCAGTACCTGCGCTTGTCCCTGTGGGGACCCTATATTTGGCTGGAAATGACCTGGTGCCACGGAGAATACGAGACAGAGTTGCATAAACAATCAGGAGAAATAAGAACGTGATATGCAGTGTCTCCACCTATCTGAACGTATTGCTTTATTTCCTGTTTCTTTCACATTTTGTTCGCTCAGAGATTATTCTAGAAACTTACAAACACCGAGTAAAAAATGTTTCATTAGTGATGTAGGAACTTTCTACTTTTTTTTTTTTTTTGTAACGGATTGCCAAGGTGTTGTATGAACAGCACAAAGACCAACACGTTTTTATACTCTAGCTGGTGTGTTTTTTTTCCCTGGTATTGGGTGAGCTATTGTCCAGATCGCCAGGATTTGAACCCGAGACCCGTACACTTCACCAATAGGTCAGCAATAACACCACTTTTAAAGTTATTTCTAAATCACAGCATTGTCGTCACTTTTTTTGTGTATTAAACGGTCTGAAAGCAAATAGATCAATATTTAACATTGAGACTAATTTACCATTATGGTAACATTCAACACTCGACCGAATCAATACCAATCGTATTATAGTAGGCCTCAGCACTGACCTGAACGTCGCACCTGCGGACAGTCTCGACAATTGCTCGTTGCTGAAGTCACAGGTCTAGCGTCAGGACCAGTGAAGTGGCAACGAGCTTTTGTTCTAAATTGCCGACAGGCTACGACGTCACATGTCAGTGCTGAGGCCTCCTATAACGATTGGTCTCGACCGAACACCAACGAAGCTTTAATTAAACTCTGAGTTAGGTCACGTGAGCAACAAATAGATTACTCACAGGACATACTGGGCTATATCTTACCAGTCATAATGCACCAGCCATAATCTACCACGACTCCCAGCCATAATCTACCAGCCATAATCTGCCAGCCATAATCTACCAGCCATGATCTACCAACCAATGTAAATCTTAACAGTCATGATTTACCAGTCCTAATCTACCCGACATAATTTACAGATTAGCCCTCACCAGATTAGCCCTCACCAGATTAGCCCTCACCAGATTAACCAACTATGGTCAACCAATGTAAATCTTAAGTCATGATTTACCAGTCCTAATCTACCCGACATAATTTACCAGATTAGCCCTCACCAGATTAGCCCTCACCAGATTAACCCTCACCATATAAGCCCTCAGCAGATTAGCTCTCACCAGATTAGCACTCACCAGCCATGATCTGCCAGTCATAATGTACAAGCCACGATCTACCATCCTAGATCTACCATCCTAGATCTACCATCCTAGATCTACCATTCACGATCTTAATAGCCTGTCAGCAGTTTTGAAAACACTTGTATATCAATCTTTTTAAAGTACGTATATATGTAGGCTAATATCGCACTATAACCTATATGTAGTATAAGCGACGAATATCTTGTGCGAGTAATGAATGAATGGAACAATCACTGAGCTGTAATGGGCTGAGTAAGACGTTTCCAAATGGAACGTTTTCAGTTATCTGATACCCCATAGGCGGATCACTTCTGACACCATTTCAAATCTGTTTGAAGAGTAGCATAGGGTGCTCTCGAGAGTTCTGTTCATCTTTGTTCTCAGACAGACCTCTTACCTGTTTTTATAATAAAGTCCCCAAGAAGCGCCCGGAACAGACTGGCCACAAAACATGATAGCGACGACAAATCCCTAGTGAAGTTTTAATTACTTTTTCCCCTGTTTGAACAATCGGATAGCAGTGGTCAGCAGTGGCCAGCAGCGGTCAGCAGTGATCGTCTTAAAGTTTCTTGAATTATTTTTAATTACGCAACGTTTGCCGTTAAACACAGGCAGGCACGGACGCCATTGTCCGAAAAGCAACAACTGGCCAGTGGCTATTGGGTCAACACAAATTTAACCTAGTTCGGGGACATGCCAGACATTAGTGTTAATTTGGTCAGAGAGTTGAGTCCCCGAAGTGGTCATTTCATGTCTTATGTGTCCCCGTTTGAGCCTATTGGTAATTCAGCGTCTCTCAGAAATGAGTTTTGGACGCGTGGATATAGAAGAAGAAGATGATGCGACCCGTTGTGTTAACACGTGTGTAAGGGGGGGGGGGAGGCTATATAGCAAGAGGGCAAAGAACAAATTCTGCTTTCCTTGTCCACTAAAAATTAACACAAGATTTACATGTTTCTATGGCAACCGGCTTACTGTTGTATTATGTCGCTATCGGGGAGTGGTGGCTTAGTGGTGAAGCGCTTGGCTTCCTAACCGAGGTGTTCCGGGTTCGAAACGCGGTGAAAAATGGGATTTTTAATTCCGGGGTTCTAGTACGCCCCTAAGTTCAGACAACTCTATTCGGTACCTGACTTAAGTTGGTGGAAGTAAAGGCGGTTGGTCGTTGTGTTGGCCACGTGACACCCTGCTCATTAACCGTCTGCTAGAAAAACAGATGACCTTTACATCATCTGCCCTATAGAACGCAAATGCGGCCAACACGAATCGCAATGAATGACATCAAAGCATTGTTAGACGCAGATAAAGATGATGGTCTCAACAGCCTTTTTTTTTTAAGTAAGAGAGTAAAAGAAGAGAACGCAATATAGGGAAATGTGGTGGCGATTTAATGGTGCATAAAAAAGATAAATATTCTGTTGTTGTTTTTTAAATCTCAAGGACGATATATTGAATGATCATTTTAACCAAGTAAAATTAGTAAATAATAGAAAATATTTTGTGCAGTAGGTATTAGAAGTTTCATTCAAACAGTGTCAGAAAGTGTACAAAGTACATAATTTATACATATTTTTTTTCCGTAAACACCGCATACAAAGAAGACTCCATTTATGAAGGTCGCCCTTTTGCTATCAAGAGCTTGTAACTATAATTGCTGCAAGTTAAGTAACGCGCACGAAGGAAACGATATCTTCTTCGTATCATTAGGCATCAGTCTTGTAATGTAGGACATCAGTCTTGTAACGTAGGAAATGTATTGTAACGTTATGTATTGGTCTCGTAACGTAGGACATCTGTCTTGTAATGTAGTACATAGGTCTTATAATATATGAAATCAGTCTTGAAATGTAGGAAGTAGGACATCAGTCTTGTAACGTTGGGTATTGGTCTTGTAATGTAAGGTATCAGCCTTGTATCAATGTAATTACGTTTTGTATCATAAGACATGTCTTGTAACACAGGAGATAAGTTCTCTGTAACACCAGGATACATACCTTATGAAATAGGCCAGTGTCTTGTAACATAGAACCTAGATCTTATAACAGAGCCTGCTTATGTGACGAGACAAGCCATGTATTAGAACCATAAAGATTTTATCCAGACGTGGTTAGATTTACAACAAAATATAATTAACTGCAGATTTTTATCTTCTGTTTGGCTTTATTGAAAGACTCCAAGCCGAGTTTATTTTGTGTATGCGGTCAGGCTGGTCTAGCGTTTCCTGACATGTTTGACTAGAGGTCACCTGTGTTTAGCTGGCCACGACGACTCGTAGTAGAGTTCTAGATAAGTCATGATAACTTGGTAACGACAACCAGCGACCATTAGCTGATCCAATGTCTAAACACGGGCGACTGAAAGTAAAACAACAACACTATCTTCGATGACCATCGCTGTTTGTCCACTCTATAACTGGACCTCTTTATGAGGATTGACAGAAAAGGACCAATCAGTTAACATGGAAGGGAAATCATTGCCAAACATATGGAATGACAAAAGAGAGAGAGAGAGAGAGAGAGAGAACTGAGGGGCTATTACAATGTTGACATAAAGTGGCTGTTTTCTAATCCCACCCCCTCTAGCCTCACCCCTTCTCCCAATGACCAAACTCCTTAGTTATCAGATTTAAAAGTTTTGATGACAAAACAAAATGTCAGTAATATGTTTGAAATGTCACTTAAAGATAAGTTTTACAGCGTGACATCAATGATAGTAACAACTTATCATGTCAGATGAGTGCACTACGGACATTGATGATCGCGATACTCTTTTGCTTAAACAGGGTTCCACCGTGTTCTCAAAAATAGAACATTAAACTGTTGTATTTTGTCTGGTCTGTCTGTCATTTCGTCCGCCCCGTTTAGATATCATTAAATGGAAAAGATATTGAAAAACCCAATTTCATGATAGTTTGTGACTCACAAAGGACTCTGGTGAAATGGCTACTATTTATCTTCTGAATGCAAACCTGTTTTTTTTTTTTTTAATTAGATATGTAATCTGTCTACATTTTTATTTTTATCAAAAATACATCTTTTTTAAAACAATATATGAGAATATAAAAACCATATTTAAAAAAAAAAAAAAGAAAAAAAGAAAGATAATTACAATGTTTGGGTGGTCTCGATGGTCCTTGGTTCAATCCCTGCCCTCTGACATTGCTCGTTGTCCTGTCAGTAGGATGTAATGATCTTTAAATCTGACCACCTAAAACAAATAAAAACATTCTTACAACGGTATTTAAATCCATTGTTAGTAGTTGAGTAGAACAAAAAGTAACGGTGATGAGATTTAGTGGACTGTATTCAATGGACATAGTGGACTGTATTCAATGGACATAGTGGACTGTAATCAGTGGACATAGTGGACTGTAATCAGTGGACATAGTGGACTGTAATCAATGGACATAGTGGACTGTAATCAATGGACATAGTGGACTGTAATCAGTGGACATAGTGGACTGTAATCAATGGACATAGTGGCTAATGCTGATTCAATTCGTTATAATTCTGTGATTTTTTAAATATTTTTTATTCGTGTTTTGTACAATATTATGGAGAGGTGGCTGAGTGGTAACGCGCTGGGCTTCCGATGTGGAGGTTTGAATCCTGGTAAAAATATGGGATTTTAATTTTAGGATCTTTAGGGCTCCTCTGAGTCAATTCATCTCTAATGGGTCCCTGATATTAGTTGGGTTAAAATTAAAGGTGATTGGTCGTTCTGATGGCCAAAGGACACCCTCGTTAACCGTGACCAGAAAAAAAGATGGCCTTAACCTAATCTGCCTCATAGATAGAAAAGGCATACTTTACTTTTTGACTATTATAGAGTTATGAATAATATCATGCATAAACTAGACGCATGGCTAGGCCACTGAACTGCAGCACAATTAAGTCTGGTCTGCTTAAAGGAAATGTCGGACACTGTTGCTGTTATAAAATCACTTTCACCACCCACCGGCTACGCCAGTTGCTCCCCCCATCATGTTCGCCACATCCCCCACCTCTTTAAAACACTTTAATTTTAGTATCTGTTACATCTAATTGTCACACCCGCCTTAGGGTCCTACCCCTCCCAATCACATCATTTTGAACTACGCAGGTGTTAATCTATTATCATGTCTCTACGCGCGCAAACACATGCACGCTTGATGACTAGTACAAGACTTATTTTATTATAAGCACACTTCAGTCAATCATAGTCCGACTTGGACAGAATTTTGATTGATAAAAAAAAATATATCCCACTTGACACAAGAAAACGGGCGTTTTCTTCTTTAAGATTTTTTTGTTCCGATTTCAGGAAGTCAGGGATTCCCAAGACAGCTATTAAGAGAGAGCACAATTTTCTCACCTTTGCCTAAGGAGAGTGGCCCTTGAGATGTTAGAGAAGCACTGACAATGGGAGACAAAAATGGTTACAAGATAACACTCGTAGTTATCTCCTATGCAAGTAAACATTATTTTAAAAAAGAGCATTTGCTCCAAGGTTGAAGTACGTGTTACATAACGCCCATGGTTTTTGATGCTCTAAGCAAGAAAAGGTAACTCTATATAAAGCTGTAATCTAATTTAATTTGTAGTTTAATAAACAATGTTTGTTAATCTTATAAACTACAGACGTTCCTTGGTCTTTCTAAGATTTTAGCGGCTTTCTAATTCTTCTCATGAAGTCACTTCAAACTTGGCTTGTTACTTAAAACAATGTAGTAGTAATGAATGAGCAGCAGATAAAGACTCGTACATTCTAAACTGTGTCAACCTATCTACAACAGGTGAACATTTGGTCACTAAACTTTCTTTGTACCTCTAACAAGAGCTCACAATTTCCTCACACTAGACCTGTGATGCCCATCCTATTTTGATCTGGGAACCACATGCATTTTCCATTTACCTGTCACGGGTTCCATCATCAACTCACAAAAAAATAAAGATAAACAAGGTTATAACGACAGTTTGTGTAAAAACACAAACTAAAAATCGGCCCCCGAAATGGTCCACCTAGAGTCTTCACCAGGATTCGAACAAGGGACTTCTGGTTCCAAGTATTTTACCCCTCAGCCGCAGCATATCCATATATTCATTTAGCGTACACGTATACTTTTAAAAGTAATAATTATTCACCGTATCCATACATTCAAAATTAATAACATGTTACATGTAGTAAAGAGAAACTAAAAAAGATATATTCTTCTTAAAAATTAGATAAATTGGCAACACGAAAAAAAATAATTCTTGACCTACTTTAATCTACAATTGTGTACAAATGACAACAAGATTTTCCCTTCGCAAATAAAAAATTAACATCTCCATTGTCATTTGTCATACTAACAAGACATAGATCTAGCTAGATCTAGACCTAGTTTTAGATCTAAATCTAGATTCAAGATCTAAGTCTAGGTCTAGAAATACATGTAAGTCTAGATTCTAGATCTAGAGTTAAATCTAAGTCTATATCTTGATTAAATTCTTTAAAAATTATTCGCTATTTTTGAAACTTATAACTAAAACGATGTTCGTATCAAAATTATTTTTTAAAAACAACATTTGAATCAGTATCCTATTCAATGATTTAGTTAATAAATGGAGAATCTATTTTATAATGATCTATTGATACTTTTTCCATTGTGACCTTAGTCCTTAGATGCAAATTTTTTGTACCAATGCGTGAATCTATGAATGAAGCTTTATTTATTAATGAAGAAGTCTGTGACCTTTTTAACAGACATAGCTCCCCTGAAGTTTTTCATTGAAACGTGGTGTATTGTTTTGAAAATCTGCTTGCATAGATAATTTTAAAAAATTAGATGGTTCACTTTCGGAAAAGAAAAAAGTAGCCGTTGCACCAGAACTTTGAATGATCTAAGATATCATGATGTCCAATTTTCATTTTCTCTTCTACTTTCTGAGATCTAAATGTAACGGACGGACGGACAGACGGACGGGCAGGCAGGCCACACAAAACTAATAGCGTTTTTTTACCTTTCGGGGGCCGCTAAAAATCGTCCAACAGAACTAATTGACTGCGGATTGTTGAAGCACACAAAACTAGAAGAAAAAAAAAAAAGATACGAAACAAACTGCAACTGGTAATAGAAAAGAACTAGAGGAAATCAACTGAAACCAAACTAAAACACAGACCAAATGGAAAGTGTTTGTAAAAGCCTGAGAAACAGATTTCCTTCTTCGTAGTCGTTGGATTCTATCATTACGACATTTGCTTCTCAACGTGTAGATACATTTCTTTATGCTGCAAACTATTTTGTTTTCTACATAAGGCAAATACTCAGCATTGTCGCATTGCTAGAAAACTGGAGATTTTCTTCATAACCTATGCGAGTTTCGCAAATATCACTGTTCACTTCAATCTTTGATCAGGTAGGCCAGTGTTTTCCTAACTGACCGCCCCCCCCCCCCCCGCTTCTCTCTTTTTTTTTTTTTTCTCTTTTCTTGCTCTTTTTATTGGACACTTTTTTATTTCTCTTTATTTTCCTCTCTCTTTATTCTCTCTCTCTCTCTCTCGCTCTCTTTCTCTCTCTCTCTCTCTCTCTCTCTCTACTTAACTGAACAATCTACTATTTTGTAGTTCATACTAGGCACTCCAAAGGTGTCGTGCCCGATAACACGGATATGTAGCAAAAAAACAACAACACTGGCACCCCTGTGGCGTGGGCGTAGGGGCTAAGAACCAATGAATGTCAGTGATAACACCCTTAAAAAACTAAACAAAAAGATAAACTGTGTGTGAGTCTCTAAACTCTAAACAATCAATTTGAATGAGACAAATTAGTCCATTGTTAGAATCATTCAAACTGTGACTAAACTTTGAATAGACTAACTACAGATCTATATCAATACTAGATAAGAAATAATTTCAAATTAACCAATGTTTATGTTAGTATTTAGGAAGATTAAGAATTTCAGTCTCTTTTGTGCTGTCTATATGTCGTCAGTCCCATTTAGATTTTAACAAAGCTGAAAGCGCTATTTGAAATAAAGTATTTTTGGTATTTGTAAAAAAAAAAATGGAATACCCAAGTCAGTGGCGTAGCTAGGGTGGGGGTCCAAATTTGAAAATTCCCCCGCCCACCGGGCCCCCTCTTGAGGGGCTCCCTTAAATGAGTGTCCGAAATTTGTTTTTACAATTAAATATCAGGCCATCATCTCATGTCTTGATGTCGAATGTTAAAATGCAAGAGTCCCTGAAGATATCAAGCCCCGGGCGCCTAAATCCTTAGCTACGCCACTGATTAAAGTTTAAATCTATATCAGTAGAGGCGTGGCTACAACGAATCTTTTGAATCAAACACAGAGATGAGTGGTGGCCAACAGAGAAACAATTTAGCCAAGATAGTTACCAAGTTTTAACCGGACGTCGCGTGAAATTTGCAAATAAATCACTTGTTTATACTTTCATAGTAAACACAGTTAACAAAAAAGCGACATGGCTATTAAAAATATATATCCTGTGAGTCAATGGTTGGTGAACCAGTCGTCTGTGAACCAGATGTTGTGAGCCAATTGTTGGTGAACCAGTAGTCTGTGAACAAGATGTGAGCCAATGGTTGGTGAACCAATAGTCTGTGAACCAGATGTCGTGAGCCAATTGTTGGTGAACCAGTCTTCTGTGAACCAGATGTCGTGAGTCAATGGTTGATGAACCAGTAGTCTGTGAACAAGATGTGAGCAATTGTTGGTGAACCAGTCTTCTGTGAACCAGATGTTGTGAGTCAATTGTTGGTGAACCAGTCTTCTGTGAACCAGATGTCGTGAGTCAATTGTTGGTGAACCAGTCGTCTGTGAACAAGATGTGAGCCAATGGTTGGTGAACCAATAGTCTGTGAACCAGATGTCGTGAGCCAATTGTTGGTGAACCAGTCTTCTGTGAACCAGATGTCGTGAGTCAATGGTTGATGAACCAGTAGTCTGTGAACAAGATGTGAGGCAATTGTTGGTGAACCAGTCGTCTGTGAACCAGATGTCGTGAGCTAATGGTTGGTGAACCAGTAGTCTGTGAACCAGATGTCAATGAACCATTTGTCTTGAGCCAATTGTCGGTGAACCAGACCAGTTGTTGGGTGAACCATTAGTCGTGTGAGCCAATTGTCGGGTGAACGATTCATCGGTAAACCCTTTCTCCGAAAATCAGGCATCTTGACCCCCCGCCTCCACCAGAACATCCATTTTGATGTATAAAACAGTTCATTTTGATAGGAACAAATTAGAATGAATCCAAAGGAAAGAAACGTTAAGACATGTCTCTACTCAACTGGTTCCGGTTCTATAGCAAGATTTCATTCACAAAGCTAGGAAGTTCTATGAGACATTTGAACTGTAACTTAACATCAACAGAAGAGAAACATATCCATTTCTCTAAACATAAACAAACAAAAAACACAACAACTTCTCCTAATAGCGAAGAAACAAACAACAAAAACCAAAAACACTTTTATTTGGGACAAATATGTCTTCTGCTGTTTATTATTTTACGCGTATCTATTTCTTGCGAGTGATGGGGCCTGGAACTCGTCAAGGGAAGATAAATCAAGGAGCAAACAGAGTAATTCGAAGGCAAACAGCCCCATCAATGGCTCGAGTGATGTGTTGATCTCGTAGAGAGGGGTGGGGGTGCTGGCCCTACCCACCAGAAGATTAATCTTGATTCGCCACTTGACGCACCAAATAAACACCGAGGTAAAACACCACACAAAACAAACCACAGAGAAACACCACTACACCACGAAGGCATAAGTCACCACTGCCACCCCACTTCTTGCCCCCCCCCCCGTATGACTTGGAAAAAAAGAGGAGGGGGGGAGTACAAACACGGTTGTATTACTACACACAAACATACGTTATTTTGTTGATTTCTTGATTGAGCCCCTTGTAGGCAAACTTGTGTTTTTAGGCTTCGGCTGTTTGGAATTTCGTCAGGAAAACATAAACTCAGAGCGGCCCATCAAGTACGAAGACCCCCCCACACACACACCAACCAGCAGCCCCCCTCCTCTACATTTCATTAACACTGCATGCCTCTAATATAGTTAAGTGTGGCTTACATTATGAGGTCCCTCCACTCTTCCAGACCATCCAACTGATAAGGTAAGTGCAGGAAAGAAAGAATGGAAACAAATGTCACTCGATAACACAGCCAAGTGAAAATAACAATTTGGGGATTAACTTGTGAAGCACGATAATCCTTTAATCTTACCATGTAAATGGTGTTTCTGTCTAAATGTTTACCATAAAATTTAGAAGCGTAAGTTTGTGTTTTTCTTTTATTTCATGTATACGAATCAACCAAAGGTGACAATGCCAGATACTGACTGGAAAAAAAAATAACTTTCAATATTAGTCTCTGCGTTTGACAAATTGTGATAGCATTTTATTGAGTGTGTTGACACAGAGCGTTTCTTAGTTAAAAGGCTGTCAGTTCCGCGTGAGATAAGGGGCGGGAAAGGTCACAATGCGTCTGGTGCAGATTTGTTGGATTCAATCAGCTGAGAAGTTGTCTACACGGAGTGTCAATGATACTTCAGAACTGTCTGTCGCTTTTGTGCAAGATATTTTGTTGAATGAACTGAACTTGTTTAAATCTCACTAAGTCTAAAACTGGAAACTCTCATCGAAGAGATGACTGCGCAATCCATAATTCATCAGGACCACACTAAAAAACTGTGAAATGACAAGAAATGTAAAAAGTCAACAGATGCAAGGATTAAACCATTCAGATCTGCAACGAAATGTCATTGAACTGTTTAGATCTGCAACGAAATGTTATTGAACTGTTCAGATCTGCAACGAAATGTCATTGAACTGTTCAGATCTGCAACGAAATGTCATTGAACTGTTTAGATCTGCAACGAAATGTCCTTGAACTATTCAGACCTGCAACGAAATGTCCTTGAACTATTCAGATCTGCAATGAAAAGTCCTTGAACTATTCAGATCTGCAACGAAATGCTTATGAGAGTGTAGATTATCTTGCAACCTTATACAAAACGAACAATGAATGGTCCCTTACTTCATCAACCAACAATTAATGCTCCCTATCTTTATAATCACATTGGACACACACACTCGCTCAATAACAATACAAAAACAACAGATACTCTAGCTCTATAGAGTAGCTGATTTATGAAAGGTCAACTACGCAAAGCAAGAGTTGCGATGACAAAGCGCAAACAGGGACGACCTCGTCTAACACTTTCATGGAGGACCTCAGAGCAGTGGACACGAGGTGGGAAGAGCCTTTTCAGACATTGCAGGTGACAGTTCTTTTGGAGACAGTTTGCCGCTCAATGCACCGAACGGCGCAGGAGGATCTAAATCTAAGGTCAGCAGTAGACAGGCCAAGAGTAAGTTGATATAGAGCTAGTTGATATAGGGAAAGTTGATATAGAGCTAGTTGTTATAGGAAAAGTTGATATAGAGCTAGTTGATATAGGGAAAGTTGATATAGAGTAAGTTGATATAGGGAAAGTTGATTTAGGGAAAGTTGATTTAGGGAAAGTTGATATAGAGCTAGTTGATATAGGGAAAGTTGATATAGAGCTAGTTGATATAGGGAATGTTGATATAGAGCTAGTTATAGGAAAAGTTGATATAGAGCTAGTTGATATAGGGAAAGTTGATATAGAGTAAGTTGATATAGGGAAAGTTGATTTAGGGAAAGTTGATATAGAGCTAGCTGATATAGAGCTAGTTAATATAGGGAAAGTTGATATAGAGTAAGTTGATATAGAGCTAGTTGATATAGGGAAAGTTGATATAGAGCTAGTTGATATAGGGAAAGTTGATATAGAGTAAGTTGATATAGAGCTAGTTGATATAGGGAAAGTTGATATAGAGCTAGTTGATATAGGGAAAGTTGATATAGAGTAAGTTGATATAGAGCTAGTTAATATAGGGAAAGTTGATATAGAGCTAGTTGATATAGGGAAAGTTGATATAGAGTAAGTTGATATAGAGCTAGTTGATATAGGGAAGTTGATATAGGGAAAGTTGATATAGAGCTAGTTGATATAGAGTAAATTGATATAGAGCTAGTTAATATAGGGAAAGTTGATGCAGGAGATTAATACACAGAAATATGATAAAGAGTATTCGAGAGTATAGTGGGTAGATCTAGAGTAACCTAATATAGATCTAGAGTAACCTAATATAGATCTAGAGTCACCTAATAAAGATCTAGAGTCACCTAATAAAGATCTAGAGTCACCTAATATAGATCTAGAGTCACCTAATATAGATCTAGAGTCACCTAATATAGATCTAGAGTCACCTAATATAGATCAAGAGTCACCTAATATAGATCTAGAGTCACCTAATATAGATCTAGAGTCACCTAACATAGATCTAGAGTCACCTAATATAGATCTAGAGTAACCTAATATAGATCTAGAGTCACCTAATATAGATCAAGAGTCACCTAATATAGATCTAGAGTCACCTAATATAGATCTAGAGTCACCTAATATAGATCTAGAGTAACCTAATATAGATCTAGAGTCACCTAATATAGATCTAAAGTAATCTAATATAAATCTAGAGTCACCAAATATAGATCTAGAGTAACCTAATATAGATCTAGAGTCACCCAATATAGATCATGAGTAACCTAATATAGATCTAGAGTCACCTAATATAGATCTAGAGTCACCTAATATAGATCTAGAGTAACCTAATATAGATCTAGAGTCACCTAATATAGATCTAGAGTCACCTAATATAGATCTAAAGTAACCTAATATAAATCTAGAGTCACCTAATATAGATCTAGAGTAACCTAATATAGATCTAGAGTCCCCTAATATAGATCTAGAGTCACCTAATATAGATCTAAAGTAACCTAATATAGAACTAGAGTAAATTGATATAGAATACGTAGAGCTAAAGTAAATCTAACGTGGATCAGAGGTCTATGGTATGAAGATTAAGAATAGATTTAGACTTTAGAGTGGATATTTATGTTTGAATAGATTGGTGATTCATTAAAAAAAAAGAAATATATTTTAAAATTATTAAAAAACAACAACAAAGTTTATCTAAACAGGAAGAACTCCACATCTCAATACTCAAATATTTCATTCCCTTTTTCGATACGAAACAAAATTAAATAGTTATGACTATTTAATAAATTTTTATATTGGTCCATGTTTTGTTAGGAACAATGGAGACTTGAGCCAAATGTCTGCTGCTTGATCCGATAGTGGGAAGTGGCAGAAATAACGTGTTTAAACATTTCTACCAGACAGACAGAGTGAGTTCATTTAAAAGAAAAAATACAAGATAAAATCGGAGGTAATATCAAATTTGATACGTGGTCGAGAGGCCAAGTGCGCTTGAACTTGGCTTGGCAACCTAGAAGGGGGCTCGAGGTTCGACACCCGAGTCGGGCAGAGTTGTGTTTACTGAGCGCCTAAAAGCACGGAAAACCAACTCCTAGATACCCCCTCCCCCCCCCCCCCCCCACTAGTCCACAAATAAGATTGGACCAAAGCGCTCTGAGCATGGTATAAGCATTAAAGTATCGCTATATAAAAGGTATAAAAATAAAAATACGTGGGTCCTTTTTTGTGTTACACGCTGACCACATTTTCATCTTCGACCAACTGGAAACCAAGACCACAATTTGACCACAAGTTAGTTCTCCTCTCCTCTGTTCTTATCGACAAGCTCCACCGCTATATCTTATGCCAAACATAGAGATGGGGGCTGTGGGGGGGCTGTAATAGACAAGTTTGTTCTGGGGACGGCCGACACTAAGCGATGCCAGGCCCAAACCACAAGGAGTAACAACAACTCCCGCTCAGGGGCCGTAACTGTTGCTCTGGATCCCCTGGCATGCCTGGGTAAAGCCGCAAGTGTTGGTGTTCGATTCTATTACTGCCGACCTCCACCAGCCACCCCCACCCCATTAACCACTGCACCCACTGCGGTGTTTGTCGAGAGACGCCCAAACTTAGTTGCTAAACACGCATGTCAGATCTCGGGGTCGGGGGGGGGGGGGGGGAGAAAGAACAAATGACTGGGTCAGTTCAGTTCACGTCTTTGTCTTTAGTTTGTTTTAACTGTTACAGTACAAACAAAGAGATAGTCAGTAGTTGACTTCGATACGTGTGTTACTTAACAAGAGTGACCACCACAACAAGTTGACATTGTTGACATTCCAATTGACCTGGTCCACAAACAAAAATAAACAATTCAGAAGTAGATCGCAGAAGTCCAGTTAAATGGAAAACTAACCTAAGGATATTTTTGTTCTATAAATTTATGAACAATACATTTTACACCTGATCAATATTTTGAATTAATCTTCAATGGAAGTAATTTTATCAAATAATTTTTTTTAGAGATGCAAAGTTTTAAAAATAGGCATCACCCTAGACGGACAGACAGACAGACAGACAGATAGATAGATAGATAGATAGATAGATAGATAGATAGATAGATAGATAGATAGATAGATAGATAGATAGATAGATAATTGATAATAGAGTGCGTGTTTGTAACAATATATAGTCAACTAATTTTCATTAATTTAACTAATTCAAGATAAGATAAAATATTGTATTGGTCCAAACAAATGGAAATTCTGTTTGGCTGCAATTGTTGACCCTAGCGTTACTAATATAACAATAACAATAAAAATGCTAACACAAAAAAAAAAGGCATACACACTTGAGCTCCAGTGCGCTTCTTGGTGACGACAAATGACCTTAACAGAAAGTAGACTTAAGGAGTTTTCAACATTCCGGTCATGGCCTTCATGTAGAGGAGACGACCACGTCTTCAAAATCGGATGTGACTATCTGGTGTAATGGATGGATATGGTCCTCAAGTATTCTTAGAAAGCCTAAAAGGTCCATAGATCTATGTCTTCTGCTTTCATCGACTTGCTCGTTTCAGGCGTTACTCCAGAGATGAAGATGATTACATTCTGTCGCAAACGTCTCGCAGGGCAGAGGGTAGGGTTTGAAACCGCGCTCAGGAGTCCAGACAAGCTACTTGACCTGCACAATGGCATGCAGCGCTTCTTGTTGAGACATAATTGAAAGTAACAAGCAATGTATAAAAAAATCCTTTAAAAAAAAAAAGCAAAGGTTATTTAGGGGGATGAAACCCTACATATTTAGCCGTATCTGTAATTACTGAAGGATTAATTTCTCTTGTTTGTAGCAAACAAATTTACTAATTGGTTAATTTTGTTTTTATTGATTCATGTCTTGTCTGTTGCCAATGAATAATTGTGCACAGTTTTAACTTGATCCGTAAATGGATAAGGGAGAAATCACGTGTACACACTTTTTACTAGACAGACAGACAGACAGACATACAGAATTAGTCGACATAAGCTTTTTAAAAAAATGTTGGTGCCGTTTAGTACCCGATGTATTCAGTGATACGCCCATGGAAATTTCACCTGCCCAGAATTACTAATGTTTTACATGAAATATGGCATGAAAGTTTACCGTGAAGGGAGACAAGAGGAGAACTCCCAGTGAGCGTGGTTTGAATCTCTGTTTGCGTGTTTGTTTGAAAGGGATAATGAAATATTCTAGCGACAGAGGCGGGGCGGTGGAAGGTGGGTGAGAGATTAACTCGGAAAGATCTGGAAAGATCTCTTGAGGGAAAACTTTTGCAACGAAGAGATAAACACTGGTAGAATAACAAGGAGGTCCGCCGGCTTGACTTTTTCAGCTTTCCAAACAGACACATCTACGCTTTCCACTTAGTTTGCGAGCTGAACGCTTTCTGAAAGAAAAACAAACTCGGTGTTTCCAGCTATTCACAAGTGTCAACTTGTGCTAGGGACACACAAGGTAAATGTGAAATGTGTCCCCCATGTTCAATCTCCAAGTTTTCAATATTTAAAAAAAAAAAGTTTAAAAAATTATTTTTTTTTACTTCATTTGTTTGTTTCGTTCCGCTCAAAGTTTGACTTTTTAAGAAACCTTGTTTGTATTCATAAGTTACAGTTTCAAGTTTGTACCTTTTTCAATGTTTGTATTACGCCTTTGGGGAAGAACAGAAATGTGTATGTTTGGAAGTAAGTGTCACTGTTTTTATTAGAAGTTCGGGTGGGCCACGCTCTTCAGGAGATTAGAGCATGGAGGCAGGGGGAATGGCGGCGGTGACCATTGTCATGATCAAGTGCGCAGGTCAGGAAGTAAGTATCGTAAGAGTTGACAACTTTGTGACTGCAGTCAAAAGTGAGACAAGACGTTTCTGTATTAAGTGCACAAAATGAGAGGGGAAAATAAAAACACAGATCTAGAGAAAAATACTCAGCCCCTAGCGACGTTTAGAGGATTTTGGCCAGTTTTCAGATTTCAATCTTTAGCTTCCAGCTCTTTGGGAAAGTCACATAAAAAACAAAAAACAACAACAACAACAAAAAAAACCCAACTAACTAACGAAAAAAAACCCAACACATCCTATGTTTTACAAGAAGCAGGGCCAGTCTTAGGCATAGACAAACTAGGCAGGCGCCTAGGGTCTCCGATTTGTGGGGGCTTCGCAAAGGTCGACTTTAGATCTACTTGTGAGACTACATATGTCAGAAGACCACTGTTTCTTCCTTTTGGTGAAATGTCGAGACGTTATTTCTAGTCCCGTGATCATGAGTCGCCCATGAAACATATTAGTGCTATCGGCGCTACAGGAATTGAACGTATTTGTTGATTTCACTCTCTAGATATAAAGGACGTCGGTTTATAATTCTCAATGCGCCTATTGTATTGTTTTCAGTCTTCATTTTTTTGTATACTTCATTTGGAACCACACTATTCATTTCGCATAGGGCCTCCAATTACCTACGTCCGGCACTGCAAGAAGAATAAGAAAACTGTAGGAATTTCTAAACAGTTTTTTTGGGTAAGGGGGACCTATTCTCCTCAGGTTATTTTTTTTTTTATTTTTTTTAGGCGAGAAAAAAATGCTCGTTTTCTAATAGACCAAAATATTTTGTTCTATTTTTAGTGCAGACATAGTTTTAATGTTTTGATTGGGCTTTAAAAGGGGCATCAGCTTATACCAACACTTCAGTCAATTACAATTTCTTTCCCTTGTTCGAGATACCAAACAAAATAATTTATTACAATTAGTTAATTAACTAATATTAATATTACTATTTTAAAATTGATTCTTGTGTCAGGTAAACGAAATAATTGTGCAAAATTTTCGTTTGATTTGGGTGTGGGAGATATTAACGTGTACAAACTTTTTACCTGACAGACAGACAGAAAGAGTGAGTTGATATAAGCTTTGTCATGGGCGTAGCCAGGGGGGGGGGTTGGGGGGTTTCGGAGTTTAGTGACTGATCTTTTGCTTTAATTTTGTTTATTTTAGGTGAAATTTTAATACTAAACCATCACTTGCCCTAGCACAGCCAAGGGGATTCTAAGTTTAAAAACCCCTACCAGGGGGTTTTGAGTTGGAAACCCCCTACCAGGGGGTTTAGAGGGGTTTTGAGTTCGAAACCCCATACCAGGGGGGTTGAGTTTAAAACCCCCTACCAGGGATTTTGAGTTTAAAACCCCTCAAGATAGTTTTGAGTTTAAAAACCCCTACAGAGCGTTTTAAGGTTGAAAGCCTCTCTCTTCAATATTATTTCTAAAGCAAACTACAGTCACCAAATTCTATGACCGTATCTAAATGTGGTTTTGAATTTTAAAAAAACAACTCCAGATATATTTTAGTTTAAAAACCCTCAACAGATGATTTTAACGATAAAACTTCCCTTTTCGATATAACAGCTAAAGCAAAATAGTCACCGAATTTTAAAATCGTAATCAAAAGAAGTTACACGTCTACCAGTAGCTGGGCTACATTAATAAAGTGCAATGAAATTAAAAAGCACTGAATGTGGCTCTACAAAGATGGCTAAGACTGATTTTAGGAGTCAGTTATAGAGATCGGGTCTAAATCAAGGAAATCCTATGCCGAAATGGGAGTCGACCCCTTAGTAAGACAGAGCGTCGCATGAGGTTTGCGGGACATGATCTCTGACAAAATGAGTAACACATAATAAGAGTTGCGATGACATCCTAGTACAACTTGGCGCCACACTTTCATGAAGGTCCTCAGAGCAGGTAGGAAGAGGCTTCGGACATTGCCAGTGACAGATTTTTTTGGAAACAGCTTGCCAGCGAATGCGCCGAACGGTGCGGGAGGGTGTAAGCGTGACATCCATGTCGAATGCGCCGGTGTAAGTCAGTAAGAATAGCACATTAGGTTTTTGAAATAAAACTTTTAAATAGCAAAATAATGCACTGTAGGTACCTAAGAATATGCATTTAGTTGGCTTTCAATACCAGAAATAGTCTTTGGCGGCGGGGCTTCACCCCGCGCTAGGGGAGCGCTGAGAGACCCCTTACTGGCAAGAGCGAGGGGTCTACTATTTTTTACTTAACTCCAGAAAGAACCTATTCTTGGGCACAATAAACGTCTTCCAAAAGAATAAAAGGGTCAGAATGTAATAGAGATTAATTACGTACATACACACACACACACATCTATTAAAACATATATATATTTTTTTTTGGGGGGGGAGCGGGGGGGGGGGGGGTAAAGAAAAAAATCATCCCCCAAACCCCCCCCCCCCCCCCCCCCGAAAAAAAATCCTGGCTACGCCCATGAGCTTTGTAAAAATGTCAGTTTTAGTTGAACTTTTTCCGATGCATTAAACGTGACACACAAGAAGAAGCCAAGCCTCTACTTTGACTGTTCCATGAAACAAAACCACACACAGCACTCTCTGGGATTTTGTCAATGTCACCTTGACTGTTATCTCGAGCACTGAGCTCCTAATGCACCAAGTTTAGGCAACACCGGACAAAGTAGCTTCCAAATTGACACAATTTTGCATTAAAAGATAAGCTTCCTCTGTCCAAGATTTGAAAAGGTAACTGTGACTGTGTGCTTTCAAGGTGCAAGCTTGTGAGATAACAAACCTGAAGAAAAGGAAGAAAAAAAAAAGCAGGTTGGATCGGCAAGTTAACAGCTGTGGATGAAATGATACATTCAATATCATTATTTAGATTATATTGCATTCATAATGAGAACAACTCGCGGGTTGGGTTACGCAGATTTGCTTCGACTTGATTCATAGAATTGTTCACTAATATCTTTGAAGTGGACGAAAAAAGGGAACATGATTTCTGGAGAGTAGCTTTTGGACGATTCTTAACTTTCAGAAATGCGAACGTTTCACTTCTTACACAATGGAGTACTAATATGTAACCAGACATATACAGTACTAATATGTAACCAGACATATATACAGTACTAATATGTAACCAGACATATATACAGTACTAATATGTAACCAGACATATATACAGTACTAATATGTAACCAGACATATATACAGTGCTTGTATGTAACCACACATATATACAGTACTAATATGTAACCAGACATATATACAGTACTAATATGTAACCAGACATATATACAGTACTAATATGTAACCAGACATATATACAGTGCTTGTATGTAACCACACATATATACAGTACTAATATGTAACCACACATATATACAGTACTAATATGTAACCAGACATATATACAGTGCTTGTATGTAATCACACATATATACAGTACTAATATGTAACCACACATATATACAGTACTAATATGTAACCAGACATATATACAGTGCTTGTATGTAACCACACATATATACAGTACTAATATGTAACCACACATATATACAGTACTAATATGTAACCAGACATATATACAGTGCTTGTATGTAACCACACATATATACAGTACTAATATGTAACCACACATATATACAGTACTAATATGTAACCACACATATATACAGGACTACTGTCTCTCATAGGACACATTTCTAAACTCCAACGGTCCTAACAATGAGACCTCCCTCCTCCCATAGATCAAAGGATAAAGAATAAACTGAAGGAAGAAAAAAAAAAGGCCAAATACTATAAAAAGCAAAATTGTAAAAATTTACTGAAATGATTTTAGTTTACGGACTAGTTAATTTTTTAAAATTAGTCTACAATTTTAATTTACAGTTTTAAATAAATAGGAAAGAAAGAACAAGTTTGTGCACATTAACTAAAACATATTATAATCTCCCCTTTAAAAGGTTTTTTTTTGTTAATTCCACAATGATATAATGTAATATAAACTGCACCCACAACACTCTCTATTACACCACTGCTTTCGTTACAAATGATTCACTTCTGAATTACCCGTTTCTGTGCACCAAAGTAGTAGCACGACACTAAGTTTTTTTTGTGTTTTTTTTAGATATTTACTATGAAACAGTGGGCAACACTTCTAAGGGGAAAACATTGAAACAGTGGGCAGCAATGAAACAGTGGGCAGCAATGAAACAGTGGGCAGCAATGAAACAGTGGGCGACAATAAGTGTCCTCATTTCAGTTCAAGTTTTCCTGAAAGCTTTTGTTGATGGTAATTGTGCACATCCCGTGACACACTCTGCGTGCTAAAGCCGAGCAATCAGTTATTATTCTCCCACAAAATTCTTTTGTCCACCTTCTTCCGCTGCCCACATATCGTCTATGTGAAGGAGGAGAGGAGGGCGTATTGGTCAAACATTGGCGCCCCATGTGTCTTTCCCTTACCATAACGGGGCGATCGGATTTCAACAATATTACGGCTCATCAAGAACAAGACATACAATTGATTATTTGGCCCTAGCCATCCCCTCCCCATCCCAAATCCTTAGGTGCTGACCATTGACCACTAGTCTGACCTGCACCGGTCCTGTGTTGGGCCACTTGCTTGACCCCTCCCGTCCGTCGAAAAATAGAGGTGGTCAGCTTATCCCGTTGATGTCCGACTTATGAAGGGTCCATTATGCCTTCACGAGCGTACGGCTCGTCTGTGATTTACCCAGAAGAAGATAAGACTCCTTGAATCGACTTTCAGGGGGTCACTTTCGTGACCTCAAAAAGGTCAAAGGTTGCAGTGCTCGCCCATTTCCGTGACTCGTAATATAGGGACCACACCTGTCGATTCATAGAGGTAGATTTTCTTTTTTTACGCAAGGGCAATGTGGGAGGAAGGGGAACCCACTCGTGCCGTTTCATCTTTGTCAGATGAGTTGCTTCCCATTGTGTTGAATATCATCTTGTCTCGTCTTTTCCCTGCCCAACAAGCAAACGTGGAATATTTGCTCAAGAATTATCTGCTCCTGGTACAGTGGCGCTGAAATGGGTGGTCTGCCCGTTGTTCTGCATTGAATCATCACGCTACTGGAGCAGCGCAAAAAGAGGGGGGGGGGAGGTGAGGTATGGGGGTATAGGAGGGACTAAAATCAAAACAAAATATGAGAGAGGGGGGCAGGGCATACGAGCCTTTTTCTATTCTGTTGAACATAATCAAAATTAAAAATCAAATAAGGTTTAAGCTATTGTACCTAAGTGACGTCACAACCCACTCGTTGTACGAGAACATATCAAAAATACAAACAGCCTCATTTATATCTTCTCTCTGTCTCTTTCTCTCTCTCTGTCTCTCCCTCTTTCTGTTTCTCCATCTCTCTGTCTCTTTCTGTTTTGAGGTTAAACAAACGGAAAATTATAGCCACAGCAAAGCCAACCAACCTACTGCTCCTTACCGGGCAGTCGAATCAGCACATCGCTTATTGTCCAGGAATTCCTCGGCATTTCGAGAAGTGGCCGGCCAAAGTAGAATAAACACTTGATTACATCGGGTATTGGCCAGACGTAACGGCCTTTTTGCGAAATGACCGGCCATTTCGCGATCTGACCACACTTTGGGTTTTGTCCGTAACATATATTTATTTGTGCGTTTATTTGTTTGTGAGTGTGCATTGGAAAAAAAATTCACCTCCGTAACCATCCTTCCTCTAAAAAAAATCCTGGCTACGCCAATGGTTTGGTTTATTCTTCTCTCAATAACAACCTATCCTTAAAGTTGACCCAAGCGCTCTGATTCCACTGTCAACTTTAAACGTAACGTAACTGACATGAACAAATGCCTATTTCATTTAATAATAAAAATATTAATAATAGACCTTACCCTTTTCACCAAAGAGACGCCAACACTCGGCACCGACCTATATAACAATAGGGGGAAGTGGTCAAACTAAAAAGTTACGCCTCTATTCGTAGCGCTGCTAATGTGGTCCTAATGTAAGTGCATGACGAATCTTAATTAGATACATATAGCCTTCAATTTATATCTTCAGTGTGTCCAACCAAGATGTCCTACTTTAGATATTATTTTTTATCTGATATTTGTTAACTGGGGATGTAGCTCAGTGGTAGAGCGTCCGCTTTGCATGTGAAAGGCCCCGGGTTCGATCCCCGGCATCTCCATATTTTTTGAAGTTCTATTTTTATTTCTTCATTATTTCTTTTCAACTTCGCCAATTGTATTTTTTTCATCAACCTACTAAAGATTTGGATATAGCTTGAAATAAATTCTGATACGAATCATAAGTTGTTCAATGTCTACCCAAGCGGTATCAACGAGAGGCCAAGCTTGTGAAAAAAAAAAAGGTAAAAATAAAATTAAAACGCACCCTCAACACATCAGATTAAAATGAACGAATAACAGATAGTTTTTTTTTAAATTACTTAATGCCATTACGTGATTAAATACAAGTAGATCTATTTGTTTTCCAGCCCACCAGGTAGGATAAATAAAGGTGAGGTCAGCTTATCACAGAGCGTGGATAGCACTGAGACATGGCTCGCCCACGTGAAGCCACAACAATACTTGTAAAGAACAAGTAGTCTATTTTTTTACCGGGGATGCTCTTGACAGTACACACCGGACACGCTACTGCAACAAAACGTGTGATTTTCTTCCCGGTGTCACATTAGTAATGGAGCTCCGTGACCAGACTTTTTTTTTTTAATGCCACCCCTCAAGCAGAAGTCAGTGTAGGCGTTACATTGGTAATATGTCGTCTGCTATGTGGCGTCACGCAGATATCGCGTTTAGACATTAGCGCGCGCGCGCGTGCGTTTCCCTCCCGCCTCCTTGCCCCCCCCCTTTTCTTAGTGTACCCCCCACAGCAGGAAGAGCAACTCTCTTGAAGCTAGTCAACTAGTCAGCGGACGACATGGCCTAAATTGAGCCGATGTGCCAAAAACTAAAAAGTCAAACAAGTCAGCGCGCAGTTTGTCTGCCGAAATGTGGATGTATTTCTCTCCAATACAAACTGCTGGTGATAGTGAAAGAAATGTAATAATAATATTTTTTTTTATCTCTATGGAAATTTGTCTTACAATCTGTGCATGATAACTATAGAAAACCAAAATATACATTCACACCAGACTCACTCATAATTTACATGTGAAAAGTTGATTGTTAAATTGTGTTTAGTGATTTTATTGCCAGAGGGACAAAGAGTTTTGTGTCTGTTTTTACAATTGGTGTCTTGTATCTCATTTGTGATAGTAAAATCACACAATCCTGACCCAAAGGATGATTTTTAGCGGCCCCCGAAAGGGGAAAAGACGCTATTAGTTTTGTGTGAAATGTCCGTCCGTCTGTCCGTCCATCCCGTTTAGATCTCGTAAACTATAAAAGATAGTGATAATCCGACATCACAATATTTTAGACCATTCAAAGTTCTGATGCAAAGGCTACTTTTTTTTTCTGAAAGAAAAATCTTTGTTTTTTTTTAATCACTCATGCAAGCAGTTTTATTAAAGAGAAAAAGCTATTTAGTATGCATTATAAGTTAGACCTAATTTAAAACTAATAGTTATCTTGTAAACAGCATTTTCTAGAAAATTTTTAAATATTTAGAATTGTGCATTAAGGATTTGAATCTTAGGTTGAGCCTTTTTCAAAACAACTACATCAATTATAAGACTTCAGTTAAGCTATGGGAGGCGCGATAGCTGAGCGGTTAAGCGCTTGGCTTCCGAAACGGGTTCCCGGGTTCGAATCCTGGTGAAGACTGGGATTTTAAACTTCGGAATCTTTGGGCGCCTCTGAGTCCACTCAGCTCTAATGGATACCTGACATTAGTTGGTCAAAAGTAAAGGCGGTTGGTCGTTGTTCTGGCTACATGACACCCTCGCTAACCGTAGGCCACAAAAACAGATGAACTTTACATCATGTGCCCTATAGATCACAAGGTCTGAATGGGGAACTAGTTAGGCCAGGTTCACATCTAACTTTGCATTCACTTGCACCTATCCTTTGATCTGCTGGACCGTTGGGGCATTCTGTCTACCTTCTTTCTCCATTCTTATCACTCATTTGTCTTTGATATAATTTCATTCGGATGTTCTTTCTGAAAATATTGAAGTCTGCCTGGACCACTACGGGGGCCGATTTTGAGTTTGTGTTTCCACACAAACTGTCTTTGTAACCTTGTTTATTTCTATAATCTTTTTAACTTTTTTTAATGGAATTTTCTCTCAAACAGCTGCCCAAATGAGGTTTGTTGTTTTGCTATTGACTTTACCAGCAGCATTTAGGATACTATGAAGTTTATTTTTATTTTTAGTGCTCAGATAACCATACCAGGCAGTGATATTAAAACTTAAAATACTGCAGATGTGAGCGTGATAAAACATCACAAAGTCCTTTTCGCTAACATTAAATGAGTACATTTTTATAAATAATCGTAATCTTTGCTACCCTTTTTTTTGCTGATATAATCCGTATTTGTTGCAAAATTCAATTCCTAAATAGTGGATTCATCGTTGAAAGTAATGAGAACGCCGTAGAAACAAAGTGAAGCTGGTGAATGTATTCACATCTTTTTAAAATTGATTGATCCATTCACGTTACTAGTCTGACTGTGAACATGACTGGGATGATACTGCACTTCACTAGATAAGAAAACAATATCTTATTCAAAATCTGTAAGAGGTCTAATCAAACACAGGAAACATACCTATATTGTACTGCAAATCATCCAAATAGAACAGGATTTACAAAGCTGGGCATAGAAACAAATTAGAACAATATTAACCAAGAGCCTACTATTAGGATAGGCCAATAGTATCAGACAGAACAGTGGGTCTCAATCGATCAGCTATGCAGTTTAATGATCAACAAGAAACATTAGAGATTTCTGTGACAGGACTAATGAAATATGTCCTTGTGAATCATCGCCACAGAATGGCCACCCTGTCATTCAATGCTGCATATTCTATCGAGACGCTATAGCCCCTCTACAGTACAAAAACTATATGGAGAGCTGCCAGATCTGGAAACCATCGCAGATGAACTCTCCAACATGTAAATGACAACAATGAAGAAGACTAAGGAGTGACATTACATTACTGTACTACAGTCTCATGACAATACTGTACTAGAGTCTCATGACATTACTGTACTACAGTCTCATGACAATACTGTACTACAGTCTCATGACATTACTGTACTACAGTCTCATGACAATACTGTACTACAGTCTCATGACATTACTGTACTACAGTCTCATGACATTACTGTACTACAGTCTCATGACATTACTGTACTACAGTCTCATGACATTACTGTACTACAGTCTCATGACATTAAACAACAACAATGTAAAAAAAAGGATGTTTAAGCCTGAACTATGAACTTCAATAGAAGTGGACAAAAGCAACTATTATGATATCAGCCGAAGTAGTAGCAGACATCCCTGACGCCATGAACATTCCCAAGAAAATCCCTGCTACATGTACAACTGCAGAGCTGACATACTATAACGTCACATCTCTTGGGACACTGTCAATGAATTTTGTTTTTCTATAACACGTCACGATCCAGTGCCAGAGAATAATTTTTTTCTTTAATAATTATTCATTGTCGATGACAACATCTGATCAAAATAAAATAATTGTCAATTAGTGAATCAATTAGTTGTAATTAATTTTGTCATGTATAGAAAATGCCCTAGGCAAAGGGGAGATAGTCCTAGTGTAGAGAATGAGTTTGTTTGACCAATAAATTAGTCCTAGTGTAGAGAATGAGTTTGTTTGACCAATAGATTAGTCCTAGTGTAGAGAATGAGTTTGTTTGACCAATAGATTATAGAAACCTTTATTGATAGTGTTCCTAATGACGTCAGCTAAACATTTTGTTGGAGGCTCGAGCCCTCAAGTTCCAAATTAGACTCGAATCACTTTTTTAAAAAAACGCTTTTGAAAAGGCAGCACGGAAACCTTCCCTTCTGTGCTTGTCGTCTGCCCGAACACTTAGCTCTTGTACACTTACCTCAAGCTATCATATTCTTCATCTGACTTTGGGGCGCCTGACTTTCGTCTTTTGTAATTGTTAGTCTAGATCTATTAAACACGAATGACATGCTTGCTTCAAAATAAATTGATTCTATTTCACTCGAGAAACACTGGTGGCTGGATGCTTGTGACATGCAAAGCAGAATGGATGGTCCCCGTTTGAATCTTGATTCTCATTACATTGTACTTGTCTTAGATGAACTTTTGGTTTTCCGTTCCTGGTCCAAACTTCATTTCAATCAACTGTCGTTACGTTCATATTGACGGGACAAGCCTTGACATGCTTTTGACACCAGTCTGTCTCGGACATATACGATATGACAGTAATGGCCAGCAATTTGTTGTTTTCGGCCCGTGATATACTATTATATTTCTGACATGTGCGTTACGGGGGTCATCATCGGAAAAAGAATGTAAAAAAAAAGTGTCCAGTGGTACTACTATTCTACTATTCTATGGTTATATTCACTGTGAAGCAGATGTTTTGACCGCCCGAACGCACCGCTTCACGAGCCGGAACCGGACCGAGGGTTATAGTTTGGGCAACACTGCTTTATAGGATTAGTCAACTCAGAGTTTAATGATTTACGTGAGTTTTATATAACAAATAACCGCTCTAGGGAAATGTGCCTGATGACCGAGTGTAAAGCTCTTGGCTTCCGAACCGAGAGGTCCAGGGTTGGAATCTCTGTGGGACTGGGATGTTTAATTTCTGGATTTTTACGGACGCCACTGAGTCCAATCAGCTCTAATGGGTACCTGACTTAAGTTGGGGAAAGTAAAAGTGGTTTGTCGTTGTGCTGGCCACTTGACTTCCTGCTCATTAACAGGTCATCTGCCTTATAGATTGCAAGGTCTGAAAGAGGGTACATCACTCCTTTTTTATAAATTCGGGCAACTCAGTCACTAGCAGAGTAAGCAAAGATATAATCAGTATAGTGGTAGTTATAATAGCCTTTGGAATTTTTCATAGTAACACTGTCGTGACTGTAGCAACAAGTTGATATTAGTCATTTGTGTGTGTGTGTGGGGGGGGGGATAGGTTAAAAGTATTAAACACTTACAAGTTTTGAGTGTATTTGAAAAACAATTTGTAATTTTGAAGAAATCAATACAAATAAAGTGGGCAAGCAACGTTCTTGTCACCGATTCTAAACCATACAGATAGGCCATAACCACAGAAGACACAGATACGCCTCTGTGTGCTGCATTACTACTCAAAAATTGCTCGCGAGTTTGTTTCTCTTAACGTGTCCAAAAATCTTCAGTTTCGATACGCCACTGACATCTTGCAGAACCCTTCCCGAGGGAAAAAAAATATTTTGAAAAAATAATGGGGGCGGAGCTTGTGGGAAAGTGGGAGTGAAGTGGTAGAGGGCGTGGCTTCCTCAGCGCGTCGCTTTTCTTTGGCTACCAATCTGACAGCCGACTAATATCGCACCGTCAACGTCTTGGCCTAATCGTCAACTTTAAATCGATTCGCCCAATCAAAAACAAGATATCGCGTTTTCATTTTTTTTATTGCTATTTTGTTGTGTTGTGGTGTTGTTTTTTTTAAGCTCTGTGTCTTTCTACACGCCTCCCACTTGCCACCCCCTCCCGTCTACAGCTACTGTAATTTGTAGATTGTTGTATAGCAAGGTGGAAACAGCGGCTAGATCTTAATGTCCAGCCCGACGAGACACAGTTCCCCCCTCTAAGTTCTTCATTTTATCATTGGTATAGACCGGGCAGTTTGTTTTTTTATTTGTGTGTTGACACGGACAGTTTGACCGTTTGACGTCAGTTCGGTCGCCAGTCACTAACAGGGTCCACTTGTGGATACGTTGGACGCAGGCAGAAACTTGAGGACAGTAGAAATTAAGACAAAGTTCAACAACATTCATTTCTATAAGGACTTGGCTACAGAACAGTTTGATTAGGATAGAGATTAGTTGGAAAAGGATCTATGGACTTGTTCTGATCTGGGTAAGTTATGGTCACAATGTTAGATCTATCTTCTAAAGTGAAGTCTTAATGCCTACAAGAAAACAGACACCAGACAACATTTGTACTAACTTTATTTCTTCTTACTTTCTGACTCTTTTAGAATCTCTCTCACTCTATGTCTCTCTCTCTGTATCTCTGTCCCTCCTTCTCAATAACAAATAGGGTCCAAACGACTTTCTAATGATATGATATTCTAAAAGTGTAACAAATAGAAAAAAAAATATCTTAGTATCTCTATTATAATATCCAACTTTGTATGTTGCTAAACACAACTATGACTGGCTAATACTATTCTATTATCTCTATTATAATATCCAACAACTTTGTATGTTGCTAAACACAACTAGGACTGGCTATTCAACTGTCTAAGTGGCTAAAAGAAATATCGTTCAATAAAAAGAAACCTAACGTCTAGCATTCAGCGCGTGTTATGAACACATCCTTAGATAAGAAAAGAACATTAAACCCCATGACAAACTCTGTTCTACAAATACAAAACAAGACCCATTGAAACCCTCACACTACATCTATGAGCACACCATCACTATGTAGGCAGACACAATGTACAACCTTCTGATATATAGTTCCTTCATGTTACTCTCATTCCTCAGTTCCTGTAACATCCAGGGGCGTAGCCACAGATTTTACTAGTTTATCTTAATGTAAACAAAGAGATTTCGTTTTGTGTGCCTACGAATGCTTGCCAAACTCGGAGCACTCTGACTAAGTCTAGATCTACTTTTATTTATCAGGAGTTCTTGTGTACAAATACTATATAACTTTAAGATCTCCTTGTCTTAAACATTAAATGTACACTCCCCCCATACGTACCCTACTACATTATGATTAGTTTATTTTCTACTAGAAGTGAAATTAATGAAATAATATTAATAATAATAATAATAATAATAATAATAATAATAATTGCATTCTATCTAGACATTGTTTATCTCTGTGGTAGATTATTCCAAATTTCCTCCAGTTATTTTCCCTCTAGACTTCATGCCAGTAGATCTAGTGAAATAGTACAACTATATCATGATTAAATCTTAACAAGGTCCATCAATAGCTATGAGAAACATTCACAAAACACAACGATACAGTAACTACTAATGCGTTAGTCAACTGTGTCTAGACATCAACACTATCAGAAGAAATCGATCTATTGATTGGGGCTGTCTGTATTTGTAATGTAAAATCACCAAGTAAAAAAACATCAACAATAGTAGAATCAATAGACTGTCAGGATTCTTTTCTGGTGTGTTCTATTGGATGTTCTAATGTATGTTCTAATGTATGTTCTAATGTATGTTCTAATGTATGTTCTATTGTATGTACTATTGGATGTTCTATTGTATGTTCTATTGGATGTACTATTGTATGTACTATTGTATGTTCTAATGTATGTTCTAATGTATGTGTCACACAAACCATAGAAGAACAAAAACAATTATATTGACTGCTGAAAGAATTCCTTCTCAGTCTCCTACTTCTAAACCATCATTTCATTGGTTGTATACTTTATACCAGTTCAGTTCTTTCAATTTCCTCACAACACCTTGCACAGTCTTCATGGGTTCTAAAAGTTGGTCCTCCACTGGGTGAAACCTGGTCACTGGACTGTGACTGGACGAGTATTTCGAAAACGGCTCTAACGATATTCCTAGAAATGTGTCAGTTTATGTATAAGGGAAAACATTACTAACTTTTTGGCAGCACTCTGAAAACTCTGGTTTAATCGCTATAACTTTTCAAAATATAATTAACTTATAATGAAATTTGGAAAATTTTGGCTTTCAGCGGTTATTCCCACAATCGACTCCAAATGTTTCTTTGTATTCAGTACACAGTAGGACGTGGTGGTGGAGTGGTTAAGCGCTTGGCTTCCGTCCCTGGTATCATGGGTTCGAATGTCGGTGAACATTGTGATTTAGAATTTCGGGATTTTTCAAGTTCGCCCCTGAGTTCACCCTACTCTAATGGGTACCTGACTTTAAGTTCGCCCCTGAGTTCACCCTACTCTAATGGGTACCAGACTTTAAGTTCGCCCCTGAGTTCACCCTACTCTAATGGGTACCTGACTTTAAGTTCGCCCCTGAGTTCACCCTACTCTAATGGGTACCTGACTTTAGTTGGATAAAGTAAAGGCGGTGGGTCATGTCCGGGCCTAATGACACCCTGCTCGTTAACCGTTGGCCAAAGGAACAAATAACCTTAACATCATCTGCCCTATAGATCTCAAGGTCTGAAAGAGGAACTTTATTTTATTTTTAAAATTTTATTCAGTAAAGAGGTGACTAAATAAAGAGACAGCAGACCTATATATATATATATTAATATTATATCTAGTTTTTCTCCAAACTCTACGCAAAAATATTCTGAAACCGGCTGTTATTGTGTAAAGTAGTCACAAGAAGTACAGTTTTTTTTTAAACGTGACCTACCTATATAACAAATCATATGCATGATATAAATTATATTAAGACTATAAAGCCGTAACTACCGCCAAACAATTTTGTAGATGGGAAGGCAAATGACTTATAAGAATATTTATTTATTTCGCAAACTAAGTCTAAAAAGATCTATTAGAATGAACAATCTAAAAACATATGATGATTAGCATCAACTGGCTTGAAATATTTAGATCTAAGATTGATGAAACCGCAGAACTTAGTGCTTTGGAATCTCTATGGAAATATCAAAGGAAATAAGCTTTATATCATAGACTTGCCTGACTATATAGTTCTGTTATTAATAACCTCTTCTATTTAAAATCCGTGAAATAGTATTTTATTTTCTTAACTTTGAAAACTAAAGGTCATTACTTTTTTTGAGACAAAAAAGCGATTTCCAAGATTCATAAGTAGAATTCCCTTTCAGCTTGAAAAAGAGTTACGTCCATACATAGACACAAATAAATATAGACTGGCCGATAAAAGAGTTTTATGAAACGAAAATCTGTGACTTGCAATTTTTGTATACTTTATTATATAGCATTTATGAGCAGCATAGTTTTGTTTAATCTCCAAGACTGAAGAGCATGCAACTTTTCTATATTCGGAAATCCGACAACAATAGATATACATGTTTTCAAGTGACATGAACTATAATCTACAAATAGGACTGTGAAGTTGACGTCCATGAATATTTGGTTCACTATTATCTGGACTGTCATAGAAGAACATAACTGTATCAAACTCACTGGAAAGATTCCTTGCAGTACTGAAGCAGTACATGATGAAATAAATAGATTGCAAGATTATGGACCGACATCAGCTTCAATAAAGGTGGATTGGATTCATTATTTTGTTTTCCTTGTTTTCCCATTCATCGCTGCTTTGATTATTTACGAGAGCTCATGTTTACAAAGGGGACGTCGTCAACCTCGTGAAGCAGTCGAACTGACAATCGGTGTCTGTAGTCTAGATTTTGTCCACCCCCTCCCCAACAGAGCTGGAAGAAAAATGTAAAGAAATAATGCACTAATTGGTATTCCCCCCCTCCCCCTTTGTTTTTTTGTTTTACTTATCTCCCAATCAACTAGGAACACACCAGACACAGAGTGTTTGGGAAACAACAACAAACTCTTTCTACTGCCTGCACACTCTGGTTCTTGATGCACTCTGCAAATATATATATAAATTATTATATATATATATATATATATATATATATATAATTATATATATATATATATATATATATATATATATATATACTGCATTTATTACACAAACAATATCCCGTAAATATTCCTTTTCGTCAAACTATGCTTTAATTGAGCAAGTATATAATTTTCTTTCAGTAAAATCAATGCACAGGAAACTGTATACGAGTTGTTGTTTTCTATCACTTTATACCTACTCCCCCCCCCCCCCCCAACCCCACGGTGTATGACAGGTCGACCATCCGCCGTACCTTTCCTTTCCCCTAAACAAAATGTCCGGACTCTCATTACAGACAGGCGGACTTGGAGACTTCTTAAAATCTCCCCTGAAAAAAAAAGCCCAAGGCGTCTTTTGAAAAACATGACTTGGAATCATAAAACTATACTGGTGACTATACTATTAACAATACAATATATTCATCTTCGTAGTTCCCAAATTTAATTTAATTTTCTTTTAATAATAAACCTTGTGAATGTCTATCATCGTCATCTAGGCTTTCTCATTCTCCCTTTTGGTCTATAGGGCTGATGATTGATGTTGCCAACGGTTAACGAGGGTATCATGTGGCCAGCACAACGACCAACCGCCTTTACTTTCCCCAACTAATGTCAGGTACCCATTAGAGCTGAGTGAACTCAGAGGCGCCCGAAGATCCCGAAAAAAAAAATCCCAGTTTTCACAAGGATTCGATCCCCGACCCCGGTTCGGAAGCGAAGCGCTCTACAGCTCAGCCACTGCGCCTCCATTTTTTTAATCACTAGTGGGACATACATATATATGTGTGTTGTCCTTAAATTGTATAGTTCCACCCCCTCGCTCCTAGTATCCGCTTTTCTTGCACCCCTCCACCAATTTTTTATGCACTAAATTAGTTACTCGTAATAAATTGTATTCCTTAATCTCCTTGTTATGAAGCCTGTTATTAACACCGATCATATACTGCCATGGCCCAATACCTAACTTCTAGCTTTCACTATTATTGTCATTCAATTTCAAATTTTCATCCAATATTAAGTCTCATTCAACAGGCATTTTATTTGTTTGTTTTTCTTTTTTATAATGCTGACTTTTTGTTTTGGTATTTATTTTTGCATGAAAGTTATTGCGAGTTTTTTTAGCTCGATCATTGCACTCGAGTTTGCCTCCCTAATACTTATCGGCTTTGATTCTGTACCGAGCAGATATTTTAGTGGAAAGACAGATACATTAAGGAGTTTGCTTTAACTCGGAGACGGTCCCTACCGGTCTGTTATACTCTCACATACTCTCACATATTACCTACAAAGTTACGTGCCTACACAAACTCCCCTTTGAATCGTGTTTTTTTTTCTAAAGTTTATACATGTCTTTTCAGTGTACGTGCAATGTCCAAATTTGGTTAAATTGTACAATTATGGAAGACCATAAATAGCTGATGCATCTTACGAACACTCGCAATCACCTTTACATAGTAGATCTATATGTATCTTATTGGGGACAAAACAATTTCAGCATTACCGTTCTAAAAACACTATTATATAAAACATTATACACCAGTGTTTTCATATAAGACTTTCAAATCTTGTACAAAAGGTGAATCTGTAAGTGAAGCAATTAGCTTGCTTAATTTAAAAAAAAGGAAAGAATTCGCTCCTAGAAGACCAAAAGTTGCCTTAACGTTTATTTCAAGCACAATACTGGCGATGCTGAAATCAGATGTTTAACAGCGCTTATAGTTTTGGAGATCAAAACGTGACAGACGGACGGACAGCACTAAAGCAATATTGGCAATGCCATTCGGAAGCCGGTAAACGTGTCATTTTTCGTATCTAAAATTGTGTAACAGATGGCACTTCAAATTAAATGTAAACTTATATAGAACAAAACACTAAAGCTTTTCTTGTAAAAGAACGTTGGCTATGTGTCTGTGTAAGTCTACAGCATGGTAGGCTGTGTATGTGTGTATGTGACTAGTTGCTGAGGTGAAGTTTATTCTTAAAAATGTAATGGTTTCAAATCAATTGTATATGTGGTCTCTAGTTGGGATGCTATTAGCTCGGGAACATTGGGCACTGAACTATAATCCTCGTTAAGAACTTATACAAGTCTAGAACTCTGAAACGGAATGCAGTTGACATATACTTGACAAGTTTCCATAGTCCTATGTGAGGGAGGCATTTTTCAACTTTGGCCACCTTATAACGAACTAAAAAACTCTAAATCTTAGCTTCTGTTGCCTAACATGGGAGTCGTCCAAGAGTTCTACAGCCACAATCCAGTTTTCACATTTTAACTCCCCATGCTCAGAGAATTTGTGAATTTTTTTAGCAACTTTATATATTTGTGAGCAATGAAACTTCCGCTTGTGCCAGCGTTAGATTGACGGATGAATACCAAATTAGGACGAACGAGTATTTTAACACTAGCAACTTCAAACGCATTACTTCTAATAGTTATAGCATTAAATGTGATGTTATTTTTTTTTAAATTATAGTTCGCCAAAATTTTTCCTAAAACTTTGGCCAGCTCCTGAAAAGTGGGCCCATCATTGCTTTAAGTAGTTTGTATAATAATAATAATAATAATAATAATAATAATAATAATAATAATAATAATAATAATAATAATAATAATAATAATAATAATAATAATAATAATGATAATAATAATAATAATAATAATCTTTATTGTCCGTATGGAAATTTAGAAGTTTATATCGGATTGTTCTTTTTTAATGATTTGATTGCTAGTTGAACAAAAGAGTGTTTGTGTCTGTTTGTCTTTGCTATCGGTGTCTTGTATCTCTTTTGTGATGGTAAAATCACAAAATCCTGACACAAAGGGTGATTCTTTATTTCTAGGATCTTGTTAGCTTTTTTATAGATGTTTGTCTCAAACTGCTTCCCAAATGGGGTTTGTTTTTTGCCAATGCTATGGCCCAGGGTCAGTGTTAATTCTAGCGGACCTAGTTAATATATCAGCTCCTTTCGTTCCTTTGAAATTTTTGTTGTCTGGAGGGGATCATTTCTTTGAACTGTATTTTGTCCTTTTGTTTGGCGATGAACTGAAATTCCAATTGATTTACGTCTTTGGTGAAATAAATTGTGTTGCAAACATGGGGTACTAACATGTAGACCTACATCCTTTAAAAAATAGTGCTCACAAAAGTATTACTTATCGTCTGTAAAAAGAAAATAACTTAAGGTTAAGTAGAAATGAACAGATTTCTATTGAACAAAACAAAATGAAATCAACTTTGTCCATATCGTAGTTCACTGAGCGCAGAAGGAAAAACAAAAACAAGCAAAATAAACAAAAACATTCTTTTAAAAAAAACAAAAAAAAAACAAAGCTTATCTAAAGGGAAAGTATTCCGCCCTTAAAACTATATTTATCAATAATGTACAAGTTATTTCCCTTATTCGATATCAAACAAAATAATTATCAATAATTCATTGTCTGATTGGGTATTTTTGTTTATTGACCCATGTTTTCTTAGGTACAATAAATAATTGTTTAATCAGCTTGATCGGAGAATGCGTGAGGGAGAAATAGCCTTAAAAACCATTTAAGGGAACTAAACCCAATAAATGTATCCATATATGAAGAAATACTGAGGGATCAGTTTCCCTTGTTGGTATCAAACAAAATAATTAATTACCAGTTATTAGTTGATTAATTGGTTACTTTTTTATTGATTCATGCATTGTGCGAAGTTTCAACTTGATCCGAGACTGGGTGTGGGAGAAATAACGTGTGCACACTTTTTACCAGACAGACAGAGTGAGTTGATATAAGCTTTGTCTGCTATATTTAATACTCAATACAAAGCAAGAACTGTCAACTAAGCAACAAACATTACATAATATATATATATATATAAACTTTTATTTGAGTGAGTTTTCATAATAAAGAATAAATAGTATACACTGAAGAGTAGAGCACTGCCTTCTTATTTGACCATTGAGAACAGCAGTTCATTGCTAGTGTTTATTGGATACAATGTTCTCCACCGTTTTTGCTTTTAAAAGCATTCCTATAAAAGTGTGTTTTTCTTGTTGAACAATATTCTATTCCAATCCAGTTTAGTCTAGGCCGGATAAAAAGAATGTAACGTTTTATAACAATAGTTTGTCAGCACATAGCATACAGCAGACCATCGTACACAGCAACACATAATCACACTATGGACTAGGCCTTACTAGTAGTCTCGTGCTGCCCAACTTAGTAGAAGTCTAATGTAAAACACAATTCGATCGTTCCGTACTTTAAAAACGATATTCAAATGGACAATAATTTTAAATTAGTTTTGTTTTGTTCGACTAAGACTAATTCGCGTCGACTTGAAATACAAATTGGACTTATTGATAGTAAAGATACTTTATTAAATTTCATAATTTATTGTAATGTGGTGCCGGTCCATGCGTTGAGTCTGTGATTATATCATTAGGTGTTTCGATGTACTACAAGACCACTAGTAACTCCCTACCACTGGCTCAAGGAAAGCAAATCTTTCTTTATTAAAATGTTCCAAGAAAATGCTCTTTTTTTTTACATCGATTTTATTTCTGGGGGGGGGGGGGGGTCCTTATTCCAAGGCATAGGACTAGATACGAAACCGAAGCCAAGCACCCCAGGGAGACCCTCTTACTTTCCTTGTCTGTATCTCATCGCACGGGAGTAAGTCCGCCATTATAAAGGCTCTTGAGTAACGATGTGTGGATTATGATAAGGCTGTTTGGGCTCTCTTTAGTCCCGCAAGTGCAACGAACTCAGATCTGTTCTATTCGACTTCTCCAACGTTTCCATCTTAGGCTGAGAAACTTTTGCCCGGGTATACAAATACCAGTCTCTCTTTAGGCGTTCACTCCAACCTTTGCCCGGGTGTACAAATACCAGTTTCTCTTTAGGCGTTCACTCCAATCTTTGCCCGGGTGTACAAATACCAGTCTCTCTTTAGGCGTTCACTCCAATCTTTGCCCGGGTGTACAAATACCAGTTTCTCTTTAGGCGTTCACTCCAATCTTTGCCCGGGTGTACAAATACCAGTTTCTCTTTAGGCGTTCACCTCCAATCTTTGCCCGGGTGTACAAATACCAGTCTCTCTTTAGGCGTTCACTCCAATCTTTGCCCGGGTGTACAAATGCCAGTCTCTCTTTAGGCGTTCACTCCAATCTTTGCCCGGGTGTACAAATGCCAGTCTCTCTTTAGGCGTTCACTCCAACCTTTGCCCGGGTGTACAAATGCCAGTCTCTCTTTAGGCGTTCACTCCAACCTAGCTGTTCCTATGAAACTGTGCCAAACAAGACTGGACAAACAGAGAAAGAAGGACAGACAGGACAGAAGGAAGGACAGACAGGACAGAAGGTAGGACAGACAGGACAGAAGGAAGGACAGACAGGACAGAAGGAAGGACAATGCTTTGACCATGTAGGTGGGTGTTTAAAAATCTTTTTTCCACTCACTGTTTAGAACAAATTTAGAACACGTTTTTTCTCCCAGTTCGAAAGCTCGGTTCAAGCTAGAACTTCGCAGGCTCTAACAAGACAGGAATCAATCAAATAATTAACCAAATTATTAATTAGAGTCAATTAATTTATTTTGTTCTATATATCGAGAGATATGAATGTGAATGTGTAGTTCATTCCTTTTTTATACTTTAATTTTTTATTAATTAATTATTTTTTAAAAAATATTTTGCTTTTTTACCCGAGGCATTGAGTTTAAGTTATCGGAAGTTTGAAGTTTCACAACCATACTCCTATGTTAATTTGACTGATACCCTTTGACCTGACCTTCATCTCTTTTAAACATACTAAAGTATGACTGAGTTCCTTTAAAGTTGATACTTTGACATATGTTATAGATTTCTTCCTAGCCAGCATGCAATAATTGCAACAGTAAGAACCTTACGACATTCTTCTCGGCCCAAACACCTTCTGCAGAGAACTGACAAGTCTTCCCCCGTTATCTGAGCTCCTCCCCTTCCTCGAAGACATGATAAACAATGACCTGGGTGTTTTGTAAGGCCGTCAATATGAGAAGTGTTGTCGATAACAAAATATGCACCTTGTGTGTATACCACCAGATCAGGAATAGCAAAGATCTAGCATTACCATGATATCCAATCCAACAATAGAACGGCGATGATCAACACTCCCAGAGCTATAACACTACAGAAACACAATCTGCTCGATCATATGTTTGTCTGGATAAAGAACATCACTAGCTCTGGTAGCCCATTCAAGCATATGATCTGCAGCAAGATGTGAGCGACCCACTGCGGTAAAATGGACAAATAATTGTTGGATATAAAATTACTTCTGAAATTTAACGCATCGCTGTAGCCTCGCGAGATTAAGTTTTACGGTAAAGCATTTTAAGTTAATTATATTTTAGATTTTTTTTGCACAGATTAAACAGAATAGATGCAGCGTAATTTTTAATGGATCTAGTCAAGACATCTATGTCCTGGTGGTCGAGGTGAAGAGCGTTTAGCTGCATTTACGAAGATCACGAGGTCCATTCTTGATGAAATTCGGATACTGCAAAGTGTGATTTTTAGAAGCTCATAACAAAACCACTGGGGCACGTAGGGAGATACGCAAAAAGAAAAAGTAATTGGTCATTATACTAGCATACCCTCCATCACACAAGTCCAGGCATACTCGTTTTTGTCTGCACAATGGCTATGCAGGTGGACTGTGAAATTGAAGAAATTGAATTTAAAAAAATAATTTAAAAAATTTACTCTTAGGAGTTTCAGTATTAGTTGAAAGGTGGCTTATCCTCTTTTATTAAGACTTGACAGCAGTGGCGTAGCTAGTGTGGGGCGAGATAGCCCAACTTGACCGGGTGGGGGGCACAAAATGAATGTCCAAATTTTTTTAACATTAAATATTAAATATTACACCATCTTGCTATTCACGTGGAATCAAAGATACTAGACAGTATTGATCTAGATGACGTTATAGATACTTTTCATGGAAAGAAAACACGACGTGACGCGATATGAATTGAGATTTGTCACTTGTGCATTACCTCGCCAGTACACAAAGGTATTATTTATTCAAAGAGTCTTAATGATTTTTTTTTACATTTTACTTATATACTGTGCCGATTGGAATTTAGACTTATATATTTATGAAGTACATTATCTCATGTTATTATGTCAAATGTCAATATGCAGGGGCCCACCAAAAAGATCAAGCCCCCCCCGGGCCCCCAATTACATAGCTACGCCACTGTTTGACAGTAGCCTTATAAAATCAGATGTCAACGTGTGCACACTTCTCACTCTTGAAATCTTGGACCTCAGTTTAGTTCATAGCACATCTTGTACCTCAGTGTAGTTTATAGCACATCTTGTACCTTAGTGTAGTTCATAGCACTTCTTGGACCTCAGTGTAGTTCATAGCACATCTTGGACCTCAGTGTAGTTCATAGCACGTCTGTACCTCAGTGTAGTTCATAGCACATCTTGTACCTCAGTGTAGTTCATACCACATCTTGTACCTCAGTGTAGTTCATAGCACATCTTGGACCTCAGTGTAGTTCATAGCACATCTTGTACCTCAGTGTAGTTCATAGCACTTCTTGGACCTCAGTGTAGTTCATATCACATCTTGGACCTCAGTGTAGTTCATAGCAAATCCTGGACCTCAGTGTAGTTCATAGCACATCTTGTACCACAGTGTAGTTCATTGCACATCTTGTACCAAAGTGTAGTTAACAGCACATCTTGAACATCAGTGTAGTTCATAGCACATCTTGTACCTCAGTGTAGTTCATAGCAAATCCTGGACCTCAGTGTAGTTCATAGCACATCTTGTACCTCAGTGTAGTTCATTGCACATCTTGTACCAAAATTTAGTTAACAGCACATCTTGGACATCAGTGTAGTTCATAGCACATCTTGGACATCAGTGTAGTTCATAGCACATCTTGGACCTCAGCGTAGTTCATTGCACATCTTGTACCAAAGTTTAGTTAACAGCACATCTTGGACATCAGTGTAGTTCATAGCACATCTTGGACATCAGTGTAGTTCATAGCACATCTTGGACCTCAGCGTAGTTCATCGCACATCAAGAACAACATTGTCTGTGTGTGTGTGTGTATGTCCTTGTGTGCATGTGTGCGTGAATATGTGTGTAGTTTTTTTTTTTTCTCTTGAACATATGGATTATTCTAGAGTTCTTGGTGAGAGCTTTTGAGACTTCCAACCTCAGTCTATGATCTCCCCCATCCCCTTTCCAAGTTTAGGCATGGAGGTGTATAGCTGTGACTAGCTGTACCTAGTTGTACACGTGTCTTCTAACTCTAGCTGTTGTATAGAGGTATTCGTAGAAATTGTCCATAAAGTTGAATTAAACTATTAAATACAATTCCTGAACTCCAGCGTCTTTCATTGGCATTATTATTTCATTCATGTACTAGGTTTAAACAGCCAACATGATCAAATACAAAATAGAGAAATAAAAGATGATTGTGTTAGTTTCAAATGAAAGGAAATAAAAACCAGGGCTGGATCAACCTACAGACCAATAGCTTATGGCTTCCAAGCAAAAGGGGGGGGGGGGCACAAAAAATGGTTCCATGGAAATTTCAAATTATTTTGAAGAAAGAGCAACGGAAACAATGTCTTCTATTGATTACAAGCGGCCCCCTACTATCAACTAGATTAGGGCCCTATCAAGTCTAATTATGGTCCTGATAAAGACAATAACTTAAAGCAGTGATGACCAAACTACTTCCCGCGGGCTATATCCAGCCCGTGAGGTGCCTGGAATCTGCCCAGACTGCGTAATGAAGATCAGTTTCATTGAACTCTCGCGATATCTCGAGGTGACGAGAGCCCATGACACGAGATCCGGACATTTAAAGGACCAGACCGAATACGTTTGGCCACCACTGAGTTATAGGAACAAATCTAATCTTAGATTTTCTCACTTTCTAGCAGTAATACTCTTACGTACAATTAAATGGCAAAATGGGGGGGGGGCATAGGATTCATAGGAAATATTGGAAATCACTAATATAAAAATAGCCCGCTGTTTTGGGAGACATACTAGATCTAGTCTATATGACAGACACATGTTTGTAACGACTGTTTCTAGTTCAATAACCAATCAAAGTCATTCGGTAGGACACTTAGTTTTCTAATCTATCGCTTTAAATTTTGTAATCTTAAAAAATAATTTTTAAATAATGAAAATTGAATGGTAACATATCACTAAGACATAGAACTAAATTGTTTTGGACATCTACGTGTGTCGCTAGGCTAGACATTGCACTAGAGTGTTCTGGACATCTACGTGTGTCGCTAGGCTAGACATTGCACTAGAGTGTTCTGGACATCTACGTGTGTCGCATGGCTAGAAATTGCACTAGAGTGTTCTGGACATCTACGTGTGTCGCTAGGCTAGACATTACACTAGATGGTTCTGGACATCTACGTGTGTCGCTAGGCTAGAAATTGCACTAGAGTGTTCTGGACATCTATGTGTGTCGCTAAGCTAGACGCAAACTAGATTGTTCTGGACATCTACGTGTGTTGCTAGGCTAGACATTGCACTAGATTGTTCTGGACATCTACGTGTGTCGCAAGGCTTGACATTGCACTAGATTGTTCTGGACATCTACGTGTGTCGCTAGGCTAGACATTGCACTAGATTGTTCTGGACATCTACGTGTGTCGCTAAGCTAGACATTGCACTAGATTGTTCTGGACATCTACGTGTGTCGCTAAGCTAGACATTGCACTAGATTGTTCTGGACATCTACGTGTGTCGCTTAGCTGTAGTAAAATTCAGAATAACATTGTACGAATGGTCCTACAAAGAGAAAGTCTTGATTCACCCACTACTATCTGTAAGAATGTAAGAATCGACTACAAGGTTGCACATTTTGTTATCAGTGCGGACACAGCAAAGAAATGCTATTGTGTCTTAGTGAACTGATCACTCTATATGACACTCCGATAGCCTGCTGAAAAATGGTAAAAAATGTACGTATATTATTTTATTGGTTTTCTGTACATTTTATTGTGAAATAAAATGAGGAAAACAATATTTTAATTTTTATTTTATAAAACTTTGTTTTAATGTCAGATACACACTAACTAAAACAGAAACACCCAGACTATAACCCTCACGTATTAAATAATCATTTTTATTTATTACCAAATAATGAATCAAAACTAGAAATAGAAATATAGGAAGACTACGTAAATAGACATTAAATCAAGGCCGAATTTACAGCCGCCATTCACGTGTTTCCTAGATGAACAGCAGTATTTCCAGGAGAAGAGAACTTTACCGTAATAAGTATCTAATTACATTACAGCTAGCAACCTAATATCAAAGTTAGGGGACTACATATTATTTAGCCCTGCAATGAAATAGTGTTTTGTTCGACACTGGAACATCTTAATCTTTGTATGTTTACACATAGTGAACTAGCGTGCTGTATATACACAAAGTGAACTAGCGTGCTGTATATACACAAAGTGAACTAGTGTGCTGTACTTATGAAAAAAAGACACCCCAAAATACAGTGAGATAGAATGTTGCTCATATTAAAATTATGTATGCTCAGTAATATTCATTGGCACTATTGAACAGCTGTGCTGTACATAAAACAAATACCTTATACATAATTATTTCATCATCTAAAGAGAGTTTGTGTTACACATAACTCGCAAGCGGCCCCTACGGGTCAGTAATAATAGCATTTTACTTTTTACGCGTACTTTTCCATGCACTACATTTTCTAACAAACTTTAATTGAATGTAAAAGAAATGATTTTACAAATTCTACTTTTCATGTAAAATATGTTATATCTGAATTGTATTTAATAGAACTATCTTAGAATTCTTTCGACTTATCTTATCTTATCTTATATAATACAGACGTTACTTCAAAAAAGAAGATGATTACGTCCTACGCGTCATGCATTTAGTCATGCATATTAACCAATGACTTAAATTCTGCCAAGTCACTGGTTTTTCTGGCTAGCTCAGGTAACCCATTCCATGCTCTAATTGCACTAGGGAAGAAGGAGTATTTGTACAAAGTTGTCCTAGCATATGGGACGAGGAATGTGCTTTTATTTTAAATTTTGTTTTTGTATTTGAAGATTATGGCTCAGTGTTTTATGTATAATTGCTACTTTACTATTGAGTCTTCTGTCCTGAAGGCTTTCTAAATTTAGTGATTTTACTAATGTTGTTACTCTAGTCAAATGTGAATATTCGTTTGTTATGAATCTCACTGCTCTATTTTGTGTTTGTTCCAGTTTCTTAATGTTTTCTTGAGTTGAGGGGTCCCAAACGGTGGATGCATATTTTATTATTGGCCTAACCAAGGTTAAATAACATTTTAGTTTTATGTTCTTATTTGATTTATAGAAATTTCTTTTAATAAACCCTAATGCTTTGTTGGATTTTTTTTATAGTTTCATCAATATGTGGATTCCATGACAGTTTTTCATTTATTATAACACCTAGGTATTTTGAGTTTTTAGTCTGTGTTACTGGTTTGCCATGAATAAGATAAGTGGAATTAATTTGTTTTAGTTTTTTTGTTACTCTTAACAACTGACATTTTTCTGGGTGGAAAGACATGCTCCAATTTGATTCCCATTTCTGTAATTCATCTAATTCTCTTTGTAAAATATCTGTGTCTTGTTTTGTTTTTATTGTTCTATATATTATGCAATCGTCTGCAAATAATCTGACTTTTGTTCCTGAACTAATGCAATTTGGTAAATCATTTATGTAAATTAAAAATAGTAGTGGACCCAAGACTGTTCCTTGAGGTACACCTGAGTTTACTGTTATTGGTGTTGATTTAGAGCCATTTATTATTACAGTTTGTTCTCTCCCTATCAGAAAATCTTTAATCCACTTATGCAGTGGACCGTTAATGCCGAAATATTTTAATTTTTTAAGCAAACAATGGTGGTGAACTTTGTCAAAAGCCTTGGAAAAATCTAGTAAGATAGCATCTATTTGTTCACTATTATCTAAACCTTTTGAAAAATCATCAATTAGTCCTATTAGTTGTGTTTCACATGATCTATATTTCCTAAAGCCATGTTGGTATGGGGTGAGGACATTATGTTTGTCTAAGTGGTTTATGATGTTACTACATATTATGTGTTCTAGTATTTTACATGTGATGCTGGTAAGTGATACTGGTCTGTAGTTTCCTGGATCAGATTTTTCTCCTTTTTTAAATAGGGGGGTGACATTAGCTTCTTTCCAGTCCTTTGGTACTCTGCCCTGGTTAAGCGATGCCTGAAAGAGTATTTTGAACACTGGGGCTAGCTTAAATCAAACAAGTAAAAATTGTAAATGTTTCTATCTTAAATATTTTTTTTTTGTTTTGTTTCCTTCTCTGAAGTAAGTTAAGACACTATTCAAACATCTGTTCACCATATCTAGACATTTCCCATTGATAGTGCCGCGGGGGGATAATTGTGCTAATGTTGAATAGGGGAGTAAACTCTGTTAAAAATAAATTTACCGTTTAGAAAGAATGTTCATCTTTGAAACGTGAGCATGAAGCGACACATCTGAAACGATTAATTCTAAATAATAAATAATAGAGATAATTCCTAAAAGATTAATTCTATGTCTCAAATTAATATTGACTTGCAACTAGAGCAATCCCACCCTCCCCCCTCCAAACCACTATTTTCTAAATCTGAAGAACAATGCTTTGTATACTTTTAATATGAACATTCTCAAAATGTCTGCCTGTGGATATTGCTCTGGACTGTGATCACTAGGTCCCTGCTTTTAATTCTTCTCGCATCTAATTCTTGTAAAAATAATTTTCACCTAAATCTAAATCGAGTTATTCCAGAGATTGAAATGTTTAATGATAGAAAAAAATATATCATCGGAAATATAATGATGATAAAAACATAACAAACTGACCAATAGTCAATTAACATTCGCACTATTAGAGTTAACTTACATTTTTGAGATTAAACAACATTTTAACCAGTGGCGTAACTAAGGGGGGGAGGGGGGGAGAATTTTAAAATCCCCATCGGGCCCCCACCTGGGGGGCCCCCAGATGGGTGTCCGAAATTTATTTGTAAATACATAAATTTAATATATTTGATTGACAAATAGTGTCAACGGGTGTCTTTTTTTTTTCAACATTTATGGATTTAATTTATCACAAGGACTAAACCTAGATCTAGGTCTATCAGTACGTTGACTTTGTTGACATTTTTAAAATATTTTTTCCCACAGAAATCAAAGTTTTTTTAAAAGTTAGTTTTACATTTTGAACTTTGCTGCCACGAATAAAACTGCATGATATGCAGCGAATTCCAGGTATTTTGTTACCTTTACTAATAATAGATCTAAATGCGAGTATTTTATGGCTACACTAATTAACCTTGAAGCAAAATTTACAGAATCGAGTATAAAAGATCTAAAAGTTATTCTTAATAATGCTAGAATTGTCCATTATTCGGGTTTTACGTCTATAATTTCAGAATTATACTTCACACTCAAGTTATTACCCCTCTATTTATCGTTCCTCAATCCAATGGAAACTCTCTTTTTATTTCCATCGAATCCTTTTGCTTTCGCACAAAACATAAACAACAAACAATAACGTAATATCATATAATATTAGCACATCCTTCCTTTTGAAGTCATTATCACACCCTTCCTTTTAAAGTTCTTAATAGTGATATCTACTAGCAGGGCCGGCCCTAGCATTTGCGGGCCCTACGCGAAACGGATCGCGCGGTGCCTAGTCTGCGTAGGGATGAGCATAATGTCAATATTTTTTTTTTTGAATTAGAAAATAGGCCTACTTTCGTCTTTGCAATAAATTTTTATCAAATGAAAGCTCGCAATGATACTTTTTATTTATAGGCACCCCAAAATGTCAATTTCGTCTATTCTTTAGGAGATTTGAATAAATTTTTAAAAAGTTCAGGACTTTATCGTATATTTTGCCTTTTCATGAGATTTTCTGGAGGCCCTGGAAAATCAGGAGGTCACGAAAACCCTGTTATTTTATATACGTTATAATGGTTTAATTTAATAATGTACACTTAGAATTAGCGCAGGCCCTATGAAAGCGCGGGGCCCACTGCGACCGCATAGGCTGCAGTGGCCTAAGGCCTCTCTGTCTACTAGGAACTTTAACAATTCGTCCACTTCTGGTTGTCTTGACTGGCACAACAAGTTCTCTAGACGTTGGTCTATAACTGTCAGTTTCGTTTGTTCCACCAGTTTGCAGTTCATTGTCTCCATCGGTATCAAAGTACCCAGAGATGTCTTCATCGAAACTCTTATTCAAAAAGCGTTGATTTATTCTGTATGTTTTTCCGTTTGTCTTTATGATGTAAGATCTGGGTGCTGAATGTTTTTTTTTTTATGACAACTGCTTTCTGCCATGTTTGACCTAGACGAACTCTCCGACAGAATAATCTTTAGGTAGTCTTGCTTTTGCATTGTATTTCACTTTGCTTTTCATCTGTCGTTTGTTGAGTAATGTCTCTGCATTTTCAGCTACCGATGGTTTCAATGGTATGGGATCAGTTGGAATGATTCCCTGAGTCTTCTACTCGTCAGCAGTTGTGATAGTGAATACGGCAGTCCACTTATCGGAGTATTTCTATACTCGAGCATAACGAGATATGGATCTTTCCCACTTTTGTATGCTCTGAATCCTTTTGCTTGCGAAGAAAGCATAAACAACCAACAATGACATAATACCATATAATATTAGCACAGAATCTTCTTCATGCAGTGGAAAATTAAGATTGTTTTGCCTATCTTGAATTCTGGTCAAAGCTCTTGCGCCCAATTATTATAGTTCAGAAGAACTACAAAAGTCTGGACTGCATATACGGGAAGCTGCTAAAGAAATTAGTACCCTTTCATGCTTTCTGCAAAATGATGAGAAACTGACAAAAACCCAATCCATCGAAAAAGCAAAAGAAGGTAGTGAATACTATGGATTCCCTGTAATCAAAACAACCAGAAGAAAGAAAAGACTTGATGGGAAGTTGAGTTCTAATGTAGGACTGTAAATAGAACTGCAATTTAAACGTGTGGCGACAGAAGTGCTGGAAAGAAAATGGATACCTTTGGGTTTCTTCTTGAACCAAGACACCTGTTAGATGAAGACCTGCTTATGACAAACTGTGCTACTTTTCCTGTTTGTATGATGAAATAAATGGCAAATCGCTTTTTCGATGATGTCATTGATGCACGAGCACTTTTCATCAACAAACAAGTAATACAATCACCAATAGACATATTGAGGAAACAGGCTTCATATGGTAATTACGTGTGCTCAAACCTCCTCCGAAAACCGCTAACTCAGGCCACTTCCATTACGTCATGTGAGAGATCATTCTCAAAGCTCAAGTTCATCAAGAGCTATCTCAGGAGCACAATGACACAAGAAAGGCTTATCATGGCTTTAATGTCAGTGAAGTCACAAATACTAGAAAGTATCGATGTAGTTGATGTTATAGATGTCTTTGCTGCACATTGCTGCACATAATGCACGACGTGAAGCGATATCAATTTAGATTTGTCGCTTGTGCATTATTTAACTAATAAACAAAGGTATTATTCATTAAAAGAGTCTTGATTACTTTTTGTTAAGTTTACTGATATACTGAACCAATTTGATTTGAGGCTTTTATATTTTTGCGTACATTATCCCATGTCATATGTCCAATGTCAAAATGCAAGGGGCCCCCAAAGAGGTAAATCCCCCCGGGCCCCCAAATCCCTAGTTACGCCCCTGATTTTAACAATAGAACAATAAGAATATTTTAAACAAATTTTGGAGGTACATAAAGACCTAATTACAGGTCTACATATAGGCCTGCTGATAAGTCTACATATAGGCCAGCTTATAGTTCTAGGCGTGCTTATAGGTCTACATATAGGCCTACTTCTAGGTCTACATATTGAAGTGCTTCTAGGTCTACATGTAGAAGTGCGTCTAGGTCTACATATAGGCGTGCTTCTAGGTCTACATATAGGCCTGCTTATAGGTCTACATATAGAAGTGCTTCTAGGTCTACATATAGAAGTGCTTCTAGGTCTACATATAGAAGTGCTTCTAGGTCTACATATAGAAGTGCTTCTAGGTCTACATATAGAAGTGCTTCTAGGTCTACATATAGGCGTGCTTATAGGTCTACATATAGGCCTACTTCTAGGTCTACATATTGAAGTGCTTCTAGGTCTACATGTAGAAGTGCGTCTAGGTCTACATATAGGCGTGCTTCTAGGTCTACATATAGGCCTGCTTATAGGTCTACATATAGAAGTGCTTCTAGGTCTACATATAGAAGTGCTTCTAGGTCTACATATAGAAGTGCTTCTAGGTCTTCATATAGAAGTGCTTCTAGGTCTACAGATAGAAGTGCTTCTAGGTCTACATGTATAAGTGCTTATATAAGTGCCATATAGATCTACTTAGATATGTTTTTCAATGAGACGCATTGTCTTGTATAAAAGATCATAAGACGTTCCAAATGATATTTCCTTGGCTGTCTGCAACTCAACGTCTCTAAAAGACAGAATTCAGGTCGCTTTAGCACAAGGGCTGTATGGCATATTTGATTAATAATTACATATTTATTAATGTATTCTGACCAAGCGTCCACTGTCAATGTCTTTATAAAAGAAACATTGACAACTCTTCTTCCTATTTTGTCTGCCTATAGACGTATGTGAAACCACGTGACGCTCATTACTCCACTATCTGGTCGTGTCAGTCGTTTCATTCATTTCGAATGCTCTGACACTGGAAGGCTTTATTATTATCTGTCTTCACTTATACTATCTTCCAGAATTGAGGCTATGACTTTGACTTTGTCCATGTTCTACAGAACTAATACTTACATTGTCTATGTTGTATAGAACTAATACTATACAATGTCTATGTTGTATAGAACTAATACTTGACTTTGTCTATGTTGTATAGAACTAATACTTGACTTTGTCTATGTTCTATAGAACTAATACTTGACTTTGTCTATGTTGTATAGAACTAATACTTGACTTTGTCTATGTTGTATAGAACTAATACTTGACTTTGTCTATGTTCTATAGAACTAATACTTGACTTTGTCTATGTTCTACAGAACTAAGACTTGACTTTGTCTATGTTGTATAGAACTAATACTTGACTTTGTCTATGTTCTATAGAACTAATACTTGACTTTGTCTATGTTGTATAGAACTAATACTTTACTTTGTCCATGTTCTATAGAACTAATACTTGACTTTGTCCACGTTCTATAAAACTAATAGATTTTTTCATTAAATAGAAGCATAACATGATCGTAATCTTTAGATGTGGGTCGCGATGAAAGGGTTGGAGCGGCCAAGTTTGCTAGGCATTCTGAAGTCTTAAGTCTAAACATTTGTGATTCTTAAGATTTAAAAAAACACTGACACATGTAAATAAAGACGACATTGCTGAGAACCACTGATACATGTTAATGAAGACCATATTGCTGAGAACCACTGACACATGTAAATGAAGACCACATTGCTGAGATACATGTAAATGAAGACCACATTGCTGAGAACCACTGACACATGTAAATGAAGACCACATTGCTGAGATACATGTAAATGAGGACCACTTTGCTGAGAACCACTGATACATGTAATTGAAGACCACATTGCTGAGAACGACTGATACATGTAAATGAAGACCACATTGCTGAGATACATGTAAATGAAGACCACTTTGCTGAGAACCACTGATACATGTAATTGAAGACCACATTGCTGAGAACGACTGATACATGTAAATGAAGACCACATTGCTAAGAATTGCTTTACTTGTCACTGACCGTCGAAACAGTTTTAATTGTAAAAATTGATACACTTCTCGCTTGTTAAAGTAGTTCTAGGATCAAACATCTCGACATCATTGCTGGAGTTGATGAAATATTCCCGACGCCCTTTCTTGTTGTTCCTTCCATCATTCCGTCTCTTGCCATCTACCATCCTACGTCACTAGACACCTACGTGATCGACGGCCTGATCTTCTGTCTGTAATAGAATCAGTTCCCACGGGAATTGTCAATTGTTTTATCGATTCAATGAACCGTGGCGGACTGTTTTATATTAAACTTTTTGTTTTACACTGAACAAAGGAGGGGGGTAGAGGCCAACTTCTAATTCTGGGCTGTGAAAGTAAAATTTGTGGCTATTTCTGTTGATGTACATCACAGATGTATGAGAATGTCCATATTAATTAGACACATTATGTCTACCTCTTATAGTGAGGAGCGTGGCTCCCTGATTTAGGGGGTGGGGGGGAGGCAATTCTAACTTTAAAACAGAACAATGATAAAAACCTATGCTTGGAGATTAAAGCAAACTACGGAAGTTGACTATAACCTTATCATAGCCAATCTTGAAGCAGTGGTGACAACTGACCTCATACACATCTTTCAGGCCTTCTACATTTGTAAGAAGTCTCTTGCTAGCTGTCAGACCTGCGACATTATCAGAAAAGTAGTCAATTGACAGCAATAGTTTTGGTTTCCCTTTAACGAATCACAATCCTTGCGACTTTAAGTTATAATTATTAATAATAATAAAATATGCTTGCATATGTGAGCAGGTCAGGAGGCGCTCTGGGTGAGAGAGGACCTATTCTATTCTGTTCAACATTAAATTTTATACAGTAGGCAGATGTTAGCGCTACTGGGTGGGCTCAATCTGTGCACCTCGGTATGGTGACCAAGGGGCTAGAGTCGCCTAAGTAACCAGACATACTAACTATACTAACCTAAACTAAATGAAAACAAGATAACAAACTTTAGTTTAGGATAAATAAACATAATGGAACTTTATTAACATACAAAAATATAAATCAATAATAAAATATATACACTACAGTGAAAACAACTAATACTAACTAAAACCCTCTGAATCTACGCCACTAAAAACTAACCAAACCAACTATCTAACACAAACTGATCAAAACAACTATCTAACTAAAGAGAACTAAATCACTACAAGACAACTACTATACTAGACCTAGATCTACACAAACACACTACAATAAACTAGTCTAGATCTACAATATTCTACTTATACTATAACCAACCCATAACTACAACTAAAACAAGAATACCTAAGCCTTAGTACCCTATTATTAGCATTCCCTAAGAACAGAAACAGACTATAACTTATAACTAAGTTTACTAATCTAAGCCACTAAGGCTACACTACAAAAACAAAATAACACTAAATTCTGGATCTACAGCAAGAGGTTACAGCAGAGTAATAGCAGTTATAATCAGCAGTTAAAAACAGCAGTGTAATTGCAGTAGCTAAAAGCAGCAATAATAGCCTGCAATACATAAAATCATATATTCTATTAGATCTAGAAAACTCAAAGCAGGACTGATGGACGGCGCCATCTTTAAATCACATGCTCAAAACATAAACTGCCAATTAGAAAATAAAACTAAATTAAAATATATCTAGCATATTTACACATAGTGTGACATAGATGTAGTAAAAGAAAATATAAAATAGTTACAAACTTACAGGCCGTCCCAGGTACAGAAATATAAAATTATTATACGACAGACCAGAAAGATATGGTACTGACCACTGGTCAAATGTACACTCAACTGTTTTAAGACAGCATGTAGTACATCACTTTTATACTATCCCGTACTAACCTATATAAATATGAGGAAGTACAATTATAAAATCTGACACTAACCTATAAAAATAAAATATATAAAAATAGATCTAACCTATACAACAAAAATACATATAAAACTAGCTCAGGGAGCGCAAGCTCACACATATATTTTGCACCTCAAGGATCCAAACATTTATACCATCTTATCCTGAAACAGTCACAGATCGGGCATAAGTGCGGTGGGGGCGGAGAGGAAGGCTTATTGTATTGTTACTGGGTTGGAATCAGACCTATTGGGGCGGAGAGGGAGGCTTATTGTATTGTTACTGGGTTGGAATCAGACCTATTGGGGCGGAGAGGGAGGCTTATTGTATTGTTACTGGGTTGGAATCAGACCTATTGGGGCGGAGAGGGAGGCTTATTGTATTGTTACTGGGTTGGAATCAGACCTATTGGGGCGGAGAGGGAGGCTTATTGTATTGTTACTGGGTTGGAATCAGACCTATTGAGTATTGAGTATAAGAGAAAAGGAATTAATTCTCTTGCTTATATAGAACAAAGAAGAAGAAGAAGAAGAAGAAGAAGAAGCTTATACAAACATGTTGAACGGCTAAAATGACACTGATAAATACTGTTGTCACGTATTACGAATTGAATTCTACTTTTAAATGGCTTGCCTAGGGGAACGTGACAATAGAATAGCAGTTGTGTCACTTATAATAAGTCTGAATTTAATCAAAGACTTACAATGAATAACAAAAAAAAAATGACACAAGAAATCGGAAGGTAAACTATCAACTTAATGTTTAATCAAATATAAAATTACAAGAAAGAAAAAATAAACATTTACTCAATACAGAATTGATGTGTTGACCAAAACCCTTTTTACAAAAATGGCATGTAAAAATATTACAATACAAGAGTTTGAAAATGTAATTACAAATACAAGCAAGCAAGGCCTTAAAAAAAAAATTAACTTACACGATAAATGGTATACCACGCACGGGTCACGCAATGTCTCCGCTATTCTGTCTCACGGCTGTCTCCGTATGTCTGTCTGTCAACGTCACGCGGGCGGTCTTTATATAATATACCGCGCGTCGATTTCAAGACAAATCTAGGAATTTCTCGAAACAAATACGTCATCAATTTCCCAGATCTAGAACGCTCTTCAAAGAGACAGAAAAAAAAACACCCTCCTTTCAACCAGAGGTACACACACAGGTCAAGGACCGGTCACTGTCTGTGTGGCTTGACGAATAAAAAAAAACTTATTACACAAGGGGCAGACAACCTCCCCGTCTCTTGACCGAAACAGGTCAAAGAAAGAAAAGAAAAAAAAACACTGCCTAGATACGTAACACCTCCCTCCTAAAAATAAAAAGTTTACATTTCAACGAAATGGAAATCTTTTTAGAATTACAAAAAAAATATTTACATTACAGAATGTATTTATCATGATATATATAAAAAAAATATATACATCAAAATACTTTTTACAATCTAGACAAGGCATCGGCGATAACATTTTCGCTGCCTTTTATGTGTTTAAGATCTAGGTTGTACTCTTGTAAAAATAAACTCCACCTGAGAAGTCGTTGGTTCTTGCCAGACATTTTGTGGATAAATGTAAGGGGATTGTGGTCAGTAAATACAACCAGTGGCCATCTGGACCCACTGATATAAAAATCAAAGTATTGTATAGAAAGAATCAACCCAAGACATTCTTTTTCCACAGTAGAATAATTTCTTTGATGTCTATTAAATTTCTTGGAAAAGAAACAAATAGGGTGCTCTACTTGGAAATTATCTTCTTGGTAAAGGACTGACCCAACACCTGTGTCACTGGCGTCAATAGCTAACCTAAAAGGTTTTCCGAAGTCAGGAGCCATCAAAATGGGAGAGCTAGATAATATCTGCTTGATCTGGTTAAAGGCTTTCTGACATTCATCCGTCCAAGTAAATCGGACGTTCTTTCTCAGGAGGTTTGTTAAAGGACTGGCAATGACAGAAAAATTTTCGCAAAATTTTCTATAATATCCAGACATTCCCAAAAATCTTCGGAGTTGTTTCCGATCAGCAGGGATAGGGAAAGCTTGGATAGCTTCTACTTTGGCCATTACAGGTTTCACCTGGCCTTGTCCTACAATATGGCCTAAGTATTGGATGGAAGCCTGGCAAAAATCACTCTTACTCAGGTTTACAGTAATTTTTGCATGTAACAGTTTAGTAAAAAGACAATGCAGTTGTTTACAATGGCTAGAAAAATCTTGGCTAAAAATTACTACATCGTCTATGTATGCGTGGCAATTCTCCATGTCAGCAAGCAGGGCATTTATCATTCTCTGGAAAGTGGCAGGAGCATTCTTCATGCCAAATGGCATCACTTTGTATTGGTACAGACCATCAGGGGTGACAAAGGCGGAGATTTCCTTTGCCCTATCAGTCAGGGGAACCTGCCAATAACCTGAAAGTAGGTCTATTTTGGTGATGTTCTTAGCGTCACCAATACGATCTATGAGATCGTCTATCCTAGGGATAGGAAACGAATCGGTCTTTGTTACAGCATTTACCTTACGGTAGTCTGTACAAAAACGATAAGTCTTGTCCTGTTTAGGTATCAAGACACATGGGGAGCTCCAACTACTGGAACTTGGTTCAATGAGGTCATTTTCAAGCATATACTTGATTTCTGACCTAAGTATGGCAAGTTTTTCAGGGTTAACCCTGTAAGGATGCTGCTTGACTGGAGTAGCCTCGCCAACATCTACATCATGCATTATAACATTAGTCTGTTTTGGTACATCAGAAAAAATGTCATTAAATTCATTAATGAGCTTCATGATAACTGGCCTTTCTGTCGAAGACAGATGAGACAGTTTTACATCCAAATTCTGTAATACAAAAGAATTAGGGATTTTGTATTGTCCAAATTTCTCCTTTACAATATCATCATCAATAGGAGAAACATGGCTATTTGAACAACTTTTGACTGTATTTAAAACACAATTACTCTTATCTGAGTGATCTGGCCGAGATACATAAGGCTTCAGCATGTTTATATGACATAACTGAGTCTTTTTCCTACGGTCAGGGGTTTTGATTGTGTAATTGAGGTCACTAATTTTGGTCTCAATTTCATAGGGACCAAAATATCTGGCTTGCAAGGGTTGACCTGGTATGGGCAAAAATACAAGCACCTTATCCCCGGGAGAAAATTCTCTAACACGGGCCTTTCTATCATACCAGCGTTTCATGCTGGATTGGGTGTTTTGTAAGTTATTTTTGGCCAGAACACAAGCATCATAAAGTCTAGTTTTAAACTTAATTACATATTCTAAAAGTCCTTCAGTGGCTGTTGGTGACAACAAAGTCTCTTTTATACATTTCAAGGGACCGCGCACCGAATGGCCAAAGACTAAGTCAAAAGGGCTGAATCCCAACGATTCCTGGACGGATTCACGGGTTGCAAACAGCAGCATGTGGATTCCTTCGTCCCAGTCTTTTTCGTGCTCAAAGCAATAGGTTCGGATCATGTTCTTGAGAGTCTGATGGAATCGCTCAAGAGCGCCTTGCGACTCGGCATGATACGCACTTGACATGCAGTGTTTGATGCCCAACTGAGTCATGACTTGCTTGAAAAGATTGGCCGTGAAATTCGTTCCTTGGTCCGATTGGATGGACTTTGGTAGACCAAATAGAGTAAAGAACTTGATTAAGGCCTTCACAATGTTTGATGCTTTTATGTTCCTTAGAGGAATAGCTTCAGGAAAACGAGTTGAAGCACACATAAGGGTCAACAGGTATTGGTTGCCAGCTTTTGTCCTTGGGAGAGGACCAACACAGTCAATAAGTACTCTGCTGAAAGGTTCTTCAAAGGCTGGAATCGGCTTCAGAGGAGCAACAGGGATCTTTTGATTTGGCTTGCCAACCATCTGACAGGCATGACAGGATCGGCAGTACTGGATGACATCTTTCTTCAAACGTGGCCAGAAGAAGTGTGACATAATCTTGTGGTATGTCTTGTGGATGCCGAGATGACCTGACATTGGTGTGTCATGAGCCAGATTCATGATGTACGCTCGGTATCTTTCTGGTAACACGATTTGATGGCATATTCTCCATTCTTCTTCGTTGGATGCGTCTGGAGGTTTCCATTTCCTGAAGAGCATATCATCTTGGATGTAGTAGCACGTTGATGCTAGCTCTGCCTCTTGTGATGTCATTGCGGTTTCTCGGAGTTTGGCGAGCTCTGGATCCTTCTTTTGGTCCTCAATCAACTGTTTTCGAGTTGATGCCGGCTTTTCAGAATTTGGCGTTGGTTCTTCTTCAAGAGAAGCAAAGAATGTGGTGCTCAAGTCCACATCATCTTGGTTACTGTTGGCCTTGACGACGTTCTCTTCTTGAGATGCTTTCAATCTCATTGCCCTTGTTACTGCACACGCTGGATATAACTCTAGGTCTTCCTCGGGTGTGGCAGATAAGTCGGGTGTTTGAGTGACGATGGGTTCGGCTATCACCTTTCCACCTGCTAAGTCATTGCCTAACAGCAATGAGATGCCTTCCAATGGTAATGTTGGTCGGACACCTACAACAACCGGTCCAGTAATGAGATTTGACTTTATGTCGATTAGATGTAGAGGCACATCTATACATCCAAGCTCTACGCCTCGTAACAGGATGCTCTTCCCAGTCGATGATGATTTAGACAAGGGCAAGATACCCTCTAAAAGTAGCGATTGTGAGGCACCTGTGTCTCTCAAAATGGTGATAGGTCGTAGACTCGTAGAATCACCGAGTAGTGATACGAATCCTTCCGAAATGAAAGGCTTAAAATCCTCTAATAAAACATCAATTTTGGTTGATGCAGACTGGACTTGGGTCGAACTCTCGCTGGAGTCATTGACATCTCTAGGAGACGCAGTGGAGAAACTCTTTCTTGAGTCAGTAGAACATCTTTTGGATGTATTTGGAGAACTCTTGATGGAGTCATTGGAACATCGGGGTGATGTCTTATGGGAACTCTGGATAGAGTCATGGGAACATCGGGATGATGTATTATGGGAACTCTTGATAGAGTCATGGGAACATCGGGATGATGTATTATGGGAACTCTGGATAGAGTCATGGGAACATCGGGATGATGTATTATGGGAACTCTGGATAGAGTCATTGGAACATCGGGGTGATGTATTATTGGAACTCTGGTTAGAGTCATTGGAACATCGGGGTGATGTATTAGGTAAACTTTTGTTTGAGTCATTGGAACATCGGCTTGATGTATTTGAAAAACTCTTGTTTGAGTCATTGGAACATCGGCTTGATGTATTTGAAAAACTCTTGTTTGAGTCATTGGAACATCGTAAAGATGAATTTGAAGAACTCACTGTTGAGTCATTTGAACACCGTGGAGACATTTTCGGAGAGTCTTGTACAGTCAATACATTTGAAACAGGTGGTGTCGAGGTATTCTTGATATGGCTTGATGATGAGGGAGTAAACCTCGACGACCACTGTACTGTGCAAGCGCTGACTTTTGAAGGAGCTTTTTCGTTTCTCTTCCTCAATTTCCAACAATCGTCAATTTTATGGCCTTCTCGTTTGCAGTAGGAACAAGTAGCTTTACTTGTAGTAGGTTTTCTGTCGTTTGTACTGCTGTTCTTGATGGAGTTGCTAGCAGTGGACTCAGGCTGTTTGACTTGTTTTGGCTTGACATCCGTCGTATACTTGGCAAATTGATGTGATATTATATAATCGTCTGCCAACACTGCAGCCTTGTGCACATCTTCCTCGCCACGATCAGCTATATGCGTACGGACGTCCAGCCGCACACAACTCTTGAACTCTTCCATCAGCATTAGGTTCTTGAATTTTGCAAAGTCGGTGCCGATTTCCCTGGAAGTGAGCCATTTCTCAAAGCGTCGCTCCTTTTCCCGCAGGAATTCTACATGGGTTTGGCCATCCGATTTGCGACAATCCCTGAACTGCTTTCGGTAAGCTTCCGGAACAAGTTCATATGCCTTAAGAATTAAGGCCTTAACAACATTATAATCTTTTTGTTGTTCAATGGTCAAAGAACAAAATACCTCTGCAGCTCTACCAGTCAAAACTGTTTGCAGCAAAGTGGGCCACAAAGTTTCAGGTACATTAAAATTTTTCACAGCAAGTTCAAATTGTGGAAAATAATTGTCAATTGTGGCTTCATTAAAGCGTGGAATTATTTTCAAAAATTTTGTTGCTTCAGCAGTATGACTGGCAGGGGAAGAATCTGGTCTTACATTAGCAGCTAACTCTAATTTCTTTAACTCTATTTGTAATTTCATTTCCATTTCTTTCTGAGCCGCTGCAAGCTCTAATTCTTTTTGTTTAATTTCTCTCTGCTCTCTAGCCATTTCCTTCTGGGCTTCTATTTCCATTTGTTTTAATTTTATCTGAAGTTCTAAATCTGATTTACCCTCATCGGGTCTAAGGGTTTCTAAAAGGTCTTCAGAAAATACTTCCTCGTCTACATAATGGATTACAATGTTATCTCTGATTTCTTGTTTAAGGGCATTTGATTTTATTTTTAACCCTAAATGTTTAGAAATAAGGACCAGTTCCTTCCTAGTAAAAGCATCAAGCTCTTCCACAGAGGGATTGGCAAGAAAAACCTGAATATCCATGACTAACTAGCAACTATTACAAGCAAAAATATGTATACAATGTAAATATACAGTACAAAATCAGTACAACAAAAAAAAACCTTAAGAGAGTTTGGTCAATACTATTGATACTTTACTTCCGACTCTTTGAACCAAAAAAAAATTTTGTTAAAGTCAACTTCGCCTTTACAAAATTACTCAAGTAAGACGAAAATAGGTTCAGAAAAATATCCGGGACGAAAGCCCTCAAACTTCTTTTGTCACGTATTACGAATTGAATTCTACTTTTAAATGGCTTGCCTAGGGGAACGTGACAATAGAATAGCAGTTGTGTCACTTATAATAAGTCTGAATTTAATCAAAGACTTACAATGAATAACAAAAAAAAAATGACACAAGAAATCGGAAGGTAAACTATCAACTTAATGTTTAATCAAATATAAAATTACAAGAAAGAAAAAATAAACATTTACTCAATACAGAATTGATGTGTTGACCAAAACCCTTTTTACAAAAATGGCATGTAAAAATATTACAATACAAGAGTTTGAAAATGTAATTACAAATACAAGCAAGCAAGGCCTTAAAAAAAAAATTAACTTACACGATAAATGGTATACCACGCACGGGTCACGCAATGTCTCCGCTATTCTGTCTCACGGCTGTCTCCGTATGTCTGTCTGTCAACGTCACGCGGGCGGTCTTTATATAATATACCGCGCGTCGATTTCAAGACAAATCTAGGAATTTCTCGAAACAAATACGTCATCAATTTCCCAGATCTAGAACGCTCTTCAAAGAGACAGAAAAAAAAACACCCTCCTTTCAACCAGAGGTACACACACAGGTCAAGGACCGGTCACTGTCTGTGTGGCTTGACGAATAAAAAAAAACTTATTACACAAGGGGCAGACAACCTCCCCGTCTCTTGACCGAAACAGGTCAAAGAAAGAAAAGAAAAAAAAACACTGCCTAGATACGTAACACTGTTTAAAAATGATTCTAAAGTTTTCTATTTCATTAGTTCTACCTTTTAAATAAACAATTGAAACAAAAAGGCTGCCTTAATTGCCACCAGAATACCGGAAGTAATCGAAGCAGATGATTCTTTTGTTAAATGACACCATCCAGACGTTTTTTTTACTGGACACACTCTTTATTGAAATGGGAGACGCGTTGCAGCAGCAGACACCAGGTGTATCATTATTACATCTTGTTATCATTTGACAAAACGACATCAGCTTGGCTTTTAACTTAAATGTCTCATTGTTAGATCTAAAGTGAACTGATTAGGTAATGGATGTCCAAGAAAAGAAAACAAAGGGCAGACATGATTAGAAAGCGAAAGAAAGTTTTTTCTTTATAAAACTTTATCAACCGGTTTTTTGTTTGTTTTTGAGTTGTCTGTCTGTTTTACATTTTGGACACTTTATTTCGTCCACTTTCCATGTGTTGTTATATGTTGAATAATCACTCAATGTTCACAAAGTCGTTTAAATGAACTCTTTATGTTGTGTCTGTTGTATTTATGTGTATGTTTCTGTTGTGTTGTCTTTATATAATATGGGAGTCCTTGTAATCACAACAAATTTCCGTAAGGATCAATAAAGCAGTCTTAGTCGTAGTCTTAAAAAACTTGAATCGATATAAAAAAAAATAGTGGTAGTTAATTAATTCTGTTAAATATTAAAAAAGGAAAAAAATTAAAGTACTGTGGTTTATGTAATTGTCGAGTTATTCCGATTAGAAAAACTTTTACTATCTTTTGTCAAAGTACTTTTTGTATTATGTTTTGTTCTAAACATTATTTGCCATAGAAACAGATGACATTTACATCATTTGTCCAATAGATGGCTGTATCTTTGAGGGTAACGTTTATTTTCTTTTAATTTAGTCATAACATTGAATTAAGTAAATAATTCATAGTATTCAAGTCCAATCTATTACTCAGAATATTCGAAGCAAAGTAATATCTATGGCACTAAAGAATAAAGGATAAATGATAGTGTTGAAGTACATGATATTAACCATTGTATTAAACAAAGTATTCCTTATAGTATTATAACAAAGCATTCCTTACAGTATTAAAACAAAGTATTCCTTATAATGTTAAAACAAAATATTCCTTACAGTATTAAAACAAAGTATTCCTTATAATGTTAAAACAAAGTATTCCTTATAGCAGAAAGGAAATTAATCCTTCAGTATTATAAGAGACATGGCTAACTGTGTGGGTTCTGTACCCTCGGATCATATTTACACACGTTCTGTCTTTCAGAGCCTTCTTGGATCAAGTGGAAAGTTGACACGTACACACTTTAGTGTAGCTAAAAAACAGGAAACAATTATGATAGATAGATAGATGGATAGATAGATAGATAAATAGATAAATAGATAGATAAAAAATAGATAGATAGATAGATAGATAGATAGATAGATAGATAGATAGATAGAGAGATAGATAGAGATAAATAGATAGATAGAGACATAACAGTCTTCACACATATCTAGCTTGCCTACTTGAAGAGGACATCAAACAAGACATAGGTGTCACCAGTGTACGCTAAATACGAACTCCTCCTCGGATAGAATCAAAGGCGTATCATTTCCATAGAAATAAATTCTTCACTGATCACGCCTTTCATGGCTGACATTAATGCGTTCCCCCCAGGTCTGGATATGTCTTCGCGTCTGCCTCCCTCACACCCCCCGTAACCATCTCGCATTTCCAACTCCCTTGTTCTGCTCAAACACATCTTCCATTCTCTGCCCCTTCTCTCCATATAGTTTTAATACCCCCCCCCTATTGTGTAATAGGCGTGTTAAAAGAGGAACACCAAACTGTCCCCATCAATCCCATGATGGCTCGGCTACTTCCCGGCATGCAACTTGACGTAGGCATTCATAATTTGACTTTGCACAGTTACCGAATTATAAATATAGCCGTGTAAATTATTAAACAGATTTGTGTATATAGTATTACAGGTGTTGTATAACTGAAGGTGTATGATCTGTTCCTTTTTTTTTACAAAGCTTATATGAACTCGCTTTGTCTGTCTGTTTGGTCAAAAGTTTGTACACGTTATTTCTCCCATAACTATTCTCGGATCAAGTTGAAACTTTGCTAAATTATTTATTTGCGTAGACACCACATAAATCAATAAAAAAAATTGACCATTAGTCAATTAATTACTGGTAATTAATATTTTTGTATGATACCAACAAGGGATATTAATCCTCCAGTAGTTGCAGATACAGTTACAGATACAGCTACTTATGTAGGGTTTTGTCCCTTAGATAATTGAACACGGCGTTGTAGTTTACCTACTACTTTAAATAATTATAGTTATTATTTATAAAAAAATTACTAGATACAAATTAGGTATTGGTAATTTATTATTTTGTTTGTTGCCGAATAAAAGAATTAAATTCTACATTATAGAGAGATATAGTTGTAAGTGCGGAGTTCTTTCCATTATGTAAACTTTGTTGTTGTTTTTTTTAAAGGATTTTGTTTTTTATTTAGCATGTTTAATCCTACTATCAGCACACTCTTTATACTCATAACCACAAGTCCAAAAACAAAAACAAAAACAAAAAAAAAAAAAAATTCAGTGGATGCTGGTTAAAGGAACTCTGCAATGTTTTACCTTTTAGTGAACTCCCATTCTTGCAGAGCCATAGAAATGGATTATATTACCCCACGAATCATAATCATAGCAAACAGTTGCAATAACAAAATAATAATATTAATATATAAGGAAGGAAATATGTTTCAACCTGTGTTCGTGTGCCACATGCACTCGAGTACAATGACAGGTTCAATGTTTAAATACTTGAACATCAGATACAATATGGACCTAAAGAAAACTTCAGGTAGAGCAGAAACTTGTACACTGCTTGCATTAACTCACTCAGCGTCTTGTGTTTCTATGTTGGGATTTTCGCAATCGAGTTTTCGACCACTTCCACACACCCAATCATCATCGAATGGTGCATACAAGCTCATGCTCAATGATAACATAGGATTCAATTTTAAAAATCAACCAGTTAATTAATCTAAGTGAATTAATATTGTTTTATATACAAATTGAACCAAGCTAAGGGGAGATAAGTCAGCGTAGAATTTATAAAAAATATTAACTCATTCTTTTAAGAGTGTAAAAGCTTACGACCAGAAAGGTGATACCAAAAAATGTTAAATCTACACTTGTATTAAAACTGCAAATAGAAAATCATTTCTAGTTATGTCTCACTACACATTTTGAACCCAAAAAGTTTCGTAGTGAGAAATTAAGGCCTTGGCCGTGTTTTAGTATGAGTTAACATGACATGTTTAGGCTAAATGTTTACGGAGACAGTGTACCATTATGATAATAGAGATATATTTTATTATTATTATAATTTATTATAAAAAAGACTCGAACAAATATTCTTATTATATGCAAGAGAAAAATATCAACAGTGTTTTAGAGTTATGATGTTGCTTATTATGGTGTATGTTTATTGATCCAGAGTATAAACTGTTAAGATAATACTTTTAGAAGACAAACCATGATGCACAAAAGTGTACTTTCTCATTTCGTTATACGAATCAAACGATTGCATCAGACAGAGTGAATTGATATAAGCTTTGTAAAAACGAGCTCAGCTATGGTACAGAACCAATTCAGGCGAAGAACTGGTCTCCCCTACACACAACACTCACAAACAACACACACAACACACACTCACAACACTCACGTCTATCCTTCCCCCCCCCCCCCCCAAGAATAAATCCTCGATTTTTAACTATTTTTTTTCCAACTTTATTCTGTCCAACATGAAGACAACCCAAGAGTGACTTCCCCATTGGCTGAAGTGAACTCCCTTGAACGTTTATGAGTAGATCACACCTAGGAGGTGGTTGTGATCTGAACATCTTTAGTACTAGATAACACATCCAAAATTTTGACTGATCGAACTTCGCATGTCAGCCAATCAAACAGCGAGAACAGACCGCCGATCTCAATACTGTTCAATAAGCCGCTCCAGTGACGCAGCGTGAGCACACCGTGAGATAGACTTGCCAAGATGTAGAACACAGTGGTATAGGATTAGTAGACTGATCTTTCGTCAACACATACAATAGTTCTATACCTCTGTTATAATAAAGTTTGTCTTCGAGTCCGAAGATAAATGAGTATTTCCCGTGGATACGCAGCCCCAGCTGTGATCTACATATTTTGCCACATCCAGGGCAAGCACAACCATTGTCCACCGGTGGTCGATTAAGATTTTCTTTTCGCCGTCTACGTCTGTCCTCGGCAGCGGATTTTCTTTTGGTCTCAACTGTGTACCCCGCGGCCTTTGTAGATGACCTCCAGCTGTCTCGTTCTGAAGCCGCATGCAACCAGGTTACCTCTATTATAGTGATAATGTAAATAACATAGTAAGATTTGTACAGCATAGTGATAATGTAAATAACAGCAAGATTTGTACAGCATAGATGTATAACATAGTTAGGGCTACTTGATGTCCGGTGAAAAGAGGATATGGCCCTAAAGTGTGAAGATGTCCGGCTTTTATTCTGTTAATTACTGTAATGGCAGATCATTAGAATCGAATTTACTGTTTAGCTTCTGCTTTGAATACATAAACTCACTTGTCAATGATGTATTGTTATGAATACACTACTTAAAGGAATGCGGTGTTGTTGTGAACATCGTCAGCTGTTTTACCAATACCAGAACTTCAAATCTAGTGCAGAACAAAACAGACAATTTTTGACACGTTTCTCTACGAACAGCGAATTTCGTAAAGTCTTTGCTGCTCAGGTAAAACCTTTGAGTCGCAGCCTCAATGGAATGGGTTGCCAACGACTTGGCAAAGTTTAAGTCATTGATTAACATGCATGACTAGAGTTACACATGACTTGCGTAGGACGTAATAATCTTCTTTTTTGAAGTAACGACTGTAATATACAATATGACAGGGGATTAATATGTTAGGTTAATGCACACTGAAGCATTCAAATATAGATCTAAGTAATGCCCCAACTTTCGTATACCCAACCCTATTCCTATTTTGGTAACACATACACATTTTTACAAAGCTTCTATCAACTCACTCTGTCTGTCTGTTTGTCTGTCTGTCTGTGTGTCTGTCTGGCCAAAAGTTTGTACACGTTATTTCTCCCACACCCAATCTCGGATCAAGCAGAAATTTCGAACAATTATTTTTTTTTACACAATAGCACAAGAATCAATTGAAAAAAAAATCAATTAGCTAATGAACTATTAGGAATAAATTACTTTGATATCTCAAACAAGGGAAAGAAATAGTACTTGACTGAAGTGGTGGTACAAGCTGAACTAGTCCCCTTTATGTTAGGCTTCCGACTCAGGCTTAGCTAACACAAACATGGAATAGAAACAATAGATAACTCTGCAATCGTCCATGTTCTTAGATTCTTTGCTAGCAGAGTGGTTACGGTGTTGGCTTGAGAAGCCTGAGAAGTCTTTAACTGACAAGTTCAAATTCAGATCGTTCCCCCTTTTTTTAAAAAAAAAAATACATTTAAAAAGCAATCATTCAAATACCCGTTTTTTTTTCCTTTCCAACTGGTCTAGACTCTAGACAAGTGATAGGATCATAGCGAACAGAGGACATCAAGAGCATGAAACTGCGCTAAACAAAATCAATTAGTAAAAAAAAATATTACTAATGAAACAGATTTATTATTGTTAGTCTAGATCTATTACACATTACATGACTGATCCTAAGTAATTGATACGCATTAATATAAGCTTTTTTAAAAATTATTTTTTAGTTTTTTTTGCTTGTTATATTTTGTATCAAAATGAGGTTGAAATAAAATTGTAGCTGTAGTGCTTGTTTCCGCCAATGCTGGACTTCTTGTACTTCTTGGATAATGAAATTCACCAAAAAATAAAGGAAACCAGTTGGCCTTAAGATTAATGGAAAATTCTGGGGGGAAAAATGAACATTTTTTGTTTGTTTGTTTATACTGATTGTGTTATTGTTGTCATTTCTAAAGGGAACAGCACCAAACACTTCATTAAACATCAAGCAAGGGAAATAATTGAATTCGAAATAGCTCAACACTGTTGCAAATTCACAATTCTCTGGTAATTGAAAACAGAACAAAACATTTTCTTGGCGATGGAGTCATTAGGTCCATGCAATGTTTTGGAATCATTAGGTCGATACTGACATTAACTTAAAGGAGTCATTAAGTTTAAAATACGAATTGGTGTCATAAAGTCCATCCTATGAGGCATAGTAAGGTTAACATTTTAAAAATGAGAACCGCTTGATTATATAATCACATAGTTACGAATGAATTTATTTTCCAGGTGAACTGAAGCGATGAACCACAGACCTTGCCCAAACAAGTTAGACAAACGTCCTCAGAAAAAGGTCATTCTTTAAACTCAAATCAATGTTTTATATACCACAAGGAGTTGGACAAGCTTCTATCTCATCTACTCAATAATCGCCCCAATGACGTCATAAGTGATTGCTTCTTCTTTCGTGACGTCATGATAGAGTATTTAAAAACGTCAAGGGGAAACAAAATCTGAGAGACAATCACCTCCAACTCATTCTTCAATAATTTTTGTCTAGACAAAAGACACAAATAGATGGACATTGGAAGAAGTATTGGATTGCTACTCGACCGGCTTGAATAACGCCACAAAGGAGACTTTTTGTTTACTGTCCAGTTCTATTGGAGAGCACATCAAACATTTCCTCTACATCCTAATCACTAGTCCTGTCCAGTGCTTTGAAGAGCACACAATGTTGACCCACGATGACCACAGCGGGTGGTTATGATGTACTCCTCTGGTCAGTCATTGTCAATGGTCAGTAGGATGGATGTACATCTCAACTCCAAATCCAGTCATGTAAGTAAAACTTAAACAACTCAGCTCTAAGTCAAGTCATGTAAGTAGAGCTTAAACTGCTCAGCTCTAAGTCAAGTCATGTAAGTAGTAATTAAACAGCTCAGCTCTAAGTCAAGTCATGCAAGTAGTAATTAAACAGCTCAGCTCTAAGTCAAGTCATGCAAGTAGTAATTAAACAGCTCAGCTCTAAGTCAAGTCATGTAAGTAGTAATTAAACAGCTCAGCTCTAAGTCAAGTCATGTAAGTAGTAATTAAACAGCTCAGCTCTAAGTCAAGTCATGCAAGTAGTAATTAAACAGCTCAGCTCTAAGTCAAGTCATGCAAGTAGTAATTAAACAGCTTAGCTCTAAGTCAAGTCATGTAAGTAGTAATTAAACAGCTCAGCTCTAAGTCAAGTCATGCAAGTAGTAATTAAACAGCTCAGCTGTAAGTCAAGTCATGCAAGTAGTAATTAAACAGCTCAGCTCTAAGTCAAGTCATGCAAGTAGTAATTAGCTTTCGAATTTTTAATGCAGAAAACAAAATCCCTTTGCGATTGACGTCCCAGTGTTGAGTTGAGAGAGAGAGAGAGAGAGAGAGAGAGAGAGAGAGAGAGAGAGAGAGAGAGAGAGAGAGAGAGAGTGGCTGCAATCAGTAATCAACACATATATCACCCCGGTGGCTGCAATCAGTAACCAACACATCTATCACCCCGGTGGCTGCAATCAGTAACCAACACATCTATCACCCCGGTGGCTGCAATTAGTAACCAACACATCTATCACCCCGGTGGCTGCAATTAGTAACCAACACATCTATCACCCCGGTGGCTGCAATTAGTAACCAACACATCTATCACCCCGGTGGCTGCAATCGGTAACCAACACATCTATCACCCCGGTGGCTGTAATCAGTAACCAACACATCTATCACCCCGTTGGCTGCAATCAGTAACCAACACATCTATCACCCCGGTGGCTTTAATCGGTAACCAACACATCTATCACCCCGTTGGCTGCAATCAGTAACCAACACATCTATCACCCCTGTGGCTGCAATCAGTAACCAACACATCTATCACCCCGGTGGCTGCAATCAGTAACCAACACATCTATCACCCCGTTGGCTGCAATCAGTAACCAACACATCTATCACCCCGGTGGCTGCAATCAGTAACCAACACATCTATCACCCCGGTGGCTGCAATCAGTAACCAACACATCTATCACCCCGGTGGCTGCAATCAGTAACCAACACATCTATCACCCCGGTGGCTGCAATCAGTAACCAACACATCTATCACCCCGGTGGCTGCAATCAGTAACCAACACATCTATCACCCCGGTGGCTGCAATCAGTAACCAACACATCTATCACCCCGGTGGCTGCAATCAGTAACCAACACATCTATCACCCCGCTGGCTGCAATACACCATTAATCATACCATTAATACTTGCCTTTCAATGTCTTCATTAAACCCATTTCTAATGTAAAGATAACGAAGAAATGGGAGTGGGGAAATGGTCTAGAGATGTGGCAGGATGTATGACATATGTTAAGACGAATTAAAGAGAGCGCAGAAACAATAGACAACCCCAATGTGACTAATCCTGATCTCAGAGATACGGGGGAAACCCGAACACGATGGGCTGATTATAGCTCAAGAGGGGGGGGGAGGTAATTATAATAAAAATTTGCATAATTTCAACAATGTGTACGAAAAGAAAATAGTACTAATAAGTATGTGTTCATATAGGTTTGTGTGTGTGTGTAAATGGGGAAAAAAAAGGGGGGGGGTGTTACCTGTAAAGATCTGTTCTCAGCATTCAATAAAATGACAAGAGAAGATGTCAATAATTTATCTTCACATCTAGACAAGGAAGGTCTAACCTACTCCCAGGTCTTTGCGAACGGTTTGATTAGAAGGGTCGATCTGGTACAGCCTCTCCCCCCCCCCCCCCCCCCCGCTACACACGCAACCCCTTTCTCCATCCCGTTCGCTTGCTTTAATATTTTCAGTTCTTCGAAACTTGATTGAATGCAACGTTCTCTCTCTCTCTCTCACACACACACACACACAGACTTCCCACAGTACCCCTGCTCTCAGACCCTCCCTCCTTTCCTTCTTTTCAAACTTGTAAGTTGTTCAATGAGTTTGAGCTCAACCAGTGGGCGTGGCTTTCTGTTAGTATATGTACAAAGTACAAGCAACAAGTAAGAACAAATCTGTTTGATATTGTAAGTGTATTGTAGAGGAGGACCAAACCATTGAGAGGTAAAACAAACATTTCTCATATATGTAAGTGTTGAAACAAATAGTCTAAATAAGATTTATCTTTCTATCTTTCTATCTATCTTATCTGATATTGACTTATTATTAGCTAAAATTAAAATAACAAATGTTAGAGAATTTCGCTATATGTTTCTCTAGTTGTGATGCCTGTCAAATGCTTCGATGATCTTTGAAAAAAAAAAAAAAAAAACATTTTAATAGCTAGTCACCAGTGTTACATGGCCTCATTGGTGAATCAAATCGTTCAATTGCTTTCTCTTTCATTGATGTTACTGACAGATGAAATCACAATAATTTGCACTAATTGAATACTGTCTATGACTTTTTAATAGATTACACCAAATATCAAACACGAGCCTTCAGAATAACCTACAGGATTTTTAAAGTTAATTTTATCTTTTATTGTAGTTGAATTGTACTCTTTTTTTTAAAAGCATTGGAAAGTTACGAGAAACATTTGTGTGTAACTGTACAGTGGTTTAGAAAACTACAAAATCATAGGAAGGTGTCTGTCTAAAACTGAGTTCTGGTTCTAGCCTCTCAATAAAATAGAGAACTTTGAAGAAAGTGGTCAGTCATTTCATAATGACATGTTGCACTAGTTTCAGTTCTCAAACTCCGTGACACGTGTATCCCCATTCTGTTGTACTCTGTACAGAGGCTAAAATGAAAATGACACAAGTCAGATATAACAGTGACAATAAATAATAAGGCTTGTCTTCGTGTCCGAAGATTAATGAGGAATGCAGTATTGGCCGTGGCTAAGCAGCCCCAGCTGTGACCTACATATTTTGCCACATCCAGATCAGAATAACCATTGACCGCCGGTGGTCGAGTAAGATTTTCTTTTCTTTGTTCTCAAATGTGTATCCCGCGGCCTTTGTGAGTGAGCTCCAGCTGTCTTGTTCTGAGGCCACATGCAACCAGGTGCTCTCTTCTATCTCAGCTAAGGCAAGTCGGCGCCTACCCTGGTCTTTTTTTTACCAGACAGTGGGTTGATATAAGCTTTGTAAAAAATACTATTTAAAAAAAAAGATTATATAAGCGAAAGCACTGCCATTATACAGCCAATAGTGTCAAGTGTATATTCCCTTTTTCTGTATCAAACAAAATCAATTAATTACTAGTAATTAAAGAATTGATTGGTTAATTTTTTTTTATTGATTCGTGTTTTGTTAAGGACAATGCTTTCAGCTTAATCCGAGAATGGGCAATATGAGAAACAATGTGTACAAACAGACTGACGGAGATAGTGGATACATTTAGAAAGTCTTCAGGACAGAAGGCTCAAAAGTAAAGTAGCAATTATACATAAAACACTGAACCATAATCTTCAAATACAAAAACAAAATTTAATAAAATACTCAGACACAAATATAAAGGCACATTCCTCGTTCTGTTGGCTAAGGCAAATTTGTACAAATACTCCTTCTTCCCTAGTGCTATTAGAGCATGGAATGGGTTGCCTGAGCTAGCCAGAAAAAACAGTGACTTGGCAGAATTTAAGTCATTGGTTAATATGCATGACTGAATGCATGACGCGTAGGACGTAATCATCTTCTTTTTTGAAGTAACGTCTGTATTATATAAGATAAGATAAGATAATAACAAGGTAAATACTAAATTCAAAACTTAGCTCTGATTTTAACTCACTATTTTTCCGGACAAACATTTTGGCAAATGCAGCTAGATTACATTAAAAAGTAATAGTATACCTACATTTAATATTAATAAAACATCTTATAGTAGGCTAATAATTTAAAGAAAAAACTATAAAAAGATTATAAAATCAGAAAATGTTAAAAGATCTTAAAACATTTTAGATTATTACTGTAAGGGCTAGAAAGGAGATAAATAATTATAAATTAATTAAGTCTATTTTATTTGCCCAACGGCTTGTTTGAACAACTGTTTACCCTAGGAGGGATCCAAGTACATCCAAGTATCACGCACATATGGATTTGTTTCTTTTTTAGAGGCGAGGTCGAAGGCCAAACACAACGGGGAAATTTCTGTATATTTCTTCTCTCTACCACATCAGCCTTGTGTAGTGTGCCATAAGATTATGATTTTTGTGACATTGATATTTTTTACTTACATTTGAAGCGAATGCTATTTTAAAAAATCTTCCTGAATTCTGGTCAAAATGAAAACTCTGTTTAAGTGGGATATATGTGTATCATTTCCAATTCTCGGGAAAAGTAAGATTCAAATACGCTATCTTATCTCTATGTATTTCCAGAAGTCTTCTCCACTGACCGTGGGAGCGCCACTAAACGTTGGAACACCTCTGAGCGTTGGTTCGCCCCTGAGCGTGGGATCCCACCTCTGTGAGGACGGGCGAGCGTACGTCACAGATCCAGTGACCGGAAGACAGATCTGCATGTGCAGTTTGGGGGCCGGAGCAGACGCCCACTTCCCACATGTCAACATGAGCCATGAAGCACGCAAGCAGGGGGCGCTATCTGCTTCTGGTGGCCCCCATTGTATGGGATTCGACACCTCAGCCTTTTGCTCCCCAGTTGTAAGTTTTTGCATGTTACTGTTAATGTCTGTGTCTTGTTTGACATGAAAAGGGCTACAATAAGTAAATAAACGAACAGTAATAAGGACTATATACATATGTTTAAAAGTAGAAACTGTTGTGTCACAAATATTTTTTATAAATAGCTGTTTAGTTAATAACAAATAATTTTTAAAAAATACCATGTGTAAAAAATAGAACAAACTATATATAATTTAATATGGCCCCAAAACATCCCCATTGAAAGCAAACTATATGGAATCTCCCTGATTGGGAAACCACTGCGCAGTTCATCTCATATATTGGTCTAGTTAACTGAACGCTCCAACATAATAACATATAGATTTTCAAAGAAGAAGAAATATTTGTTGTAACACATGTTCTTATTGACATTTTTATATCATATATATTTATAAATGTATATATCCAAGAATGGGCGTGGTGGCTGACTCGTTAAGCGCTTGGCTTCCGAACCTGGGGACCAGGGTTCGAATCTCGGTGAAGACTAGGATTTTGAATTTCGGGATTTTTAGGGCACCCCTGAGTACACCCAACTCTAATGAGTACCTGATTTTGGGAAAGTTAAGGAGGTCGGTCGGTAGTCACCTGCTCGGTAACAGTTGGCCAAAGACCTTAACATCACCTGCCCTTTAGATACTAAAGGGGCACTTTACATTTATATAAAAAGACAGCCCTACACATGCTAAAAGATAGTTCCATATAGCCAACAATGATGTACATGTGGCACACATATGACAATAACAGAATGATTGTATAAAATATTTCAAACAAAAATATTCTTCTTATTCCATTACTTCATAAGAAAACTTGATGAGTGAATCCATGAAAAATTCAAGAAATTCCTCTGAATTCTAACTATTCTCGACTGCAGAGAACTATGACGTCAATGTCTCTACTAGGAGGCTATCACATTGTTCACGTTTATATTTTAATTCTCTACATCTGAGACAATGTCTTTTCATCACTAGGCATAATGTCAAACTGAGACAACTGCAAGTGTCTTAAGCTACATTATTTTCACACTGGTGGGATAACAAAATTTACCTTTTTTAAATCTAACAAACATTAGTTATTAAGAGCAAAATAATCGCTCTATAAGATGTACTACATATATTATTTCTGTTTTTTTCATAAGTACTCACAGTATATGTTTGTTTAGAACAAAACTTGTCAAAGAGAAGTAATGTGTGTAATGTCTGTACTATACCGGCAAGATATATTACACTAAACAACATGTGTTTATAGCATCTTTTAAAGATCTTTTATATATATGTCAAATATCATTCAAATATCTGTTAAAGATCTGATAAAAATATGTTCAATATATATATATATCCAACTTCTGTCAAAACTTCACCTATTTAGATATACGTACATCATTTTTCTTTCACCTTGCAGCTACGTGGACTGCCAATGAGGCCTGAGAGAATCCCACCATATTTGACCGCTGGCCTCCCTGGTCATTCCATGGCTTTTGACCCGGCACTGGCTGCTCATCCGTATGGACTATTGTAAGTGTTTAGATTATCTAAAATTAATTGGAAATAATCGGTTTCAAATTTAGAGCACCTGAACAAAAAAAAAACCCATTAAAAAAAACAACATATTTGTGTAATGAAGATACGACAAGTCTTCCTGTAAAAAACCAAGAGATATGCAAAGAGTTGAACTTGAAGATTTGTCTCTTCCATCCTTTTTCATTCAGTTGTTTAATTTTACACATTCTTGAGAGTAACTGAGGAAGAGAGGATTATTAGTTCATTTTATTCTTGGGGACAAGAACTTTGTTCACCCTCTTTCAATATTAGACTCGTTGTTTTTATCCTTCTTTCCGATATGCGTGTACCAATGTCATAGAATTTAAAACTCCATCACTTAACTATATCAGAATTCAAAAGTTTGCAAGAAAGAGTTTATTTGCATCACGTAAAAGTGGAAACGGAAGTCGACATATTAGGCATCTTAAATTTCTTGTTAACATTTTATATATGACACCTCATTAAAATGTTTTTAGCACCCCCCCCCCCTTTTTTTTTCCATTACGCAAGGAGAAAAGCCGCTATCAGTTTTGTGTAGTCTGTATGTCCCTCTATCTGTCATGCTAAGATTTCGAAACCTAGAAAAGCTAAAGAAAAGAAAATTAAATGCAACGGGAACTTATTGTCTTCTGGAAGTGTACTATTTTCATTTTAAAAATAATGAAGTAAACCACTTTTAAAACAATACGCATAATTAGTGAAGGTTATATTGAGAAAGGGAAATAATCAATTGTATTATGGTATGAAACATTTCTACATATAGTTACTTCATTGTTCAAATAATCTTATAAAACAAATATGTATAATTTATGTGCATGTCTTTTGAGTATCAGATAGTAAAAAGATATTAGAAGTTAACTAGTGAATTCTTAGAGTAATTATTAATAAGAAGAATGCTCATTATGAATACACCAATTGTGTTTTAAAAATGTTTGTTATCCCCTTGAATTGTTTTTTTGAAACAGATATCCAGGGATGGACATGAACGGACCAATGAGAAAAGCAGCCACAAGGGAGACAACAGGACCCCTTAAAGCTTGGTTGAACGAACACAAGAAAAACCCCTACCCGACAAAAGCGGAGAAAATTATGTTGGCCATCATAACGCGGATGACCCTAACGCAGGTCTGTAAACTACCCGCATTGACTTTTTTTTTTTTAAAGCATGTATAAAGTTGATGTAAAGGGATTTAAACAGATGAAGTAACAGAGACTATGAACTTGTGTAGAATTATTTCTCTATAAGGAACTCCCTACACTATATTTACTGTATGCGGCAGAAAAACGCAGACGTTACGAAGTTTCATTAATTAGTTGGCAATGATTTTTATTTATTTTCAATTAATATATAATTAATTAGTTTTGTTTATTTATGTCCAAATCTCTCCCATTTTTTTAAATACATTTTTTAACGTTTTTTTTAGGTAAAATTATATAGCCACCACATTTCTTCGTATTGCTTTTTCTTCTTTTTTTTTTCATTTACTTTATTTTATTGCTAAAAAAATGCGATAGTGATCTTAAAAATCAATGTGCAAACAAAGAGCAGATTACTGTGATAAACTTTTCGTGTGAAACTCCCCCATAAAACCAAATAAGATCAACAACATTAGAGGCTGTCAAGAAGTTATCTCAATGAAACGAATGTCGTCTTCAAGATACTCACTTCTGTTCTCTCTTTCACGACATAGGTCAGCACTTGGTTCGCCAACGCCCGCAGACGTTTGAAGAAAGAGAACAAACTTTATCCAGGAGACAGAGAGAGCCGAGCAGAGGATGATTACGACGATGATGATGACGACATGGACAGTCAGAAGGACGGGAGTGGGCCGCATAGATCAGGTAGAGTCCTGGCTTTGAGTGGATACGTTGACCACAGAACCTGCATATGTCTGCAATTGTTTAAAAAAATAACTTGTCATTTGTGACGTTTTAATATATTTTATTTAAGTTGGCAATCTATGTCAATAATAGCAATGTCTTTGCGCCTTTGGGTTAGCAGCTTATGTTAGCTTATGAGATTTTAAATCCTTTTTTTTTTTATTTCTAAGGCATATACAGCTACACCGTTGCATGCGAAATAACAATCCGGTGAACAAAACCTAGATTCAAATGTAGTGCTTTCAGTTCGACAGCCATTGCACTACTAAAAAAATAATACTTTGATACTTGTATAAGACGTAGGAAGGTTCAGCTGGGGACCAAGACACACTCTACATGTACTTTCTTTGAAAAGGCGATCCATTTTTTAAGAATGGACTTTAGCTCGAGTCATGACTTTGTCCCTGTACTATTAATAATAATGATAACGTTTATAGGGAAATTGCTTACCAAGCTTCTAGCAACTCACTCTGTCTGTCTGGTCAAATGTATGTATACGTCATTTCTCCAACACCCAATCTCGGATCAAGCTGCAATTTCGCACAATTATTTCTTTTACATGCCAACACTAGAATCAATATTAAAAAAGAAGCAATTAGTTTTAATTATTGGTCATTAATTATTTTGTTCGGTATCTCGAGCCTAGGAAAGATTTTACCTGATAAGGTGGTATAAGTTGATTTAGTCCCGTTTATTTTTTGTTTCTAAATACATTAAAAAAAGCGATCACCCAGATACCCCCTTCTTTCTCCCCTCATCCCCTTTCCAACTGGTCCAGTCTAGATCTATGACAAATTTAATTACATGACTGATTGATACAACTACACTCAATGTAAGATTTCTTGTTTTTTAAAGTATATTTTATATTAGCTTGTTTATTTTTTTACGTATGCATGTCCTATGTAATGATACTTTACTTATCTTACATCATGCTAGAACCCATGGGTTAAGACTTGAGACTGATTTAAAAGTATAAGTTAAGAGATGGACAAGGTCCAGATGACTCTATCTCTAAACTTTCTATTCCTCAGGCTCAGACAAGATGAACGGAGCAAACAGTGATAATGAGGATATCAATGTCGACGACTCTGATGACACTGGAGACGACGCTGATCTCCTCCTCGACAAAAACTCAGTTCGTGGCTTCGGTGCCAGTTTTCTTTACCCTCAGGGTCCAGGTCATTCCTGGTCATCATCTGGATCAGATGTGTCGCCATTGGAGGAAACCTCCATCTCAAGAGACGTTGCTTCCAACTCGGTGATGAGAAACGGAAGTTGTGACAGTGGTTCAACGCCCCATACCGAGTCCTCAAGTCAATCGAAGACCGGTTCGGCGCCCAAACCCAAAATCTGGTCCATTTCCGAGATTATCGGCACGGCCACAGAGACTCCGGCGTGTGCTCCGGGCCCGGTGCATGGCAGCAGACTCATGCCGCAGCTAATCATTCCAAACCCGTTTCTCCCTTCGCACTTGTCTTCCTTGCACATGAACCCAAGCTCAATGATGTCATCGTTCTCGTCGTCACTGACGTCATCGCACCGCTTTCATCATCAGCTAACCACAATGCCCGGTTTGTTCCTCCCGATGCACGATCCGCTCTCATCGGCTCCATCTTCCTCCTCCTCTTCTGCGGCAGAACATTACAAACACCATCGTCACTACAACAACATATCACCAGCAGGCTCGCGATCGCCTGCAAACAACAGCATGACCCCAAGCCCCGAAAAAGATACTTCAGACACAAATTGCGGGCATAAACATTCCAAAACAGTCAAGGGTGATAACTCGGAATCTCAGGAGGCGTCAGAAGTGAAACTTGAAGACAACGCTAAGAGTAGAGATTTGGCGGGAAATTACATATCAAGAGCTGGTAACTCTGAAAGACTTTCTCCACATTCCCATTCAACTCGAAACAAAATGATTGCACACCACTCTCCGCCGCACACATCCAATCTGAACTCTACTAGGACTTCCCCACACGTGACCACAGACAGGAAAGACGTCACTAGTGTCGCAAATAGGATAGTCACGTCTGCTCAAAAAGAGACATCTCTTTATTCTGAAAGACCGGGTCACGGAGACCTAGCATTAAATCTCCATAAAGCTTTAGAAAACTAGCCTAACATAGTTTAAAACTCTCAGTCTATTACCCGCCCAGACTTAAAAGGTGTGATTCAATTGGGCAATTCAGAATCTCTAAGTTACGTCCACAAGAAAGCGAGAAACGTTGAAGCTCAATTCTGGTTTCCAGATCTTTCGATCTAGGTCAGTGAACTACAAAATATATTGCATCGACAGTCGAACAAAATGATGCCATAAGATTGTGTGACAAGAGACGAAGTCTGTTTCAAAACAGTTGCTTTCTGTCTTGCATTGAAAGGTAGCAAACACAACGAGGATGAACTTTGAACTCTGAGCTATTCTACCCACTACTTCACTTTGGTCCAATACTGTTGGACATGAGTTTAGGGATGCGATAAGTAATTAGACAAAGTCACTGAAAATATATTTGAAAAGTGAACAAAAAGGCCCATTCGCTGAACGTCCATTCATTTGGTGGTCCATTCTGAATGCAAGACACTAAAGACATAACATTATTTTTTAAGTTCCTTCGTCTACCTTGATGGTCTACCTTGATGGTCTGCCTTGATGGTCTACCTTGATGGTCTGCCTTGATGGTCTACCTAAGACAAAATATACATTCTGTTATCACTTAGTTTTTCTCTCTGCACATCTGTTCTTGTTAAATCCAGCCACGAAAGAGGAACGTCTGTGTTGTTCTATGATTTTAGGTTTAGCTTTTGTTTTGAATCGTAGAAAAAAGCTGTAGGTTAGAACATTGAGATTTGGTTCAAGTTTTGAACAGTAACTTGATTGTATTATTTCTAAAATGTTTTGGGAGCTTTTTAAAAAAAATATTTATCAAATGAAAATGACTACTAGTTATCCAATCCATTGTAAAGTATTATTTAATTTATCAATTCGATAATACGAGGTTTAAAAATTTAAAAATAAATTAAGTCTGGTACCACTTAATGCACCATCATAGTATTGTATGTTTTGTGATCATTAAAAAAAAGTAATGGTTCAGAATGTCAGAGATAAGCAGCTATATTTTATGATATTTCTTGGGGAGCATTTTTTTAATGGAACAAAAGATTAAGGCCAACAATTTTTAGTTCTATATTTAGCAAAGATTCATGTATAAGGATTTTTAAAAAAGTGCCATTTAAAAAAGAAGCGGGTTGCTTGAATCAGCAAGTATAACTATTGACTGTTAATTTTAAAGTTTGCAACCCCGAAATGTATACACTGGACATCGTCAGCTTCTTTCTTGAAGGGACGTCTGTAATACAAAAAATAACAGATCCAATCAGCTTCTTTCTTGAAGAGACCTACGTAATACATATAATAAAAGATCCAATCAGAAGCTTTGTTAATATGTTTTGCATTGATTGAAACAATTTTTTAAAAACCAAAATCTGTGATTGTGTAAATTTACTAGGGCAGCCCCTTCGCCTGTTACCTACTAAGTGATAGTGTGGCCAATACAAATTTAAACATAATTTTACTTTCTAATCTCAAAGAATATAGGAATGTCAGTTAGCTTTTTGAGGAAAAAAAAAAACATTTTCAGGAAACGCTTTAAAAAAAAGAAACATTTTTTAGCATTCTGCCCCCCCCCCCCCACAGGCCGTCTATTGTTTCATAAGCCTATATACCATTAACCCTAATCATCTTATACTTTCATACTTCCCTTCAGGGTCAATTTTGGTTTGTAAAATGGGATAATATGTGTCTCTAAACATTGCTACATTCTGTATGAGTGCTTGTGTGTGTCTCTAAACATTGCTACATTCTGTATGAGTGCTTGTTTGTGTGTCTAAACATTGCTACATTCTGTTTGAGTGCTTGTGTGTGTCTCTAAACATTGCTACATTCTGTATGAGTGCTTGTGTGTGTGTCATTGTAATGATATGTTATTGTGAAGGTAGACATAAGTATGTAAATAACGCCTTGTTGTATGTAGTAGTGTGTCTCACATGCAACAGGAGACTAGTATATGTACTGATGTCAGGAAGAGGGTGAACCTCAGTTATGTCAAGAACAAGCCACATATTGGTCAAGTGGGACAATAAAATGCTTCATGAAGACTTAACAAAGAAGTTTTGTTTTCTTTTTTTTACATGAGTAGATTTGTACAATTGTTTCTAATCTAATGAAAAGTTGTTTTTTTTCAGTAAAACATTAATCAGCGCTTAGATTAACTCAACTCTCTCTTAAAAGCTACATCAACTCAACTTCCTTTAAGAGCTAGATCGATTCATTGTCTTGAATTTCTAGTCAAACTTATTGCCTTAAATACTTTGCTGAAATCATCTCCTTGTATGCCTAGATCAACAACTTTAATGCCTAAATGAAATCAATGCCTTTAATGTCTTCATCAACTCATCGCCCTTGTTGCCTAGATCAATTTATTGCACCTAATGCTAGATCAACATATTGCCCTTAATATATAGAACAACTCATGGCCTTAAATTAACTCACTCATCGCCTTTAATACATAGATCAACTTATTACCTTAAGAACCTAGATCAATTCATCACTCTAAAATCCTAGATCAATTCATCACTCTAAAAAAAACCTAGATCAACTTATCACCCTAAGAACCTAGATCAATTCATCACTCTAAAAACCTAGATCAATTCATCACTCTAAAAAAAACCTAGATCAACTTATCACTCTAAGAACCTAGATCAACTCATCACCCTAAAAACCTAAAACAACTGATCACCCAAAAAACCTAGATCGACTCATCGCCTTCAATATCCAGATTCTAGAATGTTATCATTAGCAATCATTTCTACTTGTATTATCTTTTGTCTTTTACTTTTCGTTGTTTCACAGAGATAGCAGCATGTCGTTGTAATGAAACGTCCAGATCAGGTTCAAAATACTGAGTACTACCGGTGCTAGAGAGTATCTGTAACAAAGAAGTGAACAGGGAGTCAGAGGGACTTGAACTCCGATTCATACTTGGGTTGGCTAGCAAATGCTCAGCTGCTTGACCATGCCGTTCTATTACTTAAAGAAATTTAAGAAATGCCGCAATGGAATTGAATCTTACGTGTCTCACAAATCCTGCAGACTCATAAAGTAGTCCTAACTTGTCATCTAGCTCAGTCTTTCTCTTTGAGAATAACGGATATTTTGGCATAGCAAGCATTCATTACCTGTAGGAACATAGCTCCAGTGGCGTAGCTGGGAATTTGCCATCATTTGGGGGCCTCTTTGCCCCCCCCCCTTGCATTTAGCGTAATATTTTATATTTAATGTAAAAAAAAAACCCACTCATTTGGGGTCCCTCCTCAAGTGGGGACCAGGGGGTGGGATTTTCTCATTCTCCCCCTCCCTCTCCACCCTAGCTGCAGAGCTCAGTCTTTTTTTGAGAATAACGGATATTATAGCAGAGCAACCATTCATAACTTGTAGGCACATAGCTCATTCTTTCTCTGTAATTTATAGCAGAGAAAGCAATGCTGTGAATGTACATCACCACGTTCAACCCCATGCAAGCTATGCATTAGCTCTCACAGGTAATTAAACAAAACTAAAAAACAAAGAGCTACAGAACTACAATCAGGAGCGAAACCAACCATTTATAAGTGGGAACATTTAGCCATGCTTACAATACTTTATGTTTTGCACTATCCTCCACACGCGCCTCCGTGTAAGCCATTTGACGGGAGATCACTTACTCGGGTGTTGGTGGGTCGGAACCCCCACCACCCTCTTTAAGCGCGTCCCTTCAGAGGGATATGCTTCTGGCAAGCACCACATATCAACGACATGTAAAGGCACTTGAAACTCTATAAGGTGTAAATGGAACACATACGGCCCCTCTCTATTGTTGAATGGCCATTTTGGTTGTCTGGGAATAAAACCCAGTGCTGTGTACAAGCAGAGGAATATGGTGTGTTGTATTGTTTCGTTCCTTTTTGTTTGTTTGTTTTAGAGCAAAAATCACACCTAATTGACCTTGAAGCTATAAACAAGAAGAACAGGAGAGATTAAAAGCAATATATATATATAAAATATATACAGTGCTTTTTTGTAAAAAATAAAAAAAATACAGTTTTATAAGGTTTTTTTAGTGTTTATAAGTACAACATGTAGGATTACTGTATACTTTTGTTTTATATTAAAATTTTTGGTAGAAATAGTGGTCACTGAATTGTCAATACAACACGATTCTTTCTTCTTTTTTTTCAGTTATATATTCCATATTAGCTTTTTAAAAAAAAGTTTGATTCTATTGCAACCTCTCGAAATGTATCTTCAAGGGTGTAATTTATTTTGATAACCATTAAATATCTGTATATATGAGGTATTGTCAAGTATGGTATAGATATGATATTGCAATTGTATGTATGTTGGTTGGGTTTTAGCGCAGCAAGATAGAGTGTAGGAAGGTTTTTTTTAATGAATAAGAATACCATGTCATGCATAGTAGCAATGTTGAAGAGAAAGAGTTTTGTCCCTAAATAATGACCTCTTCAGATTTGGGGTTTATCTAAGAACAAACACCAAGCGAAAGCAAAGACGAAAACATAAAAATCTAAAATACCTAAAAAAATGTTGTTTCAATACATTATCTTCAATTTTCTATTTTAATATTTAAAAAAAAAACATGTACAAAAATGTGCGCACACAGTTACAGACGACACACCATCAGACGATCTCCTCATTATTATTTCCCATTAGCTACCCAACTTCCTTCTTCTACCTCTTCCTCCCCCCCCCCCTTTTCCAAATAGGACAGCTATGGGAAAGCATTACCATGCTTCTTCATGTTTCCTGATTCATGTTTTTAATCTTTATCAATTGAGTCACTTGCCTATATTAATTGGATTTCAAACTAAATACTTTAGTAATGGCTTCAAAAAAAAAAAATCGTCAATGTGTGTATTTAACATAAAAAAAATAATGAATGGATTACTTTATCTAAGTGACCATCAGGTCACGAAAAGAGAACTTGACCGATATTTTAAAATCAAATTTCAAACAAGGCTACCTTTGTTAGACTTCCCTAGTGCTATTAGAGCATGAAATGGGTTGCCTGGGCTAGCCAGGAAAATCAGTGACTTGGCAGAGTTTGGGTCATTGGTTAATATGCATGACTAAATGCATGATGCGTAGGACGTAATCATCTTCTTTTTTTGAAGTAACGTCTGTATTATATAAGATAAGATAAATGAAGCCCTATGTTTTTAGTGCGTCGCTAGAGTGTATCACGGCGGACTGATAAAAAATACAAACCTCTGACGACATAATCCTAAAACCACAGACCTATATATGTTATATCTAGACTGAAAAACGGAAAAAAAATCGTATCCGCTATTGATCAACTCACAGACCTATATATATATAGGTGGTTTTGTATTAATCACAGAAGTATATATTAAAGCAAATTCATGAAATAAAGCCATTTCCTGTTAGTTTCCGTTATGATAAGGTTTCAAAATTCTTATCTTGTCTTATATAATACAGGCATAATTTTAAAAAAGAAGATGATTCTAGATCGAAATAGTTCACGTCTATTTATTTTAGTCATCTTATGTACATTTAAATTTTAATTTTGTTTTTATGCATCTAAAAATTGCAAAAATAATTACTATGTGACGAGAGTGTTCTTTTTTTCAATGTTTAATTACTACATCTAGATCTAAACATTAAATTATATGTTACATAGGTTAGGGTTGAAAATTACTTTTTTCTTCTGAACACTGCGTTATAAAACAACGCCTTGTTTCATCTTTTAAAAAAAATGTTTACGATATTTTGTGTGGTGTTAAAACAGGGAACTATACTAAAGGAACGCTGGTGTCTTTATCAGGATAAAATTCGCATTTGTGTGTGTGTGTTTTGTCTTGTTTTGTTTGTCTGTCCGTCATGTTTATATCTAAACAAAGAAAACTAAAAGCTATTGAAATCTGGTCAACCTTTAATTTTCCTTCCAAAACATAGAAATAGTTTTAAGTATCTATTATAGATTGTTCCGGATGTTTAAATATATATAATTAATTTTTTTGGGATGATCTAGTATAAAAATTGTATCTACCACAGCCTTGTGGAGAGATTTTCATACCATACTTTGGTGTTAGGAAGTTGTTTTCCTTAAAAATCCGGACCATAATATTAAGATAAAATTAGATTTGTTTGTTTTACATGTTTCGGATGTTCCTTCAGAGTTGAAGATAATTACTTCCTAGTCCAAACCTCCCGCTGGACGACGGGGGATGGGAGCGGGCAGGGTTTGAACCCGTAACCATCGATAAATCTGAACGACAGTCCAGCGTGCAAACCGCATGACCAGGCAGCCATCTAACATTTTCTAACGTTTAAGCTAGAAAATTAAATGTAGTGTAAGATAGAAGTGCGATTTTAAATAAATAGATTTTAATTGTTTGTTATATAAATCCGGAACAACAAATTTTTGTAATGAGAAGAAGATTATTTGTTTTATTTGTTAAAAGAGGGATTTCAAACAGTTATTTAGCGTAAGTGGATTTTTCTAATGAAATTCGGAACAATTTTGACGATTTGTACGATTATTAATGTTATGTAGGTTGATTTCTTTTTCAAAACTAAATCCGGAACATTCTTTACGGATTAAATTCTTTTTCTATGTTTCAGCAAGAAAATTAAATGTAAAATAAGTCTAACAAACCTAATATCGGCTTTTCTCCTTACGGAGCCGATAAAAGTGATTTTCAATTATCGTTTCAAGTAAATTACTTTCTTATTTTAAAATCCTGAACAACCTATTGTCGATACTTTTATAAAAAAAGTCATTTGACATACATTTGTTTTAAGTTGTAAATACGGAACGATTTGATATCGATAATTAAACTATAGTAACGTATTGTCAAATAATATAAGTGTAATGTAAGTCAATGATGCAATTTAAAACAATTATTTCATATAATTTATTTTTATATAACAATTTCAGGAACAACTTTATAATTAATGAAATATAAGCCCGAATGGAGAATTTCATTTAGCATTTATATGCTATTTACATTAAAAAAAACGGAACAACATATGATTGATCAATTATCACATTGTTAATATTCATATGTATTCAATGAGCTGATTGTTAAGAAGTGTGAGCATGTCTTATTGATGTTATTGAATAATTATCTAATTGATGGCTTTGTTAAGAGTAAATATTGCATATTTAATTTTTAAAATTAAATGGTTGGCTTTCAGAAAACAAAAAGTAGCAGTTGGATCAGAACTTTGCAAAATCTAAAATATTAGACCCGCGGGTCTTAATTTGCGTATCACTGTCGATATAGTCACTGAGACTGTTTTGGAAACAATTAAACGAAATAATAATGTTATAAGAAATGGAAAGCGTGAATGTAAAAATAGTATGAATGGAACTATCAAAATATCTTTTCTAGTTTTTGCGATTTAAACTGGACGGCCGGCCGGGTGGACAGACAGACCAAATAATAGCGACTTTTCTCCTTTCAGAGGCCAACAAAAAGCATAGTTTATTAAAACATCCTATACTATTTATTGATTAGCCTACATGTTTGAAAATCTCTCACTGTGTGTAAATTTATGTGATTTTATACATGACATTTGATCTAGTTGAAAACATGATAATTTGATCAAAGATAATTTTCAGGTGGAAAAATACTTACAGACAGGCACTCAGGTTACGTCAACCATATACATATATACATATACTGTTTTAGGATAGGTGTTAGGATAGTTGTTAGGATAGTTTTTAGGATAGGTGTTAGGATAAGTGTTAGGATAGGATAAGTGCTTACGGTATTTATGTACAGTATGTACGTAAGTTTATTTATGTACAGTATGTACGTAAGTTGAGTAAGTTCAACTGAACCGGAAATAGTTTACGACGCCACGGAGGAACTGATCATTATTGTAACCCCAAGACCCCCCCCCCCCCCCATGTACTAGTTTCTTTGTGAACTCAACAGCAAACAACGACGACATTTGAAAACACGACACGAGTAGACGAAACAAATTGAAATAAATAAATGAAAATAAATGAATAAGCTGTATGGACAACTGATCTACAATCATCATCATATTTATACATTAGTCCGATTCCCGTTATACATAACCAAAGTTGATATGTTCAATATTTAACAAACATAAAATAAATACATTAGAACAGCCAACCTTTACATAAATAATGAGGTTAAACTTTTAATTTTTTTTCCTTTTCTGTTCTTGTCTTGATAACTATCTAGACTATTCCAAAACGACATTTATTAACAAAGATGACACCGTGAGAAGAGAACTTAAACATGATTGTCATTGATGTCTCCCTAGGGCTAAACGTGGTTTTTTACATTGTAAAATCTTATTCTAAAAAAAAAACTTCCTTCTAACTGTCAGCCGTATTCTTTCTTTCTCTCTCTCTCTCTTTTCTCTCTTTTTTTCTCTTTCTCCTTCTCTCTGCTTCTCTCTGTTTTTTCCTCTCTCTCTCTCTCTCTCTCTCTCTCTCACATATTTACCACCGCCCTTTTCCCCGTCCAGTTTCTCTACCTAGCCTCTCATTTCACTTGACTTTCAAACACAGCTGTGTGTCCATACATTTAGGACTAAATCGATCTAGATTTGTAATGCCTAGACAGACGACTTAATTAGCCTGGTCTGAATGTTAATTTCAGCCTACAAAGTACTTCCTTGATTGGTTCTGGATCTATCAGACTATGTACATGTGAGCAGACAACGAAGACTTTGTTTTGTCTTTGTCAAGGAGCTCATCCATATTTCCTGGATACCACTTGCAAGTCATAAACCTTCCTTCAGAACTGAAGTGTATTAGGACCTTGCCACATCTCCAAACGGCAGGGGATGATAGCGGAGAGGTTTCAAACTCGGGACAATCGAGTTTGTAAATAGGATTAGAGCTAAACAAAACTAAATTCAAAATTAATAAGACTAATCCCTCTTGCTAGTTCACGTCTTTCTATGTGAATTCAAGGTTGTCAATGTCGGAAGTGGTAATGGACAAAAGGCACTCTTCTACCTATAAAATGCTTCAGAATGGCATGGTCTCAAATAGCCTCTGACAACCCGTCCAACTTCTGGCCTTCTCGTGTGGCTCAGATATTGAGTCCGGTGGAACTGTTTTCACTAACAAGAGAAGGGGGCAAAGGCGAGTAACTGGCGCCTTAACCAGTAAGCTTCGGGCAGGAGAGGCTCGTTAGCCATTGCTGGCTACCAATCTAGGTGAAGGAAAACTTTGAAACCTCTTCTGCCTTGCAGCAATACCCAATCATGGCTTTGGGAGTCAACTCTAAGAAAAAATCAGTAGCCTGCTACACCCTGACAGAACCTGCGACGCAGCTGACCCCAAACTGTATTGGCACTTGCCGTTCCTTTGGATACATCAGCTGCGTGGAGAGGGAAGGGGGACTGATATGCGGGCGACATCATTTCGACAACAGCTAATGCCCAGGCATTCATCTCATTTCCTTGACATGATCAATAGTCGCTTCACGACTGTAAGGGGCCATAATTATCTCAAAAGACTTTTTTTCGTTACTTTTATAAAATCAATTTCCCTCCAAAGAGACACAAAATCAGATTTCCCAGATTTTCAAAACAACATTGATGATAGATCTAGATGTCGCTACCCACCTGCACGTCTACATTGCCTCTAGATAGGTTCTAAACTTAGTCCATATGTTTAGTGCTGGGTCAGTCCATTAAGAATTATCAGAGTGTAATTTACGACTGCAGAACTAAACCCGTACACCATGTGACGGATCTATAGAGAGAGACAGCTCAATTCGTTGAACATAAAATGTGAGACCAAAAGACGAGGATGAAGATGAAGACCCTGCTCTTGGTTATTGGTATTATCTTCTCTTTCAGTTATTCCTGGGATCAAAATGTCACCAATACAATTGTATGTACTATCACAGTCCATCGAATCCATTAACAAGCAAGGGAAATAGTCGCCAATAAACAATGGAGTACTGTGCTACCAGGTAAATGATGTGGAGACTAGTGGGGACTGGGGAGCGATAAGGTGGGAGGAGGGAGCAGTATCTAAATGGGAAATAAGATCAGCTTCATTAGAATAATACTTCAGCAAGATCTATTTGGGAGGGGAGTAAGGAGAGAAGAGAGAGAGAGAGGAGTGAGTGATTTTAAATATGTGATTGAGAGATTATGAGATAAATGGATTGACAACCTCTGCTTGTGTACGGCTATATATGTGTGTGTGTGTGAATTGTGCGCGTTTGAATTATTAGTGCTGATGACAATAAGATAACCTGGCGTAAAGACACAGACGTTGATTAATGTTAAGATTAGGGGCACACAGTTTGTCAAGACAAGGGAAGCTTTAGTCGTTCGAAAAAAAAAAGGTCCTATAGTTAATCAGTGGCTTCTCTCTGCACCTTGTCACCTCAGAGAGAGAGAGAGAGAGAGAGAGGGGGGGGAGGAAGATGAACAATAAATGGTTGAAGTAATTCGTTTTTTAGATGACTTGAAAAAAAATCATTTTTCGTTACAATGAAGTATTCAATTTTTTGAGTACGGTGAGTACGGTCAATGGTCATATTGAATCTTGGTGATTTAAAAATGTAAAGCATAAAGTAAGATTGTTAAGCTCGGCTGAACGTTGTCAAGTTCACTGTTAAAGTAGGTCAGAAAAGATATATTTATATACAAATAGTATTACTTTCTAATCCTAGATGTGCAGCGAAATTCCAGGTACAGACCCTGAACTGTTGTTTTATAGACAAATACGCTAGCCAGTAGAGGAAATAAATCCAAACAAGCAAAACATAAATATCCATTTAAAAAAAAACAACAAAGCTTATCTAAGGGGTAGAACGCCACAATGAAAACTATATCTCTCAATAATGCAGAAGTTATTTCCCTTTCTCTCTCTCTCTCTCTCTCTCTCTCTCTCTCTCTATATATATATATATATATATATATATATATATATATATATATATATATATATATATATATATCAATATTTAATTGAATAATTGTTTAACTTTTAAAAATTGATTTATGTTTTCCCATGTAAAATAAATAATCGTTTTAAATTTAAAATTGATCCTAGAAATGGTGTGGGAGAAATAACGTGCGCCATTATTTAAGGGGCCCAAACCCGACATATTTAACCAAATATATCTGAATACTGAAGGATTAGTTTCTCTTGTTGACATCACACAAAATAAGTAATAATCAATAATTAATTGACTAATCAGCAAAGCTCAAGACAGATACACAAGACATACAAAAAGACATCTTCAGCAAAGTTCAAGACAGAGACACAAGAAATACAAAAAGACATCTTCAGCAAAGTTCAAGACAGACCATCACGTTATCTACTCAGAATCTTCTACTTCCAGATTGGTCTGTATAGAAAACAAGAGACGTTCATGGCCACCAAATAGAGTTCCCTGCAGTTAGAACACCATCTCAAAAGAGATGCCAACTATTTCATATCGTGTTGTATGTTCATCGTTGAAGTTACGATTCTTGCATCAGTTTAGCAACACTATGGGAATATCATGCCCCGTTCATGCCCTGTCGATGCTGCCTAAGATGAAACGGATTTATCTTTGCAAGGTTCTCAAAGCTTCTCATACCCCAGCCTTCCCAACCTCGCTGTCATTTACTAGCTCTAAATATCATTACCATCTGGAATTCTTTCTATCACAAAAATAGTTTTCAAAACCAACATTCCACGTGATGTCAAGGACAGGACTATTTCCATGTGACATTCTCTTCAAGCCAACTTCCCCCGTTTTCCTGTTTAGTTTTAATAACCAGATGGAAACAGAAGATAAGATTCGAACCAGACTCAACACCTCAATGGCATAACATTGTTCTCCTATCAGTCATTCCCTCCCCCATTTTCAACTCCATCCACTCATCCCCCCCTACCCCCTCGTACAATTCTCGGTGCTGATTATCAGACAATGTCCACTTTTAAAGATGTCTGTTTTCTGTTGTCGATCTCAGGTACTTTACTCATCTTGCACACGCAGATCAAAAGGAAAGGGGAGGGGGAGGTGAGGAAAAGGGGGAACTGTTCACGCCTGGCCACTATTGTTCATTTCTTAACCTCGACTCCGCGGCACCCGCGTTATTCCGCAGAGTAAGCCGACTTTCTTTGTTTCAAATCCACACTTTTTATGGCACTTCTAAAAGAGGTTTCAGAGAGAGGGTGGGGACACAAATCTGATGAACTTGAAACTTTTGGATTAGAGAGTCCTCTTCACTGAGGCCGATGCTATCGTGTTCCCGATACGCTGGTGCGATAGCAGCTGTGTAACATTAACCAATCGTTAGCGTTGTTACATCCACGGGAAGAAACCCGGGCCTGCAGCTTAAGAGTAGGATTAAGCCGCAAAAGCAGAGGCTACCGCTGAAAAATGGCTTCCGTTGATGGCCAAATGCGTACCTTCCAATTAAAGGACTTAGGGGGGATGAGAAAGCGAGAGTTAAGACAGAGAGTATTGTCTAAGGGAGCTTAAGCGAGGGACCTAAACATATGTTTTTAGGATCTTTGTGTTTTATGAGTTTGTGAAGTAGCAGACAGACTAGAACTGCGAGGCAAGGGCGACAAATAGTTCGTCTGTTGTTTTGTTTTCAGCTCGTATAATCAAAAAGATCTGTTGTCATTTTTTGAGGGATTTGAAAGCTATTTATAAAAATAAAAAAAAAAGCAATTCTTGCTTTGGTTAAAAAAAAGTTAATGGGTTAGCGAGAACTTTTTTTTTTCTCTCTATTAGTTCGTCTAAGTATGAAAAGTATCTTACCTATGTCAAATGTAATACAATTAAATATACTTAATGTATTACTTCTCAAATATAAATGTCGCAACCACACAAGTAACGATTAACGATATGCAATTTACTTACATACCTATTTAAGGTGGCTTATATTTCAAGACTCACGGCTTACAGGCTGTTGTTACCTGTCATTGACTTGAAGCCCCAAAGTAGGCGTAATATATCCTAATTAATAAGACTTCAATTAACTTGAATAACTTCCTTGTGAACTAAATAGAACTTTATTTATAATGTAGATACATTTAACGTGTATTAAAATGAAATAAATGGAGTAGACTTGAGTAATAATAGTTTGTAACAAAATCTAACTCACTCGAATAACACAACCGTTCAGTCTCACGTTCTGGAGTCGTCTTATGTAACTAAGACCTAATGAGGACAATGCCACTTATGTTGCATCATTCACAACCAATCTCTAACCTCTTCCGACAGTCATCATAGAGACACACACACGCATACACTCCATAATAGAGGCGAGGCTCGAAGACCGAGCACACCAGAAAAACTCCCCCATATTTTTTCCATGCACAGAGCCAACCGTGCGGGTTACCGCCATAAAAAGGCCCATTGAAAAACGACATGTTTGTTCGGGCTCACCCCAATCCTTGAGGTACACCTGAGTTTACTGTTATCGGTGTTGATTTAGAGCCATTCATTATTACAGTTTGTTTTCTCCCTATCAGAAAAATTTTAATCCACTGATGCAATGGACCATTAATGCCAAAATATTTTAATTTTTTAAGCAAACTATGGTGGTGAACTTTGTCAAAAGCCTTGGAAAAATCTAGTAAGATAGCATCTATTTGTTCACTATTATCTAAACCTTTTGAAAAGTCATCAATTAGTCCTATTAGTTGTGTTTCACATGATCTATCTACATTAGCTTCTTTCCAGTCCTTTGGTACTCTGCCCTGGTTAAGCGACGCCTGAAAGAGTATTTTGAACACTGGGGCTAGCTCATTGCTTAGTTCTTTGAGTAATTTAGCAGGAACACCATCAGGTCCAGACGCTTTATTTGGTTTGGTGTTGGCTAATAGCTTTTGGATTCCATTTTCTTGTACTACTATATCTTCTAATTTGTCTACTTGGTTCAAATTAAGTAATATGTCTTTGTCTCCTGGAGCTGAGAATGCTGATGCAAAGTATTTGTTTAGGATGTTTGCTTTAGTTTCATTATCATTATCATTATGTATTATGTTATGTTCATCTTTTAATGGCGCTATGCCTGTTGTTTCCATTTTCTTAGACTTAATGTATGACCATAGGTTTTTGTATTATAATAATAATAATTTTAGCTAGATCCAGAGCTCTACGTATTTTATTTCATTTTTGGTAAGGAATTTACAGATTTATTAACAAACTGACATTTCAACAACCTGTCTAGACAGATGTCGTCTGAAAGGAGAAGGGATGTCATAACCCTAACCCTAACAATAACGTCATGTACCCATCAGAGTGGGGTGCACACAGTCGGGTCCTTAAAATACCGAAGTTCAAAATTCAAGTTTTCACCGAGTTCGCACATTAAACCCCTTGGTTTGAAAGATAAGCGCTTTATCACTGAGCAAATAATAATAATAAATTGATCCATAAAAATAGGAACCATTAGAACGGATTGCCCGAATCACCCAGAACAACGAGAGACTTGCCTTTAGGGGGTCAACAAGGAACAAAAAGCATTACAAAATCATTCTCTGTTTTGGTCAACCATCGACTCCATCTCTAGAAACCTATATAAGATCTAAGTAAGTAAGTAGGACTATAAGCTATAAGTATCAGAGATCATAATTAGACATAAATGTACATTTACATAGACATCTAGTATAATACTTGTCTAAATCTAGATCTAAATATAGGACTATGTATGTATGGATGCCCCGCATAGAAATAAAAACCGTTTGACCAATTTTGATAAATATTGGCATATATGATCCTTACATCACGACGGAGACCGTACTGTAAGTTTAATGTCCCTCACACAACCGGAGGGCCGTAAGATAAAATGAAAAGCTAAATTAATCTCTATTAAAGAATGAAAATTTTAACAATTTAGGTAAACCCATTTTCACATTATTTTTTAAACTAAGATATGAATATGTCAGCTAAACAGGTGACTTCATTATCACATCGTACTTATATTTTCGTGGCTAATTAAAATATTTGAAGGAAACATTCTCCATGTTTGACATTGATCTAAATCCAATCCAATAGATCAGCAATACCCTAAATCCAGCGGGCAGTGGGTCATATCCAGCGAGTTGGAAATAGTTTCATTCATTTGTTTTGTTCAACACAACTTTCATGCTTAGAGCATGCTCAATGAGTTCAGCTGCTATGGTCTAATCACTGTTGTGGACTAGTATAGTGACTGGGGGTGGGAGGCAGAAGGTTTCCATGTTTCCTTTTTTTTAAACATTTTTTTGTGTGTCAAAAGACACATATCAAGAACTCTGAACGTAGACTGGTTGAAATGAGAGTATTAAATACAGGTGATAGGGGGGGGGGGGAAAGCAAACAATTGTGTTGGCATAAAAAAGAGTGAACATTGTGTGGTTGTATTGAAATACTTTTAAAGTAGTTCAAACATTAGCCAGATAGTTGAAGCAGAAGTAATACCGTGATACACCTGGCTATACTTTTTCTTTCTTAATTTTTCTTTCTTGTGTTTATTGCTACAATAAGTCCAACTAGCATCTCATTAATGCATCTCATTAATGCATCTCATTAATGCATCTCATTAATGCATCTCATTAATGCATCTCATTAATGCATCTCATTACAGCCTTTTTATTTCAACCCAGACACGGTGCCAGATTTACGGTGCTGCAAGACAGTGTTTCTAACCCTCAAGAGCCTCCAAAAACTTAAATATATATAAAAGTATTTTTTTAAAAAGGAAAAAGATTACAATATTCTCTTTTTCTTCACAAAATTGACCTAAATATTTCAGATATTAGATATTTCATCTTACAAGCATACATGAATTGTGTATTCAACTTTTGAATCTGTTCCAATGAAATGAAACGGCCGGCTGTCTTTCCTTCTTTCTTTTCTCTTTCTTTCTCTGGAACCACAGTTTTGTGTCTCACCCTGCTCATCGTAATGTTCTCTGAGATAGACTTGAATTGGAAGGACACACTGAATAACGCCCCGCACCCCGACACTAACACATGCTTTTGACTCATGAATTCTAGTATCACCAATACTGACTTTTTTTTTTATTTAGCAGATATAGCAACTTTGGGTAGTTTTTTTTGTTTTTTTGTTGTTTTTTTTTGTGTTGTGCATCCTTTAAGTACGAGGCAAACATTGTGCGGTATTAATAACCGCAAACATTTCTTTAGACCTAGAGAAACAAAAATTCCGAAGGCCCCAATTGACTTCCCTTCCCGTTCCCCACACTTCACGAGGTCTGGCATTGTGTTCTCTAAAAGGAAATAAATATTTGGGTTTATTGTAACCGTTGTACTTGTTGTTTTTTTACCACCTCTAAATGTACAGAAAATACAGTACAGGTTATTTTAGTCTTATCTACACACAGTACTACAGGTTATTTTAGTCTTATCTACACACAGTACAACAGGTTATTATAGTCTTATCTACACACAGTACTACAGGTTATTATAGTCTTATCTACACACAGTACTACAGGTTATTATAGTCTTATCTACACACAGTACTACAGGTTATTTTAGTCTTATCTACACACAGTACAACAGGTTATTATAGTCTTATCTACACACAGTACTACAGGTTATTTAAGTCTTATCAACACACAGTACTACAGGTTGTTTTAGTCTTATCTACACACAGTACTACAGGTTATTTTAGTCTTATCTACACACAGTACTACAGGTTATTATAGTCTTATCTACACACAGTACTACAGGTTATTTTAGTCTTATCTACACACAGTACTACAGGTTATTTTAGTCTTATCTACACACAGTACTACAGGTTATTTTAGTCTTATCTACACACAGTACTACAGGTTATTATAGTCTTATCTACACACAGTACTACAGGTTATTATAGTCTTATCTACACACAGTACTACAGGTTATTATAGTCTTATCTACACACAGTACTACAGGTTATTATAGTCTTATCTACACACAGTACTACAGGTTATTTAAGTCTTATCAACACACAGTACTACAGGTTGTTTTAGTCTTATCTACACACAGTACTACAGGTTATTTTAGTCTTATCTACACACAGTACTACAGGTTATTTTAGTCTTATCTACACACAGTACTACAGGTTATTTTAGTCTTATCTACACACAGTACTACTTTTTTTTTAGTCTTATCTACACACAGTACTACAGGTTATTATAGTCTTATCTACACACAGTACTACAGGTTATTTTAGTCTTATCTACACACAGTACTACAGGTTATTTTAGTCTTATCTACACACAGTACTACTTTTTGTTTAGTCTTATCTACACACAGTACTACATGTTATTATAGTCTTATCTACACACAGTACTACAGGTTATTTTAGTCTTATCTACACACAGTACTACAGGTTATTTTAGTCTTATTTACACACAGTACTACAGGTTATTATAGTCTTATCTACACACAGTACTATAGGTTATTTTAGTTTTATCTACACACAGTACTACAGGTTATTATAGTCTTATCTACACACAGTACTACAGGTTATTTTAGTCTTATCTACACACAGTACTACATGTTTTTTTAGTCTTATCTACACACAGTACTACTGGTAATTATAGTGTTATCTACACACAATACAACAGGCTATTATAGTCTTATCTACACACAGTACAACAGGTTATTTTAGTCTTATCTACACACAGTACTTAAGGTTATTTTAGTCTTATCTACATACACAACACACACACACAATAATCATCATTCCTTGCTCTCTGTCTAGAAATTAAAAAAAAAAAAAACAACCTGTAGATCTTTGATCTTGCTATTATAGTCCGTGTGTATACTTTAGTTTCACCTCTAAGGAAGCGGAAATAAACTTTCAATTAAGGCAAATTTTAAAAAGTTGACTAAGGAAAAAAAAAGAAAATATGCTTTAAAAAACTGAATTCTTATTATTTAATACTATTTATACTATTTCTATTTGTGCTTGATATTTGTATAGAATTGGCATTTTGGAACATATCGAAACTAAAATTCTAAGACTTCACAAAGTGCCGTGTTTAGGCTGCAAATCTGTTTAAAAACCGTGTCTTTGCACCAAGGAGGTTAAAAACAACAACAAATCTGTGTACGAAATTTCACACAAATCCTTGCGGCAATTAGTGACATCATTTGATACATACATATGTCAATAAATGAGTGGTAAATATGATTAGATTTGATTTTTACATTGACACATGAAATACGGTAGAGGCCTCCACAAAATCCAGCCCCTTCCCCCCCCCCCCACACACATTTCAGGCACTGCTCAGATATTTCACTCAATGCCAGACAAAACCAACCCAAACTAAGCAAGAGCACCAGATATAGACAAAGTTTTGATTTATAATTGAAGATGATTTATTGGTGATAGATGTAGAGCACCATAACAAAAAAAAAAGTGAATGGCTGAATCCATTAGGAATGGGACGCTGGAAGAGATGGGCCATTACCTTGTATCACGTTTGTGGTGTGTCTCACGGAGTCTTCCTTCCAAGTGAAAGTGCACTCCCCTTTCCCTATTGAAGATCTCGATTGGCCGCTTCCAGTCGAGCGTGCCTGACAACGCTAGCCAACAATAACTTCTCTTTTACTCCCCCACTTGTCACGCAAGAGTATTCTGTTGCCGCTACTGAAAATAAATGGGGGGGGGGGGGGAGAGCGCGAGGTGGATTCTCGTACGAACTGGCGGGAGCGAGACCCCAAAACACTTAGAGCTACATAAGCAGGGGCGGGGTAGGTGGAATAAGCGAGACGGGTAGACGAAAGCTAGTCCGTGCTCGGGGAGAAGTTCCGATTGGCAAGGGAAGGGGTGGGGGTGCTTGTTGGCAGAAGTGTAACATTCTTTTTCTTCTTCCGCGTCAGCCGTCTTCTTTACTTGAAGGCCTCCCATGACATGACGGCCTGCCATTGCAGTTTGAAAGCGATCTGTAACGAACTTACGGACGAAGCGATCTTTCTCCCATCGCTCAGTGTTGCCAGGTTGTGGTAATGACACCCACGGACAAGAGGGACTTTATTCCTGGCCATTGCTCAGACATTTCCAATCGTTTTGTGTTCACGTGCCCAAGCCGCCACTACCCCCCCCCCCCTTGTAATCTTTCCTCTTCTGTTATATTTTTTTTTCTTTTGACAGAAACAAACCACACTTAAATTGAGAAGTCAAGAGGTAATATTGTTAATGGTGTCCAAATGAGATTCAAAGAGCATAGACCACGAGCTCCTACACATCATCAGATACAAAGACAGAGAGAAGGTCGCTGAGGACAGTTAGTTGAATTTCTATTTAAACGAGTCTTTCAATGGGATCAAGAATAAAAAGAAACACAAGAAAGAAAGAAAGAGAGTAAAAATGTAAGGAAAGCTAGAAAGAGAGAGAGAGTGAGAGAGAGAGAGAGAGAGAGAGAGAGGGAGATAAGAAAGCTTGATTGAAAGAACAGAACTAGAAACCGCAAGAGAAAAAGGAAAGAATAGTAGAAAGAAAGAGAGAAAGAATAACAGAAAAACTGAGAGAGAGAGAAAAGGAGAAAGAAAGAAAAACGAAAGAAGTAAGAAAGAAAGAGAGAAAGAAAGAAAGAAAGAAAAGAAAGAGAGAACGAAAGAAAGAAAGTAAGAAAGAAAAAAAGTAAGAAAGAAAGAAAGTAAGAAAGAAAGAAAAAAAGAAAGAAAGAAAGAGAGAAAGAAAGAAAGTAAGAAAGAGAGAATGAAAGAAAAGAAAGAGAAAAAGAAAGAAACAGAGAAAGAAAAAAAGAAAGAAAGAAAGAAAGGAAGAAATAAGATATAAAGCAACAGAAAAAATACACACACACACAAACAGGTAAAGACAGAAAAATTCTAATGGAGAGAGAGAGAAAAGGAGAGAGGAAGGAGAGAGAGAGAAATATTCATTACATAACCTAGTCAGAGAGCTGTAGTTAGAAATCTCTCCGTTAAAAAAAAAGTCTCTTAAAGTATTTAAACTATCGTCCGCGAATTTCGACCTAGTATGGAGGACGCGTCATCCATTTGTGACTAAATTAAGCATGATTACACATGAGTTTTAAGCCAAAATTAATTGTAAAGAAATAGTTTTAAGAAACCAAAAAAAAAAATGCTTTGTTTATTTAAAGCCGGCTTAGAGACATATGCCAGATTGGAAGTGTACATAGAGCATTAAAAAGATTTTAAAGGTGGGTTTGGGGGAGGGGGGGTCTAGAAGTTATTGAGCTGAAAAGATGTGATTGATTGCTTGTTAGCTGTCACGCCAGGAGTTGAAATGTCAGGGTGACCAAGTGCGATATCACTATTATATCTTTTGGACTCTCTCCCCCGCGCCCAACCGACCGTATGTTTACACCGCTGCTCCCCCCCCCCCCCTGCTCTAGTTCTATACCCTGTGTCTACCTAGCGAGGACCAGAATAAAAAGTTATTTTATTGTAAGGGGGATAATACTCTTAAACGTTGTTTAAATAATTTGTCACACGACGGTTCTCGTTCTTGACCTTATCTATTCACACACTAGGAATTTTTTCGTAAATAATCGTAAATAGCTTTGTTGTGTGCGCGTGTGTGTGTGTGCTTGTAATGTGTGTATTTGTTCATATTTGTGGGTGTGAGGGGGAGACTACGGTCAGACCTAAGCGACTTAATGCACGCCAATGACCACGCTTGGAATAACCCCACGACAGTAGCACTGACAGATTAGCACCATCCACAGGACATTTGTCAGATTCCTAGAATATTTGCGACAATTATTTGGCACGATGCTGAAAAGATATTTTTATTGTTGTTGATGGTGGTTAGGACGAAAGGAGTCCAGGCATTGAATTGTCTAAGTGAGCAAGATAATGTAGACTATTTGCCTTTCACAGCCAGTAGCCTTTCTGCATTGGATGGAGGAGAATGACAAGGTGATAGGCTAACAGCAAGAAATATTTAATTGATTTGATTCAAATCTCTCAGCAGTGAAACGACAACATGTTCATGAGAACCAGGAGGAACATGTTAAATGCCATAAATAATGTCATGAATGTCCCACTTTATAAAGACCTAACTAGCCTTGATATGGCCACTTTCTACAAAACTCACCGGTATAACTTTAGTACATTTTTGAGTGAAGTGTCTCAAATACTAAATACATAAATAAATAAAAGTCCTGAATATTTCGGCCTGAGACCCTAACGATTTCCCAGACATGATTCTGCATCACAACAAACAAGCTCTACAGACGTATTGTGAGCATAAGTTAGGAGGGCCTGAAGGAACAGTGTGAAAGACCGGATATCGCTCGCGGGCCGTTGTTTGGTGCTATAGGTTGTTACCACTTTCACCGTTGACTTGACTCTGGAGAGCAATAGCAAGCCCTCTGCTGCTACCGTGTAAAGGTAGAGAAGGCGATTGAGGAAGGATCAAAGTCGACTTTTCTGTTTTCAATGTGCAGATAACAGGTTCTGACGTCACGACCACAAATAAAAACATAAATAAATAAAGAAGTTACACACGAAGAAGGCGCTAGAAAATTGAAGATATTTCGATAAGATAATAGAGAAAAGCAGTCCTGGAGGTTACAATTGAAAGCAGAAAAACAAATAACGCTCTTCAATATAGTACAGTTCGCACCTCGTGTGCATTTCAAGTGGCTATTACGAATATATCTAAATAATCAATGAATCCCATTGAAGGTACTTCATATTTGGGATATAATGTTATTTCCAGAAGGGAAAAAAAAAAACTTTATGTATCATCGTATATTCATTTATAATCCTAAACATGATGATGTATGACCTCCACATATAATTAAGACATAGTGGACATTGAAATAAATACGGGGGTATACGGGACTGGGTAGGGAGACAGGTTGAGACTACCCACTTTCAATGTTTAAACATCAATATAATTATTATATCATTGCTTCTTCTTGGTTCATGCATTTGCATAATATGAAAGTTAGTCGAGAAGAAATGCTTAAGATAAGACAAGATAAGATAAGATAATTTTATTGATCCAATCAAATGGAAATTCAGTTTGACTACAACTGACAACCTCAGCGTAACTACTTTACAAAAACAATATAGATGAAAAATTCGAACAACATTCACACACGAAACACATACACATTCACAACCAGCGCTTTATGAATTAGACTTCTATGTACTTCTCGATGACGACAGCTGATCTTGTAACACTCTGACCGAAAGTGGGATGAAGGAGTTTTAAAATCTTTCTGTTTTTGTCCTTATGGAAAGGAGACGACCACTTCATTCAGATCTGATGTAACAGTGATTTAATGGCTGCATGTTGTCTTTAAGAATCGTGAGCTTAGAAATGCATCTTTCTTGAAAAAGCTCTTCAAGAGATGGTAGCTGTATTTGAGTGATATACGATGCTTTTTTTTAAATTAGTCCGATCTTTCCCCTAAACCTCCCATTTTAATTGTACAAACTATCACCTTGTTTACACCTGTTCCATCGCCATTTTCTATGAACTATATGTTAAATATAAATTAGACAGTCAAAGATGAGTTGGTGGCGCCCCAGTTGCACGATTGGTAAATACAATTTTGAAAAGTGCCATACTTAATTTAAATGATCAACGAATTATTTACGCCAAATGTCTAATCTTCACCAATAAGCATTTCCGACTTCTGCGATCAAGCCATTCCTGTTTAGTAGCAGGCTAGATAGGTCAAGGTATTTAGTAATACGCTTGAACACTGTAACGGAGAATCAGATTGTGTAACTTTTTTATAAAACGATAAAAACACTGTATAGAAACAAAAACAACTAAAGCGTATATAAGGGAAAGAACTGTACATTTACAGATATGTATCTCAATACTGTTGGATTTATTTCCCTTCAAAATAGATACCAGACAGGTTTGTATTAAATTAGGTGAAGTAGTTGCTCTTTTTAACTTGTTTGTTTCTTGTTTCAATTGTTTCGTGTCTAAACCCAAAGGACGTTGATGTTACCTCCAAAGTGCTCCTTTTTTTTTTTGTCTTTGGTCAGTTGGCGACTCAAAGTACTGTGATGTTTTTGACGAAAATTGTTTGGTTCGGTTCTGGACACTGACCCATGGCGGCAATACTGCACGACTGTTGGAGAAGTGACAGATAGAAGTATTAGAGAGGCTAAAACCAATACAATGAAATACATGACGTGATTATATATCACTTTTATATTGCTAACGATACGACGTGACTATATATCACTTTTATATTGCTAACGTGACTATAATGATTTTTATTTTATTTTTGATTTTGGGCACATCGGCACAATTTAGGCCATGTCGTGCCTGCAGTCCCTCAAGGGCCACTCTCCTTCCACACAACAAAGGCCAAATTCCATACAGTCAAATCATTAAAATCAAGGTCTATTCACAGTTAAAATAGTAGAGGTAGTAAAAATTTAATAATTTGGTAAAAATCTAATGTAAATAGTACATGTCTACAGAATTCATAAATCAGATCTTCGTAGACAACCCCACTTCCCGGATAAAGCCCAGTACCTTCCCAGGGTCGACATTATTGAATAGTGTTTTTAAATTAGTGGCTCTAAAATATTTTTCCCTGACATCCTGGTATCTGGGGCAGTCGATGAGGATATGTTCCACGGTGAGGCGAGAGTCTCAATACTCACAAAGTGGGGGCTCTTCTTTCTTCAGCACAAAAGAGTGCGTGATGTAGTTGTGGCCAATCCTAAGTCTGGACATTAAATTTGGAATCTAGAGTGAGGCCTAAAAATTATGTAGTTTTCACGACAGGGATCTTCTTTTTGTGTATAAATAGTTCAGGGTCTGGGTGGAGTCCCCTTAAATTACAAAAATGCATACTAACTGTTTTGGAGTCCGAAAATTTAAAACCATTATCGTTTGCCCAATTTTGAATTTTGTTTAAACATAACTGTAATTTTCTTTCTAGGGTGTTCATGTTTTTCCCATAAGTAAAAATGACAAAGTCATCAACATACAAAGAGCACTCTATGCCAGGGGACAGAGCATTTATGATGCTATTTATTTTAATGTTGAACAGGGTGACTGACAGTATGCTGCCCTGGGGTACACCCATTTGATGGTCATGAATGTCAGAAGCGGAGTTGCCCACTCGAACCTGAAATTTTCGGTCTTTCAGGAATTCCCCCACAAAACGGGGAAGATGTCCCTTAAGCCCCATAAGCTCCAGGTCACATAGAATGCCATGTTTCCAGGTTGTGTCATAGGCCTTTTCTATATCGAAGAATACAGCTACTAGATGTTCCCTTCTGAGTAATGCATCTCTAATACAAGCTTCCAGCCTTACCAGGTGGTCAGTTGTTGTCCGCACTTGCCGGAATCCGCACTGGTAGTTAGAGATCACTTTTTTTTTCTCCAGGTACCAGACCAGCCTACTGTTAATCATTCTTTCCATGGTTTTGCAGATGCAGCTTGTTAGTGCTATTGGTCGATAGTTAGCTTGGTCAGAGCCGTCTCTTCCCGGTTTAGGTATCGGTATAACTGTGGCTTTCCTCCAGCTGTTTGGGAAAGCGCCTGTTTGCCACACACAGTTATAGACCCCTAGCAGGACTGCCAATGAGGGTTCGGGAAGGTGCTTGAGGAACTGGTAATGGATTTCATCTTCTCCAGGTGCTGTGTCATGTGACTTGTCTAGCGATTCCCTCAGTTCCTCAAGCGAGAACGGTTTGTTGTAGTCTTCATTGTTCTCTGACCTGAAATCAATGGAGTGTCTTTCTTCCCTGGTTTTGACTTTTTGGAACTCTGGCGTGTAATGTGCAGTGGATGACTTTTCTGCTATTGAGGATGCAAGGCAGTCAGCTATTTCTCTGGGGGACGTGACAGTTCGTCCTTGTTTTTTTAAATGCCCTATTGCATTTGATTCTTTCCCTTTGATTCGCCTTACTGCCTTCCAGACCGCTTTAGCAGAAGTTTTGGCATCCAGACTGCCGATAAAACCTCTCCAGGAATTCCTTTTGGCTGACCGTATGGTTTGTCTAGCCTTTGCTCTAGCTATTCTGAATAGCTTTAGGTTTTCCTGGGAAGGATTTTTTATAAATGCAGCCAGTCGTTTTTTCCTATCGCCAATAGCACTTTTGCAGGCTGTATCAAACCATGGTTTGCTAGGCCGTTTTGGATTTGCGGAGGTTAGGAGGATGACTTTCCTGGCTATACTAAGTAGCTTGCTAGCAAAGGTATCAGCTGGGTTCTGTTCATCGAGGAAAATTTCTGTGAGGTTATTTCCTCCTCGCTCACCTCGGGCATCCTCTCCGCTTTGATTTCTCCCCTTAGGGAGTTGGTCAACCTCTAATTCGGTAGAGGTTGGGGTGTCTGACTGGTTTCTCTGAGGAGAACCTGTGTCAGACATGATGTCTCCGGGTTCTCCCGAGTATTGGTTTTGACTAGCTGCTCAGTCTCCATGCTCTCATCAGCGAGCACAGAGAACCTGTTCTTTAGCATGACAACAGGGCTTTCTTGTTTCTTCAGAGGTGTGTTCTTTGGCGGTGTTTTCTTCTGAGTTGGAGGAGGAGGAGGGGGTGGTGGGGTCAATGTGTCCGTCTGTGTGGCTATGGATCTTCCTATCTTAGCAACAGCCTGGGCATAGGTCTTTGTCAAGCCGAATTGGCCCTTGGGTAGGGCCAATACAGCCGATTTCGCCTGGCTGAAGGTACATCCATTTCTTGCCTTGTACTCCTGCACGGCAGCCTCCTGTTTCCACACAGGGCAGTCCTTCGAGTAGGCTGAGTGGCCAGCGTGACAGTTTGGGCATTTGAACTGGGCTGCGCAGCCCTTGTCCTCATGACCTTCTCCAGCACATCTGGCACACACAGTGTTCCTCTTGCAGACTGCCGCGCCGTGTCCATAACCCTGGCACTTGAAGCACCTCATGGGGTTAGGTATGTAGGGCCTCACTGGAACTCGTAGGTATCCTGCCTTCACATACTCTGGCGGTGTCCTAGTTCCAAATGTGAGGCTAATAGTGGCGGTTTTGACCTCCTCACCATCCCTGCGCCTGGTAATGCGCCGGGCATGGGTGACTCCTTCAATGCCCTCCACTACTTCCTTCTCGGAACATTCCAGTAGGTCCCTAGAGCTGATTACACCTCTGCTGGTGTTCAGACTCTTGTGTGGCATGACTTCCACTTGGAGATCACAGAGTCTTCTGCATCTTAAAAGCCCATCAGAGTGTATCTTGCTATCAACTTCTACTAGAAGTTCCAAAGACTTGTGTAGCTTAGACACACTCTTGGGCTCTCCCACTACTGACTTAAGTCCCTTGTAGATGACAAACGGGCTCATCTTTGTCAGACTTTTCCCCTCCTCTGTGCACCTAACCACCAGAAATGATGGCCAGGTAGCACAGCTTTTTGTGGCCTCCTCCTTTCTATCCTCCATACGGCGTCTCTTGCCCAGACATAGGTCTGGGGCAAGTAGTTTTTTTGGTGTTTTTTTATCCATAGGTGTTCTTATTAGTTCGGCACCTGTGCTCCCCACCCGCCATCGAGTCCAACAAGGGGACGGGCCATTCGGATGTCCAGAATGAGCCCGCCAGGGTTACACAGGTGCTATACTCAGTCAGCTGCTGCATCGGGCATGTGTCCGATACAGCAGCTCCCTGATTGACCCTCCGGCCACCGCCCTCCAGCATAGGTCGACGACCTATGCTGGTAGCTTAACATGACCAGCCGGTTGACCCAGAGCGGGCCATCTGGGCCTCAGGTCTAGGGGAACTTGGAGCCAAAGTATTGTGTTGTGGTGGTTTATCCTCAGATAGCCACCACTCAAACACCAGGATCTCTTTATCTCCCTTTACCCGTCGCAGTCCACGGCAAACGGACTGGTCTAGGACGTAGTGAGATTTTAGAGATAAGGAGACAGAGTGATGATCAATGAAGGCAGACTGAGGAAAAGAGGAGGCAGATACAATGATAGAAAAAAAGTAAGGCACTTTTGAGCTCCAAAAGTGCTAAGGAAAGAGGAGCGCAGTTTAACGTCATGTCTCGGGACGCAGACGTGACAATATATCACTTTTATATTGCTAACGATACGACGTGACTATATATCACTTGTATATTGCCAACGATACGACGTGACAATATATCACTTGTATATTGCTAACGATACGACGTGACTATACATCACTTGTATATTGCTAACGATACGACGTGACTATATATCACTTGTATATTGCCAACGATACGACGTGACAATATATCACTTGTATATTGCTAACGATACGACGTGACTATACATCACTTGTATATTGCTAATGATACGACGTGACTATACATCACTTGTATATTGCCAACGATACGACGTGACAATATATCACTTGTATATTGCCAACGATACGACGTGACTATACATCACTTGTATATTGCCAACGATACGACGTGACAATATATCACTTGTATATTGCCAACGATACGACGTGACAATATATCACTTGTATATTGCTAACGATACGACGTGACTATACATCACTTGTATATTGCTAACGATACGACGTGACTATATATCACTTTTGTCTCAGAACGATAATGCTAATAAATAGCATTCCCCACACTCACATCTTATTTTTAAACCCCAGCCACATTGTAGTACATATAATATATATACTTATATAATTGGAGGCCCTGGTGAAGTGAATGTGGGGACCCCAAATGAAATAGAAAAAAAAAATTATAAAAAGCGACAAAAACAAATGTAGTTATTTATTCCTAACCTAGTGTGCTCCATCAATACGAGTTGACCTATTTCTTCTGTAAAACTTTATTTTGAGTCCTAGGCGGCTGCCTAGTTTGCCTATGCCTAAAGCCGGCATATCTACGAACACGTATTCATTTCATTACAATGGCATCATAACTGATGGTTGGAAAAGAGATTAAAAAAATAAGCCAAACCTTAAACCTCCGAAGAAGCTCATCAATGACCTTGGTGACATTCTTGTCATTTCCGCCCCAGATGTCAAGGACACCTTCCTGGATGACATTGCTGAAACAGAAGCTTATAATGGTTGGCTTCTTGATAGGGCATTTATTGATGGCGTCTAGTACTACCAGAGACAGGGAGAGATCTTTCAGACTGGAGAAATACAGCTGCCATTGGGGGAGATAGATGAAGCCAAAGAAGAATGAATTTGTAATGAAGCAAGATCATCTTTTTTATTTTACAAAGCAAATGAGTATACGTTTAGTTAGTGCACAATGTTCCAAATAGTCATCACTGAGACAAGATTATGGGTTTATGTGGAAGAATACACAGCTGATACACTTATTATTACGACAGTAAGCTGGTAAGGTTTCGTAGGCCCTTATTATCTGCTTACAAGTCCGGTTGTCTGTAATTAATAGTAAATGATAAAATAAGAAAAGATAATGTTCTAGACCAGTGGTGCCAATCAGTGGTGCTAACTAATCAAGGTTCTTTTTACAAAGCTTATATCAAATCACTCAATCTGTCTGTCTGGTAAAAAATCAGTACAAGTGATTTCTCCCACACCCAATCTTGGATCAAGCTGAAATTTTGAACAATTAATTCTTTTATATGAAAACACAAGAATGAATTAAAAAAACTGACCAGTTTGTTAATTAACTATTGGTATCTAATTATTTTGTTTGGTATCTCGAACTAGGGAAAGAAATTGTACTTGACTGAAGTGGTGGTATAAGCTCAATTATAAGTCGCCGCTTTAAAATAAGTTCAAAACAAACAAAATGTTCACTTATGACAATGTTCGCTTGAGGTGGCTGAAGACATGAGTTTCAATTCCGTCACTCTTCTCTTTCCCCCCCTTTCAAACAAATACTTTTAGAAATCATTATAGTAAACTTCATCCAGATCTCCCTTTCTACCTCCTTTGCCCCTCCCTCGTTTTCTCAACTGGTCCAGGTAGGTTAATTTGATCATAGCGTATAGAGAATGCTAGAAACATAAAATAGAGCAAAAACCATTGGTTCAAATATATCTAATATCGCTTAGATTGTTGTTGGTCTTGATCTGACACATTGAATTCCATGACTGATTGTAAATAAGTGATACAGTTAGACTGCGTTAATTTTATTTATTTATTTATATATTTTATTAAATCAAGTATTTCTTTGTTTTTGCATGTTTGTAAATGTAGAGTGGGCTTAAACTATTCTTATAGTGGGGCCGAAATTGTTTAAGCATTTGTTCATTTTGAAATTAGTAGACAGACGCTGACTACCTTGCCAAGATGTATCGCTAATCTGTGTGATGGTTGTTAACCTGTTCTTTAGGATTGAAACATTTGTAGACCCTTCTGCGGGGCGCGGTGGCTGAGTGATAAAGTGCTTGGATTCCGAATCAAGGATTCCGGGTTCGAGACCTGATGAAGACTGGGATTTTTAATTTCGGCATCTTTAAGCACCTCCGAGTCCACCCAGCTCTAATGGATACCTTACATTAGTTGGGGAAAAGTAAAGGCGGTTGGTCGTTGTGCTGGCCACAGAAACAGATGACCTTTACATCATCTGCCCTATAGATCGCAATGTCTGAAAGGGGGACTTCACTTGTACTTTTAGAACACTACTGCGGCAGTTTTAAGAAATTATTTTGTTCCGTAACTCTTAAAATAGGATTCGTATTTAAAGTATTTGGTGTTAGCCAAAAAGAAAAAAAAAAGAAAGTAAAATAAAATATAAAAAAACAAAACATTTAGATTTATCTGTTCTCAACTTCTGATATTATGTTGTTGTCTTAATGAAATGCAAAAAATTAGTGACAACTTACTCCTCCGAGTGCAGGGGGCAGTGTTTGATTGACCACATTCATAGTAACATCAGCTATTGCCTGGGCAGTATAGTTGGGTAGGTAGATGGCCGGCACACGTAATATGGTCCCCTATAAATTATAGAGAAATTTTTTTTTATGCCTCATACAGTAGCCGTACAGTGGAAAAAATATCCTGAAACAATGAATATATATATATATAAAAGATAAAGTGATCTTAAAAGAAGAGACTTTTTATTTTACTTTACAACATTTACACCTTTACAACACCACCAAGAAGCTAAACACTATAAGGAAAAGTTTACGCAATGTTGTTTTTTTCCACCTCACATTCTCAGATCTAATTGATTTTTTTTTTTTTGTGCATAATTATTCATAGTAGTAAACAATACACGAATCACTCAAAAAATTAACTAATTAGTTAATCCTTTAGTACTAATTGATATATTTTGTTTTATATAGCAGAAAGTGAGTTAAGCCTTGTAATTTTCAGATAAATGGTAGTAATAAGCGATAATTATTTACCTTTAGCTAAGCTTTGGTTTGAAAAAGTTGTTTTTCTACTGCTTGTTTTAAAAATGGAGGAGAAAAAAGAAAGTTTGGCATATTCGTTTTAAAATTGAATTCAATAGAAACAATAGATTCATCTTTAATGTGATATTCTATTGATTACAAAGGTTTATATTTATTATTTATTATGGTATTGAGAGTTAAAATCAAACGAAAGTTTAAATAGTCCAAACTTAAATATTTTGTCTCTTATACCTTACAGATCAGTGCTATTAGAGCATGGAATGGGTTGCCTGAGCTAGCCAGAAAAACCAGTGACTTGGCAGAATTTAAGTCATTGGTTAATATGCATGACTAAATGCATGACGCGTAGGACGTAATCATCTTCTTTTTTGAAGTAACGTCTGTATTATATAAGATAAGATAAGATAAGATTCATTGAAAGAAAAGGAAATACACAAGAACAGATGTTGCATAGAACAATCATTAAGTAACTAGTAAGTAGACAATGTATTTCTGTTTACAACGCCTACCTCTATAAACACTTGATGCTCTTGTATCGACTTTAGCAGTGAGGACAATATCTGTCTTAAAACATTCTGACAATCTTCAGCGCTTTGACCAGGCTCCCACAGCACCTCTACGGCCACAATGGGCACCAGGCCCATCTTTTGGCTGATGCTCGCAAACCTGGCCAGGGTGTTGCTGTTCACTTGCAGTGCCTGCAAATAGTTGTCATGGAGGTGAAATAGTTGTCATGGAGGTGAAATAGTTGTCATGGAGGTGAAATAGTTGTCATGGAGGTGAAATAGTTGTCATGGAGGTGAACTAGTGGTCATGGAGGTGAACTAGTTGTCATGGAGGTGAAAGATGTGGACGTTTGGCTTCTAAGAAACAAGCTTTCCCGGGCAATGTTTCTCACACTCAATGTGGTTCCCGGGCAATGTTTCTCAGACTCAATGTGATTCCCGGGCAATGTTTCTCAGACTCAATGTGGCTTTAAGGTGCCCGGGTGAAACCGGTCGTTTATAATATTAGTCGATTGAGGACTTTAAAAATCATGTCTTTTGTGCAATGAGAATAATGAAATTGATAAAACATTGTAGTTTCAAGATTATTGTTTGTTTGTTTTTTATTATTATTATTATTAGTGCTCTCCCTTTCCCTCGCAGACCGGAACGCGATTTCTAGTTTCCTTTGGTAATCAACGTGTTGGGAAGTGTATAGGGCCAACCCTTGATTAACTTACGAGATTTGAAGGCGTGTTCAGTCCGCTAGTGGTGTAGACACACCTCCACATGACAAACTCCGCCCCAATGTTTTTCAGCCTTGTGCAGGTGTCTTCGTAAGTGTCGAGTCCGTCCGTTGCCCATTCACCTAATGTGCCAGGTATGCGCACCAGTGCTCTGTCAACCTGCAATGCCATCCTGGGCATTAGAATAACCATTTCTTTGGTGAGTCTGTGCATATATTTTAAGGGGGAAAAATTAGAGAAGGGATTGTCTGGATCAGTCTGGAAAACCAATGAATGACTTAGCAGAGTTTAAGTCTATGATTGACATGTACGACTAGATTAATTAGGACAAGAATTCGTGTAGGGGGTAATTAACTTATCTTTTAAAGGAAAGTCTGTAATTTACAAAATAAGATAAGTATATTGACCAAATGAGGACAAATAAAGACAGTGGGGGAGTAAAAAGAAGCAGAGAGGAGCTGTTTATACAGGGAACGGGCAAGGAGGGAGGACCCCAGGGGGTGTAGCCTGAGTTTAGTGAGTTAACCTATAATTGGGGTTAAACGTTTTTTCTGACATTTCAATATAGGCACATACATATATATTGCAGTGACCTAGCCAGACAGACGATTGACGTTGCAGAATAGGAGTACACACACACAAAAAAGAGAGACAATGGCTTGGGCTTGACGCGTAGGACGTAATCATCTTTTTTGAAGTAACGTCTGTATTATATGGTGGCATGGTGGGGGAACTGCTATTTCAAACCGACGGATTCATAGACAAGACGATCATTCCCATTTTGTCAATAAAAACATCATTTGAAGTCTTGAAAGGTCTTGTCGATCGTGTTGTTGTTGGCAAGTATCTTATTACTGTGTCCCTTGTATCTTATTACTGTGTCCCTTGTATCTTATTAATGTGTCCCTTGTATCTTATTACTGTGTCCCTTGTATCTTATTACTGTGTCCCTTGTATCTTATTACTGTGTCCCTTGAATGTGTCGGATTCGTGTTTTATATTAAGTAATAATCAACAAGTCTTCGAAGTCAGTAAGCTTATGAGATCAAATCAAGAGCAGTGAACACATTCAAGTACCTAAACTATATATAGATACATTCGTATATTCAATTATATCTATTCCTATATTCAAGTATATAGATAGTTTTGATTGAGATTACTCTTCATTTAATCCAAACTCTCTCAATATAGTTGAATCTAGTACACGAGTAATCAAAACTATCTCTCTATAGTTGAATCTAGTACAAGAGTAATCAAAACTATCTCTCTATAGTTGAATCTAGTACAAGAGTAATCCAAACTATCTCTCTATAGTTGAATCTAGTACAAGAGTAATCCAAACTATCTCTCTATAGTTGAATCTAGTACAAGAGTAATCAAAACTATCTCTCTATAGTTGAATCTAGTACAAGAGTAATCTCAAACTTTAGACTTCTGTTTTTCTATCGACTTTCTCCCTAGTTTTTTTTTCTGTCCTTTTTCTCCCTTTACATTCTCTTATACATTTCTTTTCTCTCTGTCTGCCCCTTTCTTAAAGTTTATCTTCCTTTCTCTCTTTCTGCCCCTTTCTTAAAGTTTATCTTCCTTTCTCTCTGTCTGCCCCTTTCTTAAAGTTTATCTTCCTTTCTCTCTTTCTGCCCCTTTCTTAAAGTTTATCTTCCTTTCTCTCTGTCTGCCCCTTTCTTAAAGTTTATCTTCCTTTCTCTCTTTCTGCCCCTTTCTTAAAGTTTATCTTCCTTTCTCTCTGTCTGCCCCTTTCTTAAAGTTTATCTTCCTTTCTCTCTTTCTGCCCCTTTCTTAAAGTTTATCTTCCTTTCTCTCTGTCTGCCCCTTTCTTAAAGTTTATCTTCCTTTCTCTGTCTGCCCCTTTCTTAAAGTTTATCTTCCTTTCTCTCTGTCTGCCGCTTTCTTAAAGTTTATCTTCCTTTCTCTCTTTCTCTCTGTCTGCCCCTTTCTTAAAGTTTATCTTCCTTTCTCTCTTTCTCTCTGTCTGCCCCTTTCTTAAAGTTTATCTTCCTTTCTCTCTTTCTCTCTGTCTGCCCCTTTCTTAAAGTTTATCTTCCTTTCTCTCTTTCTCTCTGTCTGCCCCTTTCTTAAAGTTTATCTTCCTTTCTCTCTTTCTCTCTGTCTCTCTTTCACTGACCCTTATGCCAAGTTTGAGTCCAGCCTCCTTGACAATCGTTACCAGACGCCTCCCCATGTATCCTCTCTGATCTATGACCTTTTCTCTGAAGGCGACGCCGCTGAGGTACAGCCTCATGTGATGGTTGGCGCCTAGCAACATCTCCAGATACCTACGCCTGCCAAAAACAAAAACAAAACATTTAACCAAAATATTCTCATTTTATTATAAACCATCTTTATCATGAAATGGTCGAGAGACTAAGTACGCTTGAACTTGGCTTGTCTTGGCTACTTATGACACCCAACTCGAGCAGAGTTGTGTTTACTGAGAGCCTAAAGGCAGCAGGAAAAACCTTCTCCCAGATCCCCCACTGGTCCACAAATCGATTGGACCATAGCGCTCTGAGCATGCTATAAGCATGAAAGTAGCGCTATATAAAAGCTGTAATTATTATTATTATTAAATGTCATTATGTCGAAGTCATTAAAAAAATTGAATTATTTGACAGTTAGCCCTAAGAATTTTATGAGGTTTGTATTGACTTATTCCAGGCCTCCGTAATGTGACAACAGCCTAGCATTACTCTATGTTCGGTGCGGAATGGTTGCGAAGAACAGCTCGTTACTTTCCAAGACTGCAAAAGAAATTACAAATTATAAGATGAAGATGATAAAATGTTCATTCTTATTAGAGTTGGCTGGCGTTATACTTGAATAAGAGGATAGATCAATAAAAAAAGCTGACTTTAGTTTAGACTAAATAGACAATGCTGGTGGGATAAAGTGAACAACAGATGTCAGAATCTAGGTCTGAAAAAAAAAAGAAATCCCATTATATAAAGTTGATCTCATGTTGAGCTCAGGTAAAAGGAAAACGTTGAGAAATGCGAAGAAAAATTCTCAGGGTTAACCAGAGAAAGTGTAGCCAGCACAACGCCAAGATAAGAAAAGTTTTCCTAAGGAATTACAATTGTTTACTTCAGCTCAAGTCAAAACATCGTTCTAATGGGAATGGGAATCCACTTTTAGTAGTATTTAGTGTCAGCAAGAGTATCACATTTAGCTTCCTTCCTTCTCTATTGTAACCTCTGGAAGAAAAAAATAACAACGCACTTCTCTAAAAAAAAAAAAAACTCACCTACCTTTAAAACAAACGTTAAGGCAATAATTAAAATCGTTTAAATCAAACTGTGACGCCAGTGTTCTATATAAGAGTCAGCAACATTAATAGTCAGCAATATTAAGAGTCAGCAATATTAAGAGTCAGCAACATTAAGAGTCAGCAACATTAAGAGTCAGCAACATGAAGAGTCAGCAACATTATCCCGGAGGCGTGGCGGCTGAGCGGAAAAGCGCTTGACTTCCGAACCGAAGGATCCGGGTTCGAATTTCAGTAAAGACTGGGATTTTTAATTTCGGGATCTTTTGGCGCCTCCGTGTCCTCCCATATCTAAAGGGTACCTGCCATTAGTTGGGGATAAGTAAAGGCGGTTGGTCATTGTGCTGGCCATATGAATGCAATCGACTCTTCGCGCCCCTTGGCTAAAACTTTTTGATTCATCCCCCTCCCTTTTCATCTACTTTAAAAAGGACCACTTTCCATCATCTACTTCAAAAAGGACCACTCCCCATCATCTCCTTCAAACAGGACCACTCCCCATCATCTCCTTCAAAAAGGACCACTCCCCATCATCTCCTTCAAAAAGGACCACTCCCCATCATCTCCTTCAAAAAGGACCACTCCCCATCATCTCCTTCAAAAAGGACCACTCCCCATCATCTCCTTCAAACAGGACCACTCCCCATCATCTCCTTCAAACAGGACCACTCCCCATCATCTCCTTCACAAAGGACCACTCCCCATCATCTCCTTCAAAAAGGACCACTCCCCATCATCTCCTTCAAAAAGGACCACTCCCCATCATCTCCTTCAAAAAGGACCACTTCCCATCATCTCCTTCAAACAGGACCACTCCCCATCATCTCCTTCAAACAGGACCACTGCCCATCATACCTTCAAAAAAAACCACTCCCCATCATCTCCTTCAAACAGGACCACTCCCCATCATCTCCTTCAAACAGGACCACTCCCTAACATCTCCTTCAAACAGGACCACTCCCCATCATCTCCTTCTAACAGGACCACTCCCCATCATCTCCTTCAAACAGGACCACTCCCCATCATCTCCTTCTAACAGGACCACTCCCCATCATCTCCTTCAAACAGGACCACTCCCCATCATCTCCTTCAAGCAGGACCACTCCCTATCATCTCCTTCAAACAGGACCACTCCCCATCATCTCCTTCTAACAGGACCACTCCCCATCATCTCCTTCAAACAGGACCACTCCCTATCATCTCCTTCAAACAGGACCACTCCCCATCATCTCCTTCAAACAGGACCACTCCCCATCATCTCCTTCAAACAGGACCACTCCCCATCATCTACTTCAAAAAGGACCACTCCCCATCATCTCCTTCAAAAAGGACCACTCCCCATCATCTCCTTCAAACAGGACCACTCCCCATCATCTCCTTCAAAAAGGACCACTCCCCATCATCTCCTTCAAAAAGGACTACTCCCCATCATCTACTTGTTTAAAACAAATGCCCTCTCTTCCTGTATGTATGAGAGCGTCATAGGCAATTCAATGTTCCAGAACTTCAATACGTCTCTCTACTTGCACTGATAGAGACTCGTGCATAATCACACTGTAATCCTCTATATTTATGTATGCATATTTTTTTCCTAGTTCACGTCTGCAGTTAACACTAAGCGGCGGTACTCGTCTGTTCTAAAACTATTGACTTCTGTAACACAAAGAGAAACTCTCTCTGTCATCTCATCTAAGCTCTGTGAAAACAAACAATCTTCAATTATCTCCCCCTGGTTCAAAGCACACAAAGCAATTTCATCTTATGATCTTTCTTTTCAACCTCATGTTGTCTATGATCTCCCTTCGACGTTCCGTGAAAGAATATCACAAAAATGGATTAACGTACCTGTCATCTTCTTTGGGCTCAGCCAAAACTTGTTTCAACTTTTGTTCAAGAAGCCTTATCGAGTCGTCAACTGGAACGACAATAATGGCGACTTAACGGGTGTAGGCACAAAATCACCTTTGTGTGTGTGTGTAGGGGGAGGTTGCACGAGCACGAGGGGGGGGGGTATTAATCCTAAGAAGTATTTTGTGTTGTGCCAAATTGAACTTGTAATTTGTGGTCCCCGCTCTAGTCTCGCCCCTTTCATTTAGGCACAAGCCCTTTGACTGCAAGCAGCGTTCCAAAAGTCATAGGTCACACTTTAATGTCAGGGTCATTTACAGATATTGTTAAAGTATATTGTTATTGTTGTAGTACTATATGCTGGGGTGGACTATTGTTTTCAAACTGAATTGTCCTTTGTTTGAACCAGCAAAATTATCTTATCTTTGTTGTTAACAGCAACGCGGGATAATGTCGTGTGTGTTGATTGCCAGTTTAAAAAGTTGGAGCGGTTTGAAGAGACGCAGTGAGGTCTAACATAGCGATTCTGTCGTGTTCTCTATTCAATAAGGAGATAACAAGCAAAGTAAAAAAAAAATCCTTTGAAAAAAAAAAAAAAAGCTTATCTAAAAGGGAAGAGCTTCGTCCTTAAAACTATATCTAGAAATAATGTCAAAGTTATTTCCCTTATTCGATACCATAACTAAATAATCAATCACCAAAACTTACTTGACTAATGGAGTATTTTTCGCGGCCCCCGTAAGGGGAAAAAGCCGCTATTAGGTTTGTGCAAAATGTCTGTCTGTCTGTTTGTCCGTCTGTCTGTCTGTCACACTCAGATCTCGAAAACTAGAAGAGATATGAAAATCATTATTTCATCATTAAATCCGGCTTGAAAAGTTTAGGTGCAACGGCTACTTTTGGGTTTATAAAATCAAACCGTTTAATTTATAAAATTAATTATGCAAGCGATTTTTTCATAAAAATACACCAATTCTAAAACAATTAGGTAAATGTAAGGGAGGCAATGTTACAATATGCCAACAAAGATGGACTATCTTTCTGTATTTTCAGTATCACTAAGTCAAATATATTTATAAAATGTACAGGAAATGTTTACAACAAATATAAATAATAGTTAAAGATGTTTTTTCTGGTCAACTAGCTGCTAAAATTAAAAGAAAACATTTCTGTTTGTTTATAAAGGCTAATAATGCACTTTGTATGTAAATATTTTTGTAATCTTGTTGTTTATTGATTCGTGTTTTGTTAGGTATAATAAATAATTGTTTAAAGTATCGACTTAATCGTAGAATGCGTGAGGGAGAAATAGCGTTCACTAAACCCAACAAATTTAGCCATATCTGTGAATACAGAAGTTTGGTTTCCATTGTTGCTATTAAACAAAATAATGAATTACCAGTAATTGATTGGCTAATTGGCTACATTTTAAAAATTGATTCATGACTTGTCTAAGTCAATAAATAATTGTCCGAAATTTCAGCGTCATCCGAGATTGGGTGTGGGAGAAATCACGTGTCTAATTTTTTTACCAGACAGACAGACGGACAGACAGAGTGAGTTGATATAAGTTTTGCAAAAAAATGTAAGACTTGATCATCTCTTCTAGCCCATACGTTGTAAACTTGACGTTGAATCTACCTTTTGCTTAGTTATACAACAAATGTGCCAGGTGAGACAATCCTGAGACCAGCCACTTGCATCGAAAGAAAAATATGGGACCTAGGGCCGATCACCCGAGAGGGGTAGTACTATCAATATCTAGATTTACATTTCAAATCGGGGCTAGCTTTTTTTTAATTGCGCCTTCCCCCCACCCCTTTCCCCAAGACAGCACGAATGTGATACGTGAGACCATTGGAGACTTGAGTTTGACCTGATGATAAAGAGAATGCTTTTGGCCACTCGCAACAGTCAAAATCTTTTGCAAGGGAAGTAATATAGGTCGTTTGTTTTAGCGGTAACTTCAGTAGGTCAAGCCGTCCGGCGCATGCTCCTAGAACAGAAGGTCTATTACCTGCCAGGATCCCCTTCCCTGGTTCCATCAGCTCCTTGACAGTTTTCTGTAAGGTTTGTTCCTGATCGGCGAGGAGCGGCTCCACAAACCTGATCCTAAGTTCGGGATATTTCTCCAACCGCAAGGGCTTCTTCTTCAACTTTGGCGCAGGCTTCGTCTTGCGGTCATTAAGTCTCGGCGTAGTTTTGAATTGCACTTCCGGTTTGGTCTGCCCCTTATGGGATAAGGATGGAGGTCTTAGGTTGAGCAGGTCTTCATTGCTGCCGTGACGTGTGCTTCCTTCAAATGAGGTGTTCATGGCTGTTGTTTTAAGGGGTGCGTCAGAATGAAAACAGGTGTTTATGTTGTTGCATACAAAAATAAATCTTTTTCTAACCAACATCTCTAATTCATTTTCTTTAACTATGTCTTCATCATTATCTCGCCAAATCTCTCTTTACCTCTCTCTTTAACTCATTCTCTTAAACTCGTTCTCTTAAACTCATTCTCTTCAATGCTCGCGTATCTCTCTCTCTCTCTCTCTCTCTATCTCTCTCTCTATCTCTCTCTCTATCTCTCTCTCTCTATCTCTCTCTCTCTATCTCTCTCTCTCTCTATCTCTCTCTCTCTATCTCTCTCTCTCTATCTCTCTCTCTCTCTCTCTGTCTCTCTCTATCTCTCTCTCTCTCTCTCTTTCTTTCCTTGTTCTTTCTTTATTTTTAGTCGATTTGTTTCTTACCTACCTAGTTGAACACATTAACATTGTGTTGGTAGTGAGAGTAACAAATGGAAAGTTATGAAACCAATATAGAGTTTTATACACGCAAAGTAAATTGATCTCAATCCTTAGAGTCGCCAGCAGTACATAGACCACAACACTGTATCTTTTTATCAGATAATGTAAGTGAATAAACTTTGCTATACATTTAGTCCAAGACATATTACAGCCTTCGGATATTCTTTTTGCACCATGAATATTATACACATACGAAAATAATAACAATAAGTAATTGCAATAACGTTATACTTTTGTACATGAAATAACAAACAACATAAACTTAAAACGTTGCCAAATATTAATCCAAGATTTGAAAAAGAGGTTAAAAAAATATGGGGAACAATACATTGTACTCTATGTAGCTCAATGTCATTTGTGGCTCTCAATGAGAGATTGATGTACAAAACAAAATACAAATACAGCTCCGATATTTGTTCACTACAATTGCTGCAACACCTAAAAATGTACTCTGTTATCGTATAATTTCGGAAAGCCAAATTTACATTTATTTTACTTTGAAAAATTATAACGGTCAGACTAGAGTCTTTACTATGTGGCCAACGAGCTAGTAATTCTTTTCTCAGCGATATACATCAACTGTTAAATTTCTATGAAAAACGTTAGAGCCATTTTTGAGATCAGCTGTGTTCCTAACCACCAAAGTTTTTCTATGAAGAAAAATTTGAATAAAGGTATTGTAAAACCATAATGTTTCTATTTAAACATTTTAAAATTACAAAGGAGATATAAGACACCGATTACAAAAAATTAGACACAAGAACTCTTTTGTTCATTTTGCAATAAAATAGTTGAATAAAATGGAACTTCCTGTTGTAAATTTCAAATGTAATATTGAATAGAAAATTTGGGGTATGAACGTATATTTTGTGTGCTCTCGTACTAATTGTTTGCTCTAGTAATGTATTGTTATGTGTAATGTAAGATTGTAAAATAAATTTCCTCATGGATAATAAAGATTATTATTATTATGGTTATTATTGTGTTGAGCTGAAAGGCGGTCGGCGTAACAGAGGTGCCCCACAGAAACGCTTTAAAGACCAGTTAGGCTCCAACTTGCTTTAACTGACATAGAAGAGAGCACCTGGTTGCAGGCGGCCTCAGAACAGTCAGCTGGACGTCACTTACATAGGCCGCGGGATATACATCTAAGACCAAAAGAAAATCCGCTGCCGAGGACATAAGTTGACTGCAAAAGGAAAATCTAAATCGACCACCGGCGGACAATGGTTATTCCTGCGCTAGATGTAGATGGCAGCTGGGGCTGCGTAGCCACGTGAAATACTGTATACCTCATTAATCCTCGGACTCGAAGACAAGCCTAATTATTAATAATTAGTATATGCAGTTATAAAATATAAAAATAATCCCTAATCTAGATCACCTGGGAAATAATTTATTTACAAGTTAGTCACATACCTTCAAACATTGATTTGTTTAGTTAAAAACAAGATCATCAGTTCTCAACTAATCAGATTTTGTTTTCATTGTGTAGTTCAAAGCTGGGATATTTTTTGTTTCTTTGCAAGCTTGAAATTTGTGTTTTTACTTGTGTTGGAATTTGTGCGCATAGATTAATGACGTAATTTGTAAAAAATATTTTGTCGGATTTTTCACAATCAACAAGGCTGCTTTATTAAGGTGATATATTTATGTCTCTGACGATATATTTGTGCTGTTTTTTCTTTGTAGAAGAAGAAAGTAAATCAAACTACAAAAGAATCTGCTTAATCGAACAACTGGCTAATCAGAGACCAGATCAGAACCCTAATATATACCTGTAATGTTAGTCGCGTATTTGGACCGAAAGTACGTTTAATCGTAACAGATAAGGTGAGCATGAAAAAGAAACTAAATCCAAAGGTCATAATGTAGAACTTAAATAAATTGAAAGTTATGAAGAAATTTTAGCCATCGACAACGATCTTCAATGCTACAGTGAAATGAAGATAAAGACACTGCAATTGTTGCTAGAATCGCAGAAGAAAAAGAGTGCATCGGTAAACATTACCTGTGATGCTGCGTCCCGTAACGAGTTGGTACAAGTGGCAATGTATGCTATTGAATGTTCGTACCGCTATTTCACGCAAGAGGGAGTCGAAGCAAGACCAATCGTCATAGAAGGCCTGAACACTGACCAGCAACGTCAAAGCATGTAGGCAGCTTAGACCATTAGCTCGTTGCCACGTCGCAGGTCTGTACGACTTGGCAACTAGCTATTGGTCTAAACTGCCCACAGGTTGTAACGTTTAAGGTCATTGTTGAGGCCTTCTATGACGAATGGTTTAGGCAGTCCTATTGCCGCGTTGGACTTTTGTAATGTACAACGGCTACCCCAAATAATTATATCCGCTATCTAGGAAAATATCCAATTTATTATATTCAATCTTGTAAATGCAAATATTTTTTTTATTGTATTTTTTTTCTCTTAAAATTATTTTTTTTTGTTTACATTTCCAGTAAATTCTTTCTTCTAAAGAAAAAAAAAAAAAGAAAAAAATCGTGAACAATAAATGAGTGTCGAATATGACAGTAGCAAAATTAATAGTAGCAAGAAAAAAATCGTTTTCAGCTTCTATTCAAGACTGGATATTTGTTATAAACACATATTGCAGGTAACATACACTTCTGATATGGGAAAGTAATTTAGTGTCCAGTATTTACATGACTCGTCTGACTGAATTACAACCTGAATATTTTGCCACATTCCATGGAGGCAACGCCGTTGTCAGATAAAACAGGATGTATTGTGGTAGACAATTGGAAGATGAAAAGTCGTTTTCAAATTGTCACAAATATTGGAGCCGTGACAGTAATGTCTAGGAGAGGCCCCCCTTGAGTTCAGCGAGCCCGCGTTGTGCTGTGCAAGAGTATTATTTGAGTCAAGAAGTGAAGGAGAACTAGTCCGCTTCATGTTGGTATTCTTTGAATGCACTAATAAACTTTAGAAGCGTTTTGCCCCGCACGACCTGGAACTTCAATGACAGACTTTAGCAACGACGACCACCTAGACACTTCAAGTGACTTTATAGAAGTCAACGTGTGACAGGCGAACAGAGTATGTGCGCGCGTGTGTGTACGTGAAGCAGGGAGGGGTGAGGAGTCATCAAAGAACTTGCAAGGTCTCAGAATGAGACCACGTGACACCAGATCGAGTTTGTGTGAGTTATTAAAACTCTCATCAAAGAACACACACACACACACACATAAGCGACACGAGGCTGCAGTCAATGAGTCTCAAACTGCTTCAACAAAAAGTCCGCGAGTCATATCTGCACTTTGTTCACGAGGGCGTCGCCATTGTGCGAGATCAAATGTGACCTTTTTTTTTTTTAGCGGAGGGATTTGAGCATTGTATTTTTAGGTTGATTTGAAGGTGAAAAGGATTAGACGGACAGGAGGCTGAGGGAAGCTCCTGAGATAGACATATCTTTTTTTTTTTTCTTCTGATTTAGATTAGTTCAGGTGTTAATGATAAAAAGCGCCATCTTCAATGAAATACCTCACCCTTCACTACATTTCTCCTATAAATTAAAGCTACGGATGTTTGGTCGTGTATATATCATGACCACGATTTGTTGGGGTGCGTGCCAATAGACGCTCTTTACCTTTGATATGCATTCATATCTCTCATCTCTTTCTTTCTCTCTCTCTCACATCTCTCCTCTCCCCATTCTTATTCTATTTTCTATTTCTCTCTCAAAATAAATAGGATTTGTTGACAGTGAAAAACGTTTGTTGGACTCATTAAAAAGTGTGATTATATTTACTCGTTCTTAAAAAAAACGAAACAAAAAAGGAAAGAGATATGTCTTTTTTTTTTTTTTTTTTTGACACCGCTTCTGCATATGTATTCACCCTGGCGTAGCCTATAAGCCCGAGCCGTTGCACCCCTTTTGTCTATATCCACACCTTGCAGGTGACAAAGTGTGAAAAGAAAAATCTCCCCACACAACAGAAGCAAGAAGTCAACAAGTCAAGGTAAACTCGGTGTAAGTCAAGTCAAAACTCTTTTTTTTACCCCCTGGTCGAACTGTCTATTTACACGTGTGCCCCCACTCTGTACGAATGTTTTCACATTGAATAGACTTCTCAGTGATTCATTCAGGCAACGTTCAGTCACCCCCTCTAAATAAGTTGTTCTTATTGCAATTGTCATTGAACTTTTCTCCCCTCCTAATATGTCTAAGTACTAGATCTATTGATTCTCAGTGCCAGAGTCCATTCAAAGACTCATTCTCTTCTAAATCTATTGAGAACCAAGAAGAAGAAGAAGAAGAAGAAGAAGAAAAAAAAAAGAGCACTGCCCCATGAATTCATTGATGAAGTAAATCTGTCTTGTTCCAGTTCGTCGCCCTTTTCCTGTCCACTTTATCTTTGATCTTTTGCTACCACTTCCCAAAAGCCGATTTCACACTTTGACGCGCAACTTCTCTTTCAGTCCCCACCGCACTCGGCTACAAATCCCAACATGGCCGACAAGCGGTGATCAACTGATTTCCCCTGTTCCCCCCCCCCTCCTCTCGGACCATTCACTTCTGGAAGCCTGTATTCGGAAATTCCCAATAACTATTTCTTCCTACCGCTTCACGTTGGCACCCCCGCCCACCTGACTTGGTTCACATGAAGCAGGTGTGAACAATTTTATTAATTTTATTTCGCTGTAAATGGAAAGAGGTGGAGGGGTGTAGCGGTGGGAGGTGGGGGGGGGGAGGGAGAAAGCTCCAGTGAAATTGCGTGATACTAATGTTAGTGCCATGTACAAAAAGGACAAGGAAAAATAGCGTCACGATTAAACACTGGCATAATGGCTGATTGATAGACCGAACCAACGCTTCAGGTTACTCAGATACAAATACAATGTCATGAATAATCATAACAAAAGAGTAAGAGAAAAAAAAACTCGATACCGACACGATATGGCTGCCACTTTCACACGAGGGACATTTTTTTTTTCTTTCCATTATTTAGTCAACACGTCCTATTAAAGTGCTGTGTCAGGATGTGAGGGTTAACTTGAACCAGATAGGATGGTTGCCTGGTAGTGCGGTTTGTGCGCTGGACTGTCGTTTGGATTTATCGAAGGTCCAGGGTTCAAACCCTGCCCGCTCCCACCCCCCGTCGTCCTGCGGGAGGTTTGGACTAGGAAGTAAAGTATCTTCAACTCTGACGGAACATCCGAAACATGTCAAACATTTGACAAACAAACAGATATGTGGTTTATATAGACGAAGGTGATGTTGCAGGGATAGGTTTATAGGTGACATCCATTAGATGGGCCGCCCATGTCTTCCTCTTGTTCTCTTATCGTATACATACATTACAAACGTTTCGTCCAAACAAACAATCCTTGTGTTAAGTCGTGCATGTTAATTAGACACTTAAACGCAAACCACAAACTTATAGTATCAGAATATCACTCTTCGTATAGAATCGTGTTTTATTTGTTACCTTGAAAGTTTTTATAAAGTTCTGTCTGTCTGTCTGTCTTTCTGGTACTTTTTTTTTACGTTATTTCTCCCACAACCATTCTCAAATAGAGTTGAAACTTTACCACAATTATTCCTTGTTACCTAACAAAACATGAATCAATCAAAAATTAAACAATTATTTAATTAATCATTGGTAATTAATTAATTGTTTGTAATAGAAAAACGGAAAATAACTACTACTTATTGGTTGTATATGATGAAGTTATTCCCCTTAATACGTTCTGAACACGTTTATCCCAGTATCGGATCAAGCTGAACTTTATAACAATTACTCCCAGTCGATGACAAGACACGAATCAGCCAAAACATTAATGAATTCGTTATTTAACTAGTGGTAATTAGTTCATTTTGTTTTGGATAATAAAAAGGAAACTTATCCTGCAATGTTGAGATATATTATATGGGAGTGATTTTGAGGTTTTTACTTTGATAAGCTTTGCTTTTTAAAAACGTTGTATTTTATATTTTTTGCTTATTTTTTAAAAGTTTTTACATTTCAATACTCAGTTGACCTCTTTTTTTTTTGAACCATCATTGCTCTTTGTATAACATCAATCGAAACTATAACGTCTGCCACAAAATGTCGTCTGCTACTAAGATTGAACAGAATGTCAGAACAATGGAATCGAAATGTCGTATAGCTTCGAAACTAATGAATGGAGGCTTACATTTCGTTAAATTATCAGATGATCAGATTGGGCAGAAGTAAATAGAATAAAATGAAATCACGAGCCCGTTAGAGTTAAACAATACAGAAAAAGACCTGAATCATTTCTATGACAAGGGGAGATAAAAAAAAACTAGAACAAGAAGGCTCGCCATTGTTACCTACTCGCGTGCGAGCAGACGATGTAATGATATTTTGTTGGTGAGTCCTTTGTCGTCATGTCCGGGGTTAGCGTGAGAAGAAATGAGCTAGCCATTTGTTGTAACAAAAAAAAAAAATGGTTGCATGCACGGATCTTGTTCTTTGGGTATGGGATATGGTGGTCCATGAGGACAAGTCTTTTCTGTGCTTGGAATCAATTTGACAAAAAAGGGGAAGTCACTTTGGTTAATGAATGGAGCCCATCGATATTTCATTTTTTTTTTAGTTCTCTCCTCTTTTCCCAACTTTTGACCAATTGTTCCAAAAATAGCAACATCATTCATTTTTATTTTTTTTTACGGTACAATGTGAACAGGGTAGTGGAAACATAAAAACCAGTTGCCAGCTCGTATCTAGTGCAATTCGAATGAAAAACCTAAACTAATAGGACTATATCTAGTACATATACGTGAATGTAAGGCCACTAAGGTGTAAGCATCTATATATATCTATATCTATATCTATACCTATATATATATATATATATATATATATATATATATATATATATATATATATATATATATATATATATATATATATATATATGTATATGTATACGGTGGCAGGACCGCACTACAAACAGCGAAGTCCTTGCGAACACCGGTATGGACAGTATAGAGGGATATCATATGGTCCGACAGCTACGCTGGGCAGGGCACGTATCCCGTATGGGAGACGAACGTATGCCAAAAGAAGTCTGTTTTGGTGAGCTAAAAGGTGGTAGACGTATCAGAGGCGCCCCATGGAAACGCTTCAAAGACCAGCTTAGGCGTCAACTTTCCTTGGCTGACATAGAAGAGAGCATCTGGCTGCATGCGGCGTAGGAACGAGACAGCTGGATACACATTTGAGACCAAAAGAAAATCTGCTGCCGATGACAAACGCAGATGACGAAAAGTAAAATCTAAATTGACCACCTTCGGACAATGGTTATGCTTGCCCTGGATGTGGCAAAATATGTAGGTCACAGCAGGGGCTGCGCAGCCACGGGAAATACTGTATTCCTCACTAATCTTTGGACTCGAAGACAAGTCTTATTATTATGTATATATACATATGTATGGCCCGCATAGAAATCAAAACCGTTTGACCAATCTATACAAAGCTTGGCAAAAATGTTCCATAGATCATGTCGAAGACAGTAAGCAACTAAATTCATCTCTATTAAAAGAACGAAACTTGTTAACTAATCGGGTAAACCCGTTTTCAAAATCTATATATATAATTCTCTTCTTCCCTAAATAGGTCAAACAAGAAGTAAAGGAAAGATCACTCTCTTATTTCTGCGGATAGTCACCCCACGAAAAAAAACAAGAGGGGGGGGGGGAGAGAACACGTTTTCACAGCTCGCTACGGATGGCTGCGCGCTGGACTGTCAAACCCTGCCCACTCCCATCCCATGCGGGAGGTTTGGACTTGGAAGTAAACTATCGTCAACTCTGAAGGAACATCCGAAACATGTAAAAAATTTTACAAACACTAAATAGCAGGGCCGGACTTGAGCATTGTGGGGCCCTTTTCGAAACGGATTTCGCAAGGGCTAATTTGGGTAGGAAAGCGGACAATAAGTGAAATTTAAGAGTTTGTATTAGAAAATAAATTCGTCTATGCATTTTATTCATTCTTTACTACGTACAGAATTACTTTACGAGCCTTGCGTGTAGCAAAGTCATACAGTATATCATGTATTGTTCGCTCAATAGCAAGAATTACCAAATGTTTCAATCTATCTTTGAGAATTGTTTACCTCAAGTAATTCTTCATTAATTTGAGGCGCGAGAAGCTTCTTTCACCTGATTACACAATTACGGCTAATGCATAATACCGTTTTTATTAATAGCGCGTAGGATTGACGTTTTCCATATTAAATGACACCCCAAAATGACAATTTTTTTCTATGTATTTCCGTATATTTTAAGGACTTTTTCGTATATTTTGCAATTTCGGGAGATTTCCAGGAGCTCCTGGTAAATCGAGTGCGCGGGAAATCTGTTTTAAGTTATAAAATGGTTTAATTTAATAATTTATACACCTTGTATTAGCGCGGGTTCCATGAGAGTGCGGATCCTTCGGTCACATAGGTTGCAGTGGTCTAAGACCAGCCCTGCAAAATAGCGGCGTATGCTATGCCGCCGGTCGACTAGTATTTTATATTTGATATGTATATGTCGGCTAAACAGGTAAACCTATTTTCACACTCTTCTTTTATTTTTCTTGGTAAAATTAAACATGGAACATTTTCCATGTTTAATATCCAACCCAGTATATCAGTAACACCCAAACTAAGACCAGCAGGTCGTTACTTCAAAGAAGAAGATTACGTTCTACGCGTCATGCATTTAGTCATGCACAGTAACCCATTCCATGCTCTAATAGCGCTAGGGAAGAAAGAGCATTTGTACAAATTTGTCCTAGCATATGGAACGTGTTGCCTTATCTTTGTGTCTTTCTGAGTATTTTATTAAATTTTGTTTTTGTATTTGAAGATTATGGTTCAGTGTTTTATGTATAATTGCTACTTTACTTTTGAGTCTTCTGTCCTGAAGGCTTTCTAAATTTAGTGATTTTACTAAAGGTGTTACTCTAGTCAAATGTGAATATTCGTTTGTTATGAATCTCACTGCTCCATTTTGTGTATTTTCCAGTTTCTTAATGTTTTCTTGAGTTGAGGGGTCCCAAACAGAGGATGCATATTCTATTATTGGCCTAACCAAGGTTAAATAACATTTTAGTTTTATGTTCTTATTTGATTTATAGAAATTTCTTTTAATAAACCCTAATGCTTTGTTTTGATTTTTTTTATAGTTTCATCAATATGTGGATTCCATGACAGTTTTTCATTTATTATAACACCTAGATATTTTGCGTTTTTAGTCTGTGTTACTGGTTTACCATGAAAAAGATAAGTGGAGTTAATTTGTTTTAGTTTTTTTGTTACTCTTAATAACTGACATTTTTCTGGATGGAAAGACATGCTCCAATTAGATTGCTTTTAATAAACCCTAATGCTTTGTTTTATTTTTTTATAGTTTCATCAATATGTGGATTCCATGACAGTTTTTCATTTATTATAACACCTAGATTATTTGCGTTTTTAGTCTGTGTTACTAGTTTACCATGAAAAAGATAAGTGGAGAAAAATTTGTTTTAGTTTTTTTGTTACTCTTAATAACTGACATTTTTCTAGTTGGAAAGACATGCTCCAATTTGATTCCCATTTCATCTAATTCTCTTAGTAAAATTTCTGTATCTTGTGTGTTTTTTTTTATTGTTCTATAAATTATGCAATCGTCTGCAAATAATCTGACTTTTGTTTCTGAACTTATGCAATTTGGTAAATCATTTATGGAAGTTAAATATAGTAGTGGGCCTAAGACTGTTCCTTGAGGTACACCTGAGTTTACTATTATTAGTGTTGATTTAGAGCCATTTATTATTACAGTTTGTTCTCTTCCTATCAGAAAATTTTTAATCCACTGATGCAATGGACCATTAATGCCAAAATATTTTATTTTTTTAAGCAAACTATGGTGGTGAATTTTGTCAAAAGCCTTGGACTAATCTAGTAAGATAACATTATGTTTGTCTAAGCGGTTTATGATATTGCTACATATTATGTGTTCTAGGATTTTACATGTGATGCTGGTAAGTTATACTAGTCTGTAGTTTCTCCTTTTTGAAATAAGGAGGGGGGTGACATTAGCTTCTTTCCAGTCCCTTGATACTCTGTCCTGATTAAGAGATACCTGAAAAAGTATTTTGAACACTGGGGCTAGCTCATTGCTTAGTTCTTTGAGTAATCTAGCTGGAATACCATCAGGTCCAGATGCTTTATTCGGTTTATGTTGGCTAATAGTTTTTGGATTCCCTTCTTTACCTTTTACTTAGATATCTCCTATGTTGTCTACTTGGTTCAAATTAAGTAATATGTCTTTGTCTCCTGGGGCTGAGAATGCTGATGCAAAGTATTTATTTAGGATGTTAGCTTTAGTTTCATTATCATTATGTGTTAAGTTATCTTCTCCTTTTAACGGCGCCATGCCTGTTGTAAGACATTAGTGAAAAACAAACAAAAAATGTCTAGTTTTACTTTGATTTTTCAAGCAATTACTACATTAAACCCATGAGAACAAAAACACCAAAATACAATGATAAATAATTTTCCTCACATAGGTATATGTCACTATTGACTTGAGCATCACTATTATTAGAGAGTTTCTAGATTAAGATGCATATTAATGTGATGGTCATTATTTAGACAAGAAGTCACTAACCCACTGATCACCGTGAGAAGACTACTTTGGACTGTTTGATTTTTTTCTTAGTAAAAGGGACATAACCGAGAAAATATTATGATTTAAATACACTTAGAATTATTCCATTTTCTTTTCTAATGAACAACAAATGATATTTACTCTGGGAATTCAAATACAAATAAATAGTTTTAGACATTTTCTTTCCATTTGAACATTTGTATGAAGACTTCAACTTTTATTAAATGAAATCAAACTTTTATATATTAACAATTTCTCACTAAAATGTAATGCATAACACCATATAATTGATACATTATGATGAAGAAGGGACGTTAACTAAGACGATCCTGACAATATTTGTATATATATTCTTAATACCCTTGCCCCATTCTTTTTCCAATACTTATTTAAATACCGTTAAAGTTGTTTTCTGTTTATTTATTTTTTTGTGTTTTTTTTTTTTTGTTTGTTTTTTTATTATTATTATAATTAAACTTTATATTTGGATCCAACTATCCGAAATTACTGGTTTGAAAATAAAATCTAGGCGTTGATAACTTCAGTGTAGTATAGAAAGTGGTCATTATGTTCCGTTTACAATAACAGTATTTAATACTGATATCCCAAGAGGCCTAAATAGACCTCCAGGGGTCCATGACGACTTTCAATTGGTGTGCTCTACGAGTATGACAAATTGAATTATGGGGTCTATGAGATGCAACTGGGGCTCTAATACAGTCGATCTCATTTAAGTAGTTCGTGACTTTTAATTGCATGTCCTATTAATGGCATTAACTCAGACACATGATTTGTACCTTAGTTGATATTTTGAGTTTTAACCGTTGTTCAAATGAATATTTTTATTTAATTTTTTTTTTAATTAGCATCTTATTTAAATATTTTTTGTGTGTTTACATGAATACAACATTAAACATGTCTGAATCCAAACAGAAATGTAGACAGTGAAGTCTTGATTATTTAAAATTTGGCTTCATTTCTTTCCTTCCTAGGTGCATTTGGTTATGATTGCCTGGATGTGGAAAAATATGTAGGTCTCAGCTGGGGCTGCGTAGCCACTGGAAATACTGGATTCCTTATTAATCTTCGGACTTAAAGACAAGCCTTATTGTTATTATGTGCATTTTTGTCACCAAGTTTTAAATAATGACAATATGATATACGAGTATACAAATATTTGAAATACTAATAAGTTCTTAACTAGTCGAAGCAAACATCAAGGGTCATGATGTTATGTAGCTCAAGCAAAAAGGCGCGGTGGCTGAGTGGTAATGTCTTGGCTTCTGAACCTGAGGTCCGAGTTCGAATCCAGGTGAAGACTGATATTTTAAATTTCTAGATTTTTGGGTGCCTCTGAGTCCACCCAGCTATAATGGGTACCTACATTAGCTGGGGAAAAGAAGTAAAGGCCGTTGGTCGTTGTGCTGGTCACATGACTCCCTCGTAAACCATAGGCCACAGAAATAGATGACCTTTACATCATCTGCCCTATAGACCATAGGGTCTGAATTGGTAAACTTTACCTCAATAAAAGGGCTCAAAGTCAATTTTTATTTTTGCTTTGGTTTCTTGTTTTATATATTTGTTTGTAATTGTATTATTATTGTTTATGTAAAATGGGTTAAATTATCTTATAAATATTTCACTCTATCTTCTTAAACTATTAATATGTTTAAATTTGCAAAAAAAAAACAAGTTATTATAGCATGCCAACATGACCATTGTCAACGTTATTTTATACTTGGTTCAATCCACTCCGGATTATTTGCTTTCTTTATTGTTAGACAATAGGAACCTCTAGAGCTTAGGATTTCGTCAACTCTTCCAATATTTATTGAATGCTAACCAAACGCACACACGCACTTCACTACATGTGGTTGTTTGTTTAGAGTGCTCTAGAGGATTAAGGTCTAAACGTTTATGATCTGAACCAAGCCTGAACAAATATGAACATATTATGTTTCCAGATTCAACATGCGCTATTGGAGAGTTCATCATAGCCCGAGTGAAGATGTTGGTCGCATTTTAATAATAGACTTGATATTCGGAGGACTGTATATATAAACATGGAATGCAATTTGTAAAGTTTTATCAAACAATTTATATTCAGCGGCGTATGTAGGGTATTTGACGACTAGTGCGGGGAAAAAAAGATGTGAAACAGAAAACATCTATCTATCTATCTATCTATCTATCTATCTATCTATCTATCTATCTATCTATCTATCTATCTATCTATCTATCTATCTGTCTGACTGTCTGTCTGTCTGTCTGTCTGTCTATCTATCTATCTATCTATCTATCTATCTATCTATCTATCTATCTATCTATCTATCTATCTATCTAATCTATCTGTCTGTCTGTCTATCTATCTATCTATCTATCTATCTATCTATCTATCTATCTATCTATCTATCTATCTATCTATCTATCTATCTATCTATCTGTCTATCTATCTATCTATCTATCTATCTATCTATCTGTCTGTCTGTCTGTCTATCTATCTATCTATTTATCAATCTATCTATCTATCTATCTCTATCTCTCTCTCTCTCTCTCTCTCTCTCTCTATATATATATATATATATATATATATATATATATATATATATACAGTGCTTTTTCGTAAAAGAATATATATATATTGTTTTGTTTATTTACATTTATATAACAAAAGGCAAGAGAGCCGCTGGTCTCCCACTTTTACGTTATACGGATGTGTGCAAACGCGACATGAAGCTTTTCAAAATCGACACTAGCAGCTGGGGAAAAGTGGCACTGGATAGATCCACATGGAGAGAGAGCGAGCATAAAGGAAGGGTCTCGGATTGCAGATGTCATACACAACAGAAGTAGAAAGAAGGGTGAAAATACAACGGCGCCTGGTGATTACAGATGTGTGCCCAACCTGTGACCGCAGCTGTGTATCAAGGATTAGCCTCTTAAGTCACAAAAGAACGTGCAATGGTCTGTAAATGGACTTGTAACACGATAAGACTATAACACGGTAAATTCGTGTTGTATTTGTGGTAACGTGCAATGTCGACCTGCAAACATGGAACTTGGATAGGATTTTGACCAACTCCAAGGAAATGCCTCTATCATAACATTTGAATCCCCCCACCCTCCTTTGTCGTATAGTGGCCCATCTAATGTCTAATTGTCAAGACCGATACATTGGGCTTCCGGGGCATATTCTTTTAACACATAGAGTCGGTTGAAAAGGATAATACATACTCTGGGAAAGCGTGATTCCCTAAGCGGCCCGCTCCAACCATACATTTCTAGTTTATATACGCGCACATCTTATTATATAAAATTAATAAATCTATAAAAGGAAGGGGGGTAGTAACTTGCAGAACTGTCAAAATAGATTTATCGTGTTTCCTTTCCCACTCGTAACTGAATAATAGTTTATATTGGGGTTATACTAAATAGACTAGACATAAAGCCTTTATTTACAGCATATTTCATAATGTCTAACAGGTTATATCCTGTTATCGCACAATCAATAGCGTTTTTTTTTCTAAACCGACATATTAGAACTAATTTCAATATTATATAATATTTAATAACAAATATTATAAATATGATATACATAGTGCATGTACATACTATATATATATTTATATATTTATTAATATTGTAACTAAATATGACGATTTCCCACAAACATACAGAATAAAACTCATAAAAATGTATATATGGTATAAATTTGTTATCAGAAATACTAGAAATACAATTGACATCTCTCCATTGGTGAATCTTTTTTACCCATGATATTTTATTCATGCTCTGCACAAGATTTTTTGTTCAAGATTGTTCATTGTGCTAACTAATATTTTCACAATTAAAAGATTAGAGGATTGTTATTGCAGTCAAACTTGCGTAGGAATTAACACATTTACTTTTCATAGGGAAACACAAAAAGATAAATCAACCAAAAGACTTGATTCTTTGAGTTTCTCAATTCTACAAAATTCATTTCTGCATTTTGTTGGATTTTGCCAATGAATCCTCCCCTTTTCCCAATATCACCTTGAACTTGTCAATTCAACTATTTTTAGCCTCTATAGAGTTTGGAACTAAGTTCAAGTGATCTAGAGAGAGAGCCAAAAAAATGTTTAAGATTAAAGAAATTCCGTAGTCACCTAGAAAAAAAAAACAGTTATACATATGGCTCAACAAATTCCGAGAAATGCCATCGTCTGCTTAGCGCAGAAAACAAGAGTTACGTTTGCTGCTAAAAGTTTGATCAACAGATGCCCGAAAAGAATTTTGAGACTTAGAAATATTTGTATTCTGATCAGTGTGATTTTTCTCTATAAACTTTCATTTATTTCAAACCGAAACATTGGACAGTGTGGTATGTTTTTTTTTTTTAAATATCATTCTGGTATTGATGTAACGGGATGTTGTGGAACTGGATTCTTAGTTTCTTAACTTTGTTGTACAATAAGGTCGTACCGTTATTAGCAGCCGACTGAAAAGACGTTTGGATGCTAAGCACAAGATCTGTCAGTATTTTTATTCTTTACAAAAAAAAAAAAAAAACATCGATGATTGTCAAAGCTCCAAATAATACAATAGATACAAACAAATAATACAATAGATACAAACAAATAATACAATAGATACAAACAAATAATACAATAGATACAAACAAATAACACAATAGATACAAACAAATAATACAATAGATACAAACAAATAATACAATAGATACAAATAAATAATACAATAGATACAAACAAATAATACAATAGATACAAACAAATAATACAATAGATACAAACAAATAATACAATAGATACAAACAAATAATACAATAGATACAAAATAGATACAAACAAATAATACAATAGATACAAACAAATAATACAATAGATACAAACAAATAATACAATAGATACAAACAAATATATTTTGAGGAATGCAGTAATTCCGTAGCTATGCAGCTCCAGCTACGACCTACATACATTTGCCACATCTTCAGACACAACCATTGTCCGCAGGTGGTCGATTTAGATTTTATTTTCGCAGTCTACGTCTGTCCTCGGCAGTGGATTTTCTTTAAGTCATAAGCTATAAAAAGAAAACACATGATGTTTAATTTAAAATCAAGTTGGCAGAAAACATTTTTAGCTTCAGAAGAGTTTGTCTAAATTTTCCTATAGGGTGCAGAAAAATAAATTTTGAATTTCAAAATGTATAAATAAGTTAAAGACAGTTACTGAACATATTACATAAATTTAATTATGTTATCTATTACATAAATTTAATTATGTTATCTGTGGCTGATGGATCATTTACAGCCACTATTTAGGCAGTATCTTGTATAATTTATTTCAATTTTAAAAAGCTATATTAAACATACATTCTAGACATCTATACTAAAGTTTTTAAAATGACTATAAAAGCTACACTGTATTGTTTATTTGTCTTGTTAAGAGCTACTGAACTAGGTGACTGCCTTGTATATTTGTCTAGTTGAGAACTAGTTGACTGCCTTGTATATTTGTCTAGTTGAGAACTAGTTGACTGCTTTGTATATTTGTCTAGTTGAGAACTAGTTGACTGCTTTGTATATTTGTCTAGTTGAGAACTAGTTGACTGTTGTATATTTGTCTAGTTGAGAACTAGTTGACTGCCTTGTTTATTTGTCTAGTTAAGAACAAGTGACTACCTTGTTTATTTGTTTAGTTCAGAATAAGACAACTTTACTAATCTTACCAAGAACCAATATAGACTACGATGACGTCAGCCTAGATGTTCTGTCGTTACGTCATCAACTTCAACAACAACCGAACCAGACACAAGACATACAGGTACAACAACTGCCACACCAACACAATCTTAGTTCGTCACGATGCTCAAAATTGCCGTCAACTTTAGGTCAGTGCACATGAATGAGAGAAGTTGTCATGTATGTGTTTTTATTTATTTTTAAGATTAGATCAAAGATAAAGATCTAGATCCACAATATACATCCACTTATGAAGGCTTGTTTCGCTTTACTTGTATCTATCTATCTATCTATCCATCTATCTATCTATCTATCTATCTATCTATCTATCTATCTATCTATCTATCTATCTATCTATCTGTGTATGTAAACTTTGTGTGTTTTTGTATTAGACATTCTTAAATTCTCTTTGCTCTACAGTTGGACGTCTTGACACAGACAAAAATTTGATTTCATTCAAACAGCTAGGATTGAAGTTTCAACACTTATTCAACCATGGTCGACTTCAACCACGTGATTGCCAAGCTCTTCAGCGGTTGGCTATTATCATTCCGTTCCGGAAGCGATGGTCCCATTTGATTGTTCTGCTCAATAACCTGATCCCCCTGTTGTCAAGGCAACAGGCGGACGTTAATTTCTTTGTTGTTGAACAGGTAGCAGTATTAACTATTCAATGGGGCACAGCAGTTAGAGCAGGGAGATGGGTTAACTTATATACTTACTGGAGCTTAGACCCAGGATCCATAAAGACCTAGAAATTGAAATTTAAACTAAAGCGTATCTAAAGGGGAAGAACTCCGTCCTCAAAACTATATTTACCTATAATGTACAAGTTATTTTCCTTATTCGATTTAAAACTAAATAATCAATTATTCATTATTAATTGAATAATTTAGAATTTTTGTTTATTGATTCATGTTTTGTTAGGTACACTAAATAATTGTTTGAAGTATTAATTTGCTCGGAGAATGCGCGAATGAGAAATAGTGCGAACAATAGTTTAAGAGGACTAAACCCAACAAATGTAGCCATATCTGCGAATACTGAAGCATTAATTTCCCTTGTTGCTATTAAACAAATAATAATAATTATCAGTTATTAATTGTCTAATTGGTTACTTTTTTTTATTCATTAATGTCTTGTCTATTTCAATGAATAATTATGCAAAGTGTCAAATTGATCAGAGAATAGGTGTTGGAGAAATAACGTATACACATTGATATGAAATAAATATTACATAATAACTGTTCTACTTTTTTTTTTATTTCAGTGGTTCTATTTCAATTAACACTTCTATTTCAGTTGTTCTGTTTAAGTTGTTCTAATACAGTTAACTGTTCTATTTCAGTTTTTATATTTCTGTTAAGAGTTCTATTTCACTAAACAGTTCTAGTTCAGTTGTTCTAATTCAGTTAACTGTTCTATTTCAGTTTTTATATTTCAGTTAACAGTTCTGTTCCACTAAACAGTTTTATTTCATTTAACTGTTCTATTTCAGTCCTCTAGATCAACCTTCAACAGAGGAGCTTTACAAAACGTTGGCTTTCTTGAAGTCCTAAAGTTAGGTCAGTTTGATTGTTTTATCTTCCACGATGTTGACCTGGTTCCATTGAATGACAAGAATCTGTACAGGTGTGGAGACAATCCCAGACATTTCTCTGTTGCTCTCAATAAATACTCATACAGGTAAAGTTGTTTTTAGATACAATTACCTTATAGAAGTGAGTAGTTGAATAGTTAAATTTACCTCTCGGCGTACAACGGCTTTGTCGGCATCAGATGTAGAAATAATAAACAGGTCGCAACTGGTTTTGTGTAGTCGTGAAACCCTGCACTCATTGTTGATCCTCGCAATGGAAGGCATTGCCCTTATTAGTTTGATAGTAAGGGGTTCCCAAGTGGCAAGTTGTTTGATGTGTAGTTATTCCCTTTACAGCGGTAAGTAATTTGACATTTAGATATTCCTTGTACATTGCTTAGTAATTTGACATTTAGATATTCCTTGTAGGCCTACAGCGCTAATTAATGTGAAATTTAGATATTCCTTTTACAGTGCTAAGTAATTTGACATTTAGATATTCCTTTTACAGTGCTAAGTAATTTGACATTTAGATATTCCTTTTACAGTGCTAAGTAATTTGACATTTAGATATTCCTTTTACAGTGCTAAGTAATTTGACATTTAGATATTCCTTTTACAGTGCTAAGTAATTTGACATTTAGATATTCCTTTTACAGTGCTAAGTAATTTGACATTTAGATATTCCTTTTACAGTGCTAAGTAATTTGACATTTAGATATTCCTTTTACAGTGCTAAGTAATTTGACATTTAGATATTCCTTTTACAGTGCTAAGTAATTTGACATTTAGATATTCCTTTTACAGTGCTAAGTAATTTGACATTTAGATATTCCTTTTACAGTGCTAAGTAATTTGACATTTAGATATTCCTTTTACAGTGCTAAGTAATTTGACATTTAGATATTCCTTTTACAGTGCTAAGTAATTTGACATTTAGATATTCCTTTTACAGTGCTAAGTAATTTGACATTTAGATATTCCTTGTGCATTTCCTTTTTTTTTCTGCCATCCTATTGGATGATCCAACATAATTAGTAATGCACAATGCATGAACTTTGACATTTCAAAATTAGCACTTGTATAAATAAGTTTAAAAGTGATTAAAATGTAGAGAAGTTCCAAGTTGTATCAAATGAAACCATAATTAAAATAACAAACAATTCAATGATGAAAGGATCAAAAAGGGACAAAATAAAAACACATTTCTTGTTCAATAAACCCATGTGAAACAATTTTGTTTTCCTAGCCCGAAAAATCAAAATAAAATATCAGTAGAATTTAAATGTCTGATACATCATCATCGTCGTCCCATTGGTTTGCGTGGTAGGGGGTGCTTAGTCGGATCACGTAACCAAATCCTTCCATTCTTTCCGGTCAGAAGCTGTTTTTAGTTTTATCTAAATATCAAGAAAGAGGCATTCTTATAGATTGTCCTGTCCAGCCATACCATCTATACGGATGATCTTTTCTTCATGCTCTCTGCACTGTACCTTGAAGGAGGATTTTTGACATTCAGTTGAATTAATAGCTAACAAGAAACTGCAATAAGATTTGGATATGACTGGGACTTATATAAAAAAAATGTGTCGAAAGAAAATCTGTCAAGTAGAAGATAAAACCGAGTAGGACTAAATAATCCTTTCTTCTGATCTCACTAGTCTTCTGTATCCTGGCTACTTTGGTGGTGTGGTTGGACTGTCCACACAACAATATCGTGACATCAACGGAAACTCAAACTTGTATGTGGGCTGGGGTGGAGAGGATGACGATTTGTTAGAGAGGTGAGTGGTCAGTGAGTGGTCAGTGAGTGGTCACTTTGTACGTCTTGATTTACCGTAAACATTTGTTATCACCCAGTGTTTTTTTTTATCAGTAATAAATCTTATAGATCAAAGACGTTCCTCCAAAAGAGAGGACGTCCAAACTGTTTCTACGCGGGCTAATTCCAGAAGTGCTGACTAATCCCAGAAGTGCTGGCTAATTCCAGAAGTGCTGACTAATTCCAGAAGTGCTGACTAATCCCAGAAGTGCTGGCTAATTCCAGAAGTGCTAGCTAATCCCAGAAGTGCTTGCTAATTCCAGAAGTGCTGACTAAATCCAGAAGTGCTGGCTAATCCCAGAAGTGCTGGCTAATTCCATAAGAGCTGGCTATTTCCAGAAGTGCTGACTAATTCCAAAAGTGCTGGCTAATCCCAGAAGTGCTGGCTAATTCCAGAAGTGCTGACTATTTCCAGAAGTGCTGGTAAATCCCAGAAGTGCTGGTAAATCCCAGATGTGCTGACTAATTCCAGAAGTGCTGACTAATTCCAGAAGTGCTGACTAATTCCAGAAGTGCTGACTAATCCCAGAAGTGCTGACTAATCCCAGAAGTGCTGACTAATTCCAGAAGTGCTGAATAATTCCAGAAGTGCTGACTAATTCCAGAAGTGCTGACTAATTCCAGAAGTGCTGACTAATTCCAGAAGTGCTGACTAATTCCAGAAGTGCTGACTAATCCAGAAGTGCTGACTAATCCAGAAGTGCTGACTAATTCCAAAAGTGCTGACTAATTCAAGACTTCCAGTATAGGATGGAAAGATATAGTAATAAATAAACAAGTAATAGTTTTGGCTATTAAAACAAATCTCACCAACTACCTATAATATACACTCAATATTTTCTATTTTGTTTTGTTTTATTCTCCTTTGGCAAATGTGAGGAAAAAATTAATCTGACACATTTATTTGTTTTTCTATTTCCAAGAATTTTGAACAAAGGTTACTACATCAGTCGATACGCCACTGACCTATCTAAGTATGATATGATACACCACGGCCTGGATGAAGGGAACAAACCAAACCCTTTCAGGTTGTACACTACATTGTCTTCGTGTTAAACGTAGGTCAATAGAATAAGCGTATACTGTAAAGTAGGCCATTAGTATAGAGCAATAAATAGAAGATCCAAACAAAAATAAACCAATAAAGTAGACCAGTAGAAAAGACCAATGTAAAAGATTATTAAAATTGGCTTATAAAGTACGGTAGGTCAATAGAATAAAGCCAAACAGAGAGGCTAATAAGATAGACCAAACAAAGAGGTCAATACATAGAACAAACAAAGGAGTCAACAGACAGGACCAAACCAAGAGGCCAACAGAATAGACTAAAAAAAAATGAGGCCTATCAAATAGACCAAACAAAGAGCGAAAGAAAAGACTAAATAATAAGGTCAATAGAAAAGACCAAACAATAAGGTCAATAGACATAGAATAGACTAATTGGTGTTTCCCCAAAGTATTTTAATATATCTGAATATTCTGTAACATTCACAGCAAACACGGCATCCAAATCGTTGTGCTAGATATACAATACCCTCGTGAACTGAAGTGAACTGAGTTATCTCTACTTTGTTTTGTACATTCTATGAAGAAGGTTCCAATTCATCAGTAACTCTTTTCTAACATGTTCAGGTTAATGCTCCTGGCAATGGCTCGTGTACGCCAGGAGGTGGACGGACTGACCAGCATTCAGTACAACAAGACTATCACAGACCTGGTTCTCTTCACTCTCATCACTGTGGACATTGACAACGAACAACTTCTGAGGGTAAGAACTGCTCAGTGGAGATGTGCCAATGGCATATACTTGAGATCCACACACGAATACACCTATATGTCTCTATTGTTTAAGATGGTTTATTCGTGTAACAGACACAGTAGAAAAATCGAAAATTTCTATAGAACGCTTTCAATAGTTTTCTATTTTGTCTAAGTATTCTATATATTGATTAAAAACTATTTCAGGCAAAGTATAAAATATCAAAATTACATAGATATTTATAAATCAGCATCAAGCAACGGTCTCGGTTCAAAGTGTGTATAGTGTTTGTTTTTACTTCTAATAAAACTGCCCACATTTTGACGCTTCTGTAACATACTTTTGGCCCGTTCTAAAAAGAAAAACGTGTATTTTTTCGATCTAAGATTTTAGAAACATTATCTCAATGGAAACTAACAGGAAATGGCTTTATTTCATATATTTGCGTGAATATGTGATTATATGAATAATAGCCCATTCTTATTAAAATCCTAGAAAATTGGTATTGCGTTATTTCTAAACTTTGAAAAATAAAGATCATTACTTTTCTAAGACAGAAAAAAATCGATTTTCATTGATTCGCGGCAACTTCCATAACAACTTGAAAAAGAGTTACGTACATAACAATCTATATATAGGTCTGTGAATCGGTCAACAGCGGAAAAGAATCTGTTTCTGTTTTCCAGTCTAGATATATATAGGTCTGTGGTCCCGACATGATCTTTTAATAATGAGGTAAAAGGGCTAAAGCTACCCCCTTCATACCATTGGGATCTATGGGGAAACTGTTTCTGTGGCCGACAGTTAATAAAGGTGTCGTGTGGCCAGCATAACGACCACTCTATTGACTGACCCAACGTAAGTCAGGTACTCATGGATGGACTCATGGGTCGTCTTACAAAGTCCTTATCAAATATCATCTTCACCGCTCTGTTTGAAAGCCAAGCGCTTTACCATTCAACAAAGACGCCCACTTAATGAGATTTGCAATCATTTTTGAGGTTTACCCAGTTAAAAGTTTGCCGACCCTTGGCCTGGGTATTAATTATTGTAAAGGGTGGAATCATGCCTTCCCCCCTCCATTATATACTAAGACTGGAATAGTTAGATATAGAGAGAGACCTTTTTTCTTCTTCCCCCAAAGGAAGAAAAGAAAGGAGTAGAAAGTAAACTTTCTTCAAGCCAAACGGAATGACATCTTTCTTATTGGAATCCTTTTTTGTCACGAGACTTCCTATTAGCTTGCATATGTTTTATTCTGATATACGAAATTTAAATCTGAATTAGCTATCAACATATGGTTCATGTAATACAGGGGTCTCAAACTCATTTCAGCATGTGGGCCACAGTGGAAAGTAACAACCATTCAGCGGGCCGTACCACAAAAAGAGAATGTTTTTTCATTAAATTTTACGAACACTACTGTCACTGCAGTTAAATGCTAAAATAAAGTTTTTATAATTATTAATTACATTTAGTGTAGTTTATTACATGCACAGGCAGTTTAGTTTACTAAAATAAGCTGACATTGTCTCTGTTACTTATTAAAAAGCAGAAACTGTAGTGCCCCAAAAAAACACAACTATAATTTCTAGGCCTACTGCAGATGGCTCGTCATTCATGTTTCTGTCCACTCAGCTGAGAGCGTTTGACCATCGACGTTAGGCCTGAAGTCGCGTGTAGTGGCAAGCCGCAAGGTGGCTCTCAGATGCTTATCAGTCAGTCTTGATCGTAATGCTGTTTTGTTAATCCTTCTGGAAAAAAACTGTTCGCAAACGTACGTACTCTCAAACATCGCTAGAATTCTAGCAGCTGCGCAGAATAAGTTTGGAAACTTCTCTCTGGTAGAAATCAGGAACACCAACATCAGCGTATTTTTGCTTCAGAACAGTGTCACACTGCAGGTCCAGTAGTTCCATCTGGACTTCCTCTGGAACGTTTTTCACGTCAACTGCGAAAGGAGTGGCAAGAATGAAAAACTGTGGTTCGAGAGCAGTGAATTGCTGAAAGCGGTGTTCAAAATCGCAAATTCACGACATCTGGCGCTGTGGTTCAACCGTAATGCTCTGTAGAAAAGAGAAATGAGCCAGGTTTCCATCTGCCAGATGAGTGGCCCACAAAGTCAGTTTGTATCTGAATGATTTGATGCGGTCAAACATCACGGTAATCAGCTGCTTTGTGCCCTGTAGTTGTGAATCGAGTGCATTGACATGTTGCGTGATGTCAGTAAGAAAAGCAAGATCCGACAAAACATTGGGTCACTGAGCTGAGGTATGTCTCCGTCTTTCATTGCCATGAACAATGCTATTTCCCGTCTCAGTTCAATCTCTGCAGCACTTTTCCACAACTCAACCATCTGACTTCCGTATGGTAAAGCAACTCTCCGTATTCCGCTTCTAAATCAGCTAGAAATGACACAAACTGTCTGTGGTTGAGACCCCGTGCACGTATAAGGTTCACCGTCTTCACAACATCCATCACGTTCTTCATTTGTAGACTTTTGCCACAGAGTGCTTCTTGGTGCAGAATGCAGTGTATGGCTGCAAAAGGTCCCGCAAAGCTGAGGTAATACCGTTTCTCTACCATTAATGCAACAACACCAACCTTCTCTAAACACATTGCTGGTGCACCGTACGTAACCACTGAAACAAGTTTTTTTCCCACGGTAGCCCACACATGTCAATACAAGCTTCCAGTTCTTGAAACACGTCGCGTCCAGTCGTCGTTCCTTTCATGGGTAGTAAGTCCAATAGCTCTTCAACTATGAATACGGCACAGTATGCTGTGTCTGTTACACCAGTAGACTCGTCCAGTGCAATGGAATATGCTACAAAGTTTTTTTGCAGCGACAATCAGTTGCTGTTGAACATTTGTCGCTGACTCGGTGATCCTTTTTGCAACTGTGTTTGCAGACAAACTTATGCCTTCGAAGAATTCTTTTTCTTGGGGCAGATAATTTCACACGCCTGTAGCATACACTCTTTTACAAACTGGCCTTCAGTGAATGGTCGTGATGCCTTTGCCTGGTCCGTTTAACCACTGATACCATTAACCGGAATCAAATGCAATTGATAACAAGGTACACTACTCAAATTTAACTCCAGCTACCAGAATTGCTTCTTTTTAAATGTTTGTATCCCTTTGATCAATGTTCTATTTTTGTTTTAAATTGATCATTCACTTGTAGAAAGAGTAAAATATTTGCTGTTACGAAAAAGTCATCAGCTTCGTAAAGTAGGAATTCATTGTTTGTTTTTTAAGTTATTGTTTTTTTGTTAAAATCTAAAAAAAAAATATTTCCAAATAGGCTTTTATATCAAGACCATTGACATTTATATTTACCTACTCCTTAAGTTAAGAGCTACCTACCTCTCAATTATTATACTAGAATGGCAGTAATTGGTATTTTCAAAATGTTTATGATTGTAATGTAAAGGCGTAAGTTTATTATCTTTATTTTCCCGTAATAAACACTTAATACCCATCAAGGTTATCTGGCAATAAAAAAGTTCGCCTTTAAAAATCAAATTGAAAGTATTTATCAGACAATCATTTCAAGTTGTGTCCATTCATGTTGGCTCTTGCAGCTTCATCGATTCAGTTGTAAATAAACTTATTAAAATCTAAAGAGCTGCGATGCCTAAACTGCGGCCGGCGGACCATATCCTTCCCGTGACGAGATGCCCCTCGAAATTCTTCAACCGCAGTGCATGGTAAAGCCGTAGAGGATCTGTTCTGTTAGAATCGATGATTGTTTGCGGTGATTGAGATAATAACAAGCAATATGCCTACTTGTATTGTTTCTGCTCAAATTATACAGTAAACTAAACATAGTTTTTGTTGTTTAAAAAAAAGGAGGACAAAAGTTACCACTTTGGGAATCGAACCGAAGACATTCGCATTATTAGCCCGATGACTTAACCAACTTAGTTAACCGGATATACAAGAAATTGACAAAATAAATATATAGATGAAGACATCATCTAGATCTATAAATAACGCCTCTCTCAGTGTGGATCTAAACTAAAATGTCCGCTAATTTCTTTTTTCTTTCGACATGACGTAAACAAAAATGACTGTTAATTAATTCAATTATTCATTAGGTGAGCTGTCTAAAATACTGATTAAATGTGTTGCTACGTAGCACGAGTTTATGTGTGAAAAATGAAAGATCGATAGTATTCTAAAAAGTTGTCAGAATAAACGATTCAAATCTCTAATCATGAAGAAAGTGTGAGCTATTAGTGAGACTTGAATAAGTAGCAGTGGCGTAGCTAGGAATTTGCCATCATTTGGGTCCCGTGAGCTTGACCTCTTTGTGGGCGCCTGCATTTTGCGTAATCTATATATATAATTCTCTTCCTGGCTCAACAGTTTGGACACCAAGAAGTAATGGAAAGATCACTCTTTTCTTTGTGCAAGTTGGACTAGAGTTATCCCATGTTAAAAAATGAAACAAATGAGAGGGGAGAACAAGTAGTATTCACCCGTCACTAAATAGCAGGGCCGGACTTAACCATTGTGGATCCGAAACGGATTTCGCGGGGCCCAGTTTGTATTTAATATTTAATGTAAAAACACTTTGGAACACTCATTTGAGGAGTGGGCTCCGGGGGGGGGATTTTTTAAATTCTCCCCCCTCCCTCTAACTTCACCACTGGTAGGTCTACTAAATTTACGAATATTACTTTTAAGCTGTATATCTTCTGTTTGATCCACAGGCTTCTCCTGAGTACATACAAAATATAATGGCGACTACGACAGAGAAGCAAGATTGATCTCCACACACATTTACACACACACAGTAGCCTATATTTAATGTGCAATTAGTAATGTATCATTCACACGGCTTTATAATTTATGTACAATTTATTTTCAAGTTATCCATTTTTCTTAGATTACTAATTGTAAATTTCTTCTGTTAGTTCATATATATTCTTACGATAATGATTTTGTTTCAGAGTCCATTTTTAAAAAAATGTGCATGATATTTACATACGAAGTGCATTCTTAGCCGTGATCCAACTTCGAAGGTTCCGGCTAAGCAGGGTTATAAAAATATATAATAGGGCAAGAGAAAGAGAGAGAGAGAGAGAGAGAGAGAGAGAGAGAAACACATAGAGAAAGTAGGTGTTAGTACCAAGTCATATGAGAGAGAGTGACACATCGGCATTAATACATTTAATGTTTCAATTTTAGTAAAAACAAGGTTACGAAGACGGTTTGTGTGGAAACACAAACTCAGAATCAGCCCCCGAAGTGGTCCACCCAGGCAGGTAAAATATCAGGTTTCAATATTTTCAGAAAGAATATCAGAATAAAATTCTATCAAAGGCTAATGACAGAGAAGAATGAAGAAAGAAGGTTGACAGATCTTGTGTGGTGCCCCAACGGTCCAGCAGAGTAATGGAAAGGTGAAAGTGAAGGAGAAGTTCAATGTGAACCTGGCCTAGCTAGTGTCATATAATGATTATCTAATTCATCTTATTGCTCTGTAAAGGGTCAATCTCTCATTCAAAACCTCAAGAAAAAAAAAATTCCGTAAAAAAAAATCTCCCTTTCCTTTATTTCAGTGCTGCACGTGCATATTGTCTCTCTAAAGTTCACGTGATAATATAAACGTATTCATTGTTGGTTGTTTTAATTTATATGTTATATATGTTTTCTAAATAAACTTTTTCTCTTTAAAAATAAAAGTATACATTGTTTTGTAAATGTATTAGTTAGTATGACAGAACTTACATAACTTATCAATGAAATTGTAAAAAAAATTTTTGAGAAAATCTAAAAAGGTTTGCATAAATGTCTTTAAAATATGGTATACATATATATGTCCCCTTATTAAAGAGGCTTCTGTGTTTTTTTACTATTAATAGTGAATAGTTGTAAAAATGGTGTATTTGTTATGAAAAAAACTGCGTGCATAGTTGATTTTAAAAATTGAATCTTTCGTTTTCAGAAAAGAAAAAAGTAGCCGTTGCATCAGAACTTTGAATGGTCTAAAATATCATGGTGTCGGATTATCAATATCTTTTCTAGTTTACGAGATCTAAACGGGACGGACTGACAGACAAGCCACACAAAAGTACTATTTTTTCCTTACGGGGGCCGCTAAAAATAAAAGGCGAAAAGTTTGGGTTGGATTGAATGATATAGAAGAGGAAAATATCTTTGGATGGACTCATGATGCAAAGGTTGCAAATAAAGTTATAAGGTGACTTATAGCATAGTATGTCACCAATTTATGATTACTATTATATTATATTATATTATTTAAAGGCTCTAAAGATTTTCCTAGAAATTTGACAGTTAGTGACTTGGGAAAACTCTAGTATAAAATAATGTCTGGAGGATTAGACAATCTTTATCTTGAACTAACCATGTCCTAGGATATTTCCGCATGTAGATCCTATTCCTTAAAGAGTTTAATAGATTAATAGAGATTCAGGAACTTTAAGCACACCGTCTTCTAAGCCTAAATCTATAAACCTATCAATAGAATCTTTTATACTCTGACTTGGGGAGGAGGGTAAAATAATAAAGCATTTTATTTAAATCTATCATACGTTAGTTATTCAAAGTACAATAATCGCTCTTCTGTGGCATTTGACGTCTCGAGAGATCTTTTCCCTTTGCAGCTTCTTGTGTGACTAAAGAGGCCAATCCTTGATACACAGCTGCGATCACAGGTTGGGCATATGTAATCACCAGGGGCCGTTGCATTTCCCCCCTTCTTTCTGCTGCTGTTGTGTATGGCATTTCCTTTATGCTCTCTCTCCATGTGGATCTATCCAGTGCCACCTCTTCCCAGCTGCTAGTGTCGATTTTGAAGAGCTTCATGTCGCGTTTGCATACATCCGTATAACGTAAAAGTGGGCGACCAGAGGCTCTCCTGCCTTCTATTAGATCGCCTTACAGAATATCTTGTGGCAGTCGACCTACTGGCATTCTACGAACGTGGCCAAGCCAGCTTTTGATAACACAGAGGATCAGGGCCGGCCCTACAGATTACGGGGCCCTATGCGAATCGGATTGCGCGGGGCCTAATCTGGTTAGGGATAAGGATAATAAGTGAAAATTAAGATTTTTTTGGTCTATTTTTCAGGACATTTTTATTGAGTTTTGAGGAAATTTTAATAGTTTCAGAAGATTTTCATGACTTTTTTCGTATACTTTACAATTTCAGTAGATTTCCTGGAGTTCCAGACCGAGGGAACCCTGTTATAAGTTAGAATGGTTTAATTTAATAATTTACACAAATAGAATTAGCGCGGTGCCTAATGAAAGTGCGGGGCATAAGTAGCATAAACTGGGAATATGTGTACATTAGCTGTGAATATGTCAAGCATGAATTATGAATGCGTGTGTCACACTAGCGGATCCAGAACTTTGGAGTGGGGGGGGGGGGCGATTTTTTTCCAATCCCTAACCCTAACGCCAAGTAAACCCTAACCCTATGCATAAACGTGTGTACAGCAAACACACACACACACATATATATATATAAACAGCATTTCTCAACCTTCGGCGAAAAAAAAAACAACTGGGGCAGCGCTATCAGGTTTACTAGTGGGGTTCGGGGCAAAGCCCCGACGACAGAAGCCTTTTCTTGCTTTTTTCACTGCTGAAACGCATTCTCCTGACATCTACAGCTCATTATACACCAATGGAGTTCGGGGCGAAGCCCCCACGCCAAAACGCCAAAAGCGTTTTCTTGCATTCTTCTCTGCAGAAACGCATTCTCCTGACAAGTACAGCTTATTATTCATCAGTGGAGTTCAGGGTGAAGCCCCGACGCCAAAAGCGTTTTCATGCATTCTTCAATGCAGAAACGCATTCTCCTGACCAATAGCTCATTATTCAAAGGACCTTTTGAATAATGTTGTATTTGAAAAATATTCTAATATGAATTTATAGGTCCTAAATACATTGCAAATAAAACCGATTTGTTCCTTGAAAATCGCCGCCGAAAAAAAAAATTCGATAAATATTATAAATTTAGAGTTATAGTCCCAAATTTATTCAACTAGAAAAATATCAGTTTGGGAAAAGGCGACTATGAAAATATTATTTGAGTTTAGAACTCATCCCAATCATGACTCTTATACTGAAAAATTTCGTTTGAATCTAACTTTTCCAATGCAAAATCATTCTTACAATAATTATGATAAATTCATGTGAAATTACATAAGCTCTGTCTGGAAATGGGAGGGGCGGTAGAGTGAAAACGATTAATCCTCGCTCCTTTAATAATTTCTGCTAAAGATTGCATTTAGCATTAAAGAATAGGGGTGGGGCGACTCGATATAAGAATTTAATTTAAAGTATATATAAATTATATTAGTGACAGATATTTTTTAATTTTGTAATTTCGCAACTATAATACAAAAACAAAAAGTATTGATTTGTCCAATGGGGGAAATGCGATTGCATGTATCCCCCCTCCCACCTGGTACAACCCTTTTTCATTTAAATTTACTAATGATACAATTTGAGATTAGAGTGTGGTACGACATAATATAGAATGGGTCACATATCAATATGTAGTTTATATTATATATATATAATTTAGGGTGGCCCAAAAAATTGAAAGTTAAAAACTAACAACTCTCACCCTCCCAAGTTGTTCCAATTGCTATAAAAATAATTAGTGCAAAATATTTCTGCAATTTGACAATATTTAAAGGTGGCCCACTGGTGATAAAGTTTTGACATGGTGTTTCCTTTGCCGGTAATTCAGGGCGAGTTATTGGTTTGTTATATAGCAGTGACTGAGAGAGTATGGATGATTAACCTATTTTAGTGTTACTTATTTATTGGTATTTTATTAAATTTATTAGACATTCTTTGCTAATTCTCTTCTGTTTATGTTTATATTTGTTTTTCATTTTTGAGACAAAAAGTCAGCTATTACTCACCAGTCGAGATGTAATTATGCAATCTTTGTTCTCTTCATGTATTAATAGTCAGTATTTTACTTTGCTGAATTAACTGCAAAAACACATCGTTGTTAAATACAATGTTAATTCCCTCAACATCAGCAGGAACTCAATCCACCGAGCCAGGTGTAAAGCTAGAACAATTGCAGCATCACACCTGAAATCAGAATTTCTATCTGTAAACCATCTGACTGTCCACTGGGATGGAAAGTTATTGGAAGATTTGACAACTAGAGAACACGTCGACAGGTTACCAATTTTCATCTCAGGTGTTGGTTGTGAACAGCTGCTTGCAGTTCCAAAACTGTCATCTGGAACTGGTGAATCCCAAGCTACTGCCGTGGTCAACGAGATAAAGCAATGGGGCATCGAAAAGCAGGTTGTGGCTTTGTGTTTTGACACAACAAGTTCAAACACTGGTGATAAGCAAGGTGCTTGTGTCTTAATTCAACAGATGTTGGCCAAAGATCTCCTATACTTGGCCTGTCGTCATCACATCATGGAACTTATTGTCGGTGCAGCATTTGACCAAATGCTACGAGGTTCATCAAGCCCTGACATATCAATCTTCAAAAGATTCAAGGAGCACTGGAAATTCATAGATCGTGACAACTACCAGCCGGCAGAAACAGATCCATTCATCGACAATCTCATTGCTAATAGTAGAAATGAATTGTTGGAATTTGCTCGCATGCAACTTGAAGAGCAGCAGCCACGAGATGATTACTGGGAGTTCCTGGAACTGTCTATGATTTACCTTGGCCAGGCTCCTTCCAGGGGGATTCACTTTCAGTCTCCAGGTGCAATGCATCGAGCAAGGTGGTTGGCTAAAGTGCTGTACAGTATCAAGATGTGGCTTTTCAGAGCACAATTAAGATGACACAGAGTGAGCTGAAGGGAATCACTGCTGTTGCTGCATTTGGTGTGTTTGTCTATCTCAGAGTATGGATAACAGCACCACTGGCAATAAATGCACCATTGAATGATTTCCTGTTGATGAGACAGCTCCTTGAATACCCCGATGTAAACATTTCATCTGTAACCAGCAAAAAGCTGGGACTGCATCTGTGGTATATTTCAGAAGAGCTGGTAGCACTCGCTCTTTTTGACTCTAGAGTTCCAGCTGAAACCAAGAAGCTGATGCTTGCAGCCATGGAGAATGCTGCCCATGAGCATCCACCTAAACGTCCCAGAGTGGAAACATCAGCCTTCACAAACAGCAAGGGTCTCGAACAGTTCTGCACAGCCAATTCAATGACCATGTTTCGTCTTCTGCAGTTACAGACGTCATTTATGTCAAAAGATCCATCAGAATGGGATGAGGATGAAACATACCAATGTGCACTGAGAACTGTTAAAGGGTTGGCTGTTGTGAATGACAGAGCTGAGAGAGGGGTAGCCCTCATTCAGGACTACAATAAGAAGCTAACCAAGGATGAGGAACAGCTTCTATTCATGTTGCATGTCGTTAGCGAACATCGCCGGCTGTTTCCAGACTGCAGCAAATCCGGTCTCATGATGGCCATGTCATCTACGCCAACGACACCTTAACTATCAAACTCGGACTGATCTTAGTTAGTAGTTACGACTAAAAACAGTGTTCAATCACCATGTTTTCAGTTTCCATGTTCCATGCACTGTTGTTATTTTACCCTAATGTGTACTGACTGTGTGACTGATAGTAATGTTCGACTTATGAGTTTGTCGACTTTGACTGGCTAGTGACTATAGGCCCAGTGATAAACTAAACTAGTAAACTGCTTCGGTTGTTAGGTGTGTTTATTGTCAAATATGTCTCTGTTTTCACTACAGTTAATGTTGTAATAAAAATGAGATATTTTTGCTGCTCATAATTTCGTCAAACACAGTACAAGTAGCAAAAACTTATAAAAACCACTTTAAAATATTTGTACTTCAAACTTCTAGATTGTTGGGCCACCTCTAAATGTCGAGAAATTTCAGAAAATATTTCACAGAAAATTTTATTTTCAACATTGGAACAAGTTGGAAGGGTGAGAAGGTGAAGTTTAAAACTTTTATTTTTTTGCTATACTGCATGGGCCACCCTAAATTATATATATATATATATATATATATATATATATATATATATATATATATATATATATATATATATATATATATATTTAACTAATTTTGTTCACAAACTATGATTCTCCACAAAAATAGGACCGCCCCACCAGCACTCAGAGTGCTACAGTGGGGAGGGCAGTACATGCAATCGCCCTCCCCCAAACCCCACCGAATCGGCCAAAATAATATAAAATTTATGCATTAATTCAACTAATTTTGTTCACAAACTATGATTTCTCCATAAAAACGGACCGCCCCCCCCTCAACTCAAAGGGTTTAGGTGGGAAGGGCAGTAGAGGTAATTCCCCCCCCCCCCCCCCCGCAATCAGCAAACAGGGAACGACATAATATAAAGATCGGTTAAAATATCAATAACAAGTTTTAGTCATATGGATATTTAATTGATTCTGTTAGCATGCTGTGATTTCTATAAATTTGACCGCCCCCCCCACTCGAAAGTGTATGGGGGGGGGGGGGCGGCAATGATACCATCGCCCCCTCCCGACCCCACCAAATCGGCCAACATACTAGAGGTAGGGCGAAATAATCTAAAAATAGGTTGAAATATAAATAATTAGTATATATTTTTAACATAAGTAATAAATTCGTAAACAAATTGTGTGAATTCTATAATAAAATTCGCCCGCCCCCACCCTCCGGGGGGAGGGGGGGGGTCGGCCGAGTGGTGGGGCGATCGCCCCTACCCCCCCCCCCCTCTGGATCCGCCAGTGGTTTGTCATGAACTATTATGTATGTATAGCATCAACTATACATGTGAGTACCATAAACAATGAATGTGTGTATATCATAGACTTTAAATGTGTGTAGCATGAGCTATTACTTTGTGTGTAGCATGAAATATGACTTTAACAATCTGAAACCTTAATTTACCATTGATAATCTGAAACCTTCGTTTACGATTGACAATATGAAACCTTAGTTTATCATTGCCAATTCTGAAACCTTAGTTTACCATTGACAATTAGAAATCTTTGTCTACCATTGACAATCTGAAACTTTAGTTTACCGTTGACAATATGAAATCTTAGTCTACTATTGACAACCTGAAACATTACTTTACAATTGACAATCTGAGACCATAGTTTGCTATAAATCTGAAACCTTAGTTTACCATTAAAAATCTGAAACCTTAGTTAACCATTAACAATTAGTTCACCTTTGAAAATCTGTCAAATCTTAATGTACTATTGACAATCTGAAACCTTAGTTTAATAAAAATATCTGAAACCTTAGTTTACCAAAAACTATCTGAAACCTAAGTTTGCCATTAACAATCTGAAACCTTAGTTTGCCATTAACAATCTGAAACCTTAGTTTGCCATTAACAATCTGAAACCTTAGTTTGCCATTAACAAGCTGAAACCTTAGTTTGCTATTAACAATCTAAAACCTTAGTTTGCCAAAAACTATCTGAAACCTTAGTTTACCAAAAACTATCTGATACCTTATTTTGCCAATAACTATCTCAAACCTTAGTTTACCAAAAACTATATGAAACCTTAGTTTACCAAAAACTATCTGAAACCTTAGTTTACTAAAAACTAGCTAAAACCTTAGTTTAACAAAAACTATCTAAAACCTTAGTTTGCCATTAACAATCTGAAACCTTAGTTTGCCATTAACAATCTGCAACCTTAGTATGATATTAACAGTCTGAAACCTTAGTTTGATATTAACAATCTGAAACCTTAGTTTGCCATTAACAATCTAAAACCTTAGTTTGCCAAAAACTATCTGAAACCTTAGTTTACCAAAAACCATCTGAAACCTTAGTTTACCAAAAACTATCTGAAACCTTAGTTTACCAAAAACTATCTGAAACCTTAGTTTGCCACTAACAATCTGAAACCTTAGTTTGCCATTAACAAGCTGAAACCTTAGTTTGCCATTAACAATCTAAAACCTTAGTTTGCCAAAAACTATCTGATACTTAGTTTGCCAATAACTATCTGAAACCTTAGTTTACCAAAAACTATCTGAAACCTTAGTTTACCAAAAACTATCTGAAACCTTAGTTTACCAAAAACTATCTGAAACCTTAGTTTGCCAAAAACTATCTGAAACCTTAGTTTACCAAAAACTATATGAAACCTTAGTTTACCAAAAACTATCTAAAACCTTAGTTTGCCATTAACAATCTAAAACCTTAGTTTGATATTTAAAATATGAAACCTTACTTTACCATAAACAATCTGAAACCTTAGTTTACCAAAAACTATTTGAAACCTTAGTTTACCAAAAACTATCTGAAACCTTAGTTTGCCATTAACAATCTGAAACCTTAGTTTGCCATTAACAATCTGAAACCTTAGTTTGCCATTAACAATCTGAAACCTTAGTTTACAAAAAACTATCAGAAACCTTAGTTTGCCAAAAACTATCTGAAACCTTAGTTTGCCATTAACAATATGAAACCTTAGTTTGCCATTAACAATCTGAAACCTTAGTTTGCCATTAAAAAATGTGCTGTAATATCTTTTTACGTGTGTGAGCTGTTGTGTCTTTATGAGAAAGAGAGAGAGAAAGAGAAGGAGGAAGAGAGAGAGCATAAGTGAGCAAGAGGACGAGAGAGAAAGAAATGAAGAGGAAGAGAGAGAAAGAAAGGAAGAGAAAGATAAAGAGAGAGAAAGAGATAGAGAGAAACAGAGAGAACGAGAGGGGGAGAGTTAACGGTTCTTGAAAAAGATAGCGGGAAAATAGTAGAGGAAAAAGAGTGATAGAAAAAAAAAAAGAGACACAGAGAAAGAGATGTTAAAAAAGGCAAGGAACATGACAAAGTGCGCGATCTAGAAGCAAGTTTCCAAAGATTTTTGAATACTTAAGAAATAGATTCAGCCACACTTAGTTCAACTTGCACGCCCTACTGTTTAGACAGCGTTTCACAACCTTTTAAGCACGGCGACCGCTTTTTACAATCTCCCACTCTGCCGCGACCCCACCTCACACACACACACACATACAGCAATAGAAGAATAGACAATAACAATCCATATTTTTGATGGCCTTAGGCGACCCCTGGCAAATCGTCAATCGACCCCCAAGGGGGTCGCGATCCACAGGTTGAGAACCCCTGGTTTAGACTATATTTGAGTTCTGAACACGAAACGACTAGCTTCTAGTTATACTACACTCCAACTATATCATTGTAGCATTGTCTTTGCAACATTAAGCGGAACGCCTGTAAGGCTTACTTTCATTCCAAGCCACGTGACTCCCATTTCACTACGTTCAGGTCATCGTGTGTTGTTGTTTGTTTTCCTCTAACCCTAGCTCGCAGCAGGCCACACACGGAGTTCAATTCTTCCACAAAACTTGATTGTCAGAGCGTCTCATTGTTCTACTTCTATCTTTGATCTTAGCCAATCCACCACACGAGTGTCTAAGCTCTCCATTCTTCTCTCATTATAAGCTTACTCAAAGATCGTCTGATTGATACTAGTGCTGTTTGGTACACAGACTATTGGCCTTTGTTGTTTCTCATTATATCTCCCCCCCCCCCCATCTCACTTGTGTAGAACTTCCCCCCTGTTTGTGTTTTATCAATACACAAACAGAAAAAAACTCCTTTTTTCTTTACAAGTTTTGTCCTATTTTAAGAGGGCACCTAGAACCCCCCCCCCACAAGGAGAACATGTACTGTAGGTTTTTACAAAGCTTATATCAACTCTGTCTATCTGGTAAAAACTTTGAACACGTTATATCTCCCACACCCATTATCGGATCAACTTGAAACTTTGCACAATTATTCATTGAAGTAGACAATACATGAAACATAAAAAAATACCATATTATCAATTATTAACTGTTCTCAATTATTTTGTTTAATATCAAAAGGTAAATTAATCCTTCAGTATTCACAGATATGGATAAATATGCCGGGTTTCGTCCCCTAAAATATAAGTTATATCTCTCTCGCCAATTCTTGGATTAAATTGAAACTTTAAACAATTAATTATTCTACCTAACAAAACATGAGTCAATTTTTATAAAAAGCAAAACAATTAGTCAATTAATAATTGGAAATTAATTATTTTGTTTGGTATCGAAAAAGGGAAAAAAAACGTTTTCATTTTTTAGAGATATAGTTGTAAGTGTGGCTTTCTTCCCCTTAGATAAGCTATGTTTTTGTTTTGTTTTTCTTTATATTTTTTTTGCTTGTTAAGTTATTGTATGGCCACGGCCAGATTTACGACAATGCAAGACTGTGCAACTGCAAAGAATTTTACCCTTAAAGAAGGCTGCCACATTTCAAAATATATATACATAAAATAATAAACACATTAAAATTAATTTAATAATTATTATACGTTTTTTTCTTCCCAAACAAGACATTCTTTTTTTTTTTTTGTTAATATTATGAACAGAATTGATATCGAAGAATGTGGCAGGGTCCTCCAGAAATCTCCTGCACATGTTCGCCATCTATAACCCTGCTCTGTGTATGATGCATAAAGCTTTATAATTTAACTGAGGATATTTAGCAACTGATCACCGCCTGTCAAAAATAATAATAATAATAATAAAGGGTTAAACAAGCAAAGTATAAAAATGCTTTTTAAAAAATGCTTTAAAAAAAAAACTAAGTTTATCTAAATTCCGTTCTTAAAACTATATCTACCAATAATGTACAAGTTATTTCCCTTATACGGTATTAAACAAAATAATTAATTACCAATAATCAATTGACTAATTGGGTATTTTTGTTGATTGATTCATGTTTTGATAGGTACAATAAATAATTGTTTAAAGAATCAACTTAATTGGAGAACGCCTGAGGGGGAAAAAGCGTTAACAATTATTTAAGGGGACTTAACCCAACAAATGTAGTCAATTCTGTGAATGTTGAAGTATTAGTTTCACTTCAACAAAATAATGAATTACCAGTGATTAATTACCTAATTTTTTTCTGTAATGTGTATGTTCTATATTTATGTCAATTAATCAGCAGAAACCTAATTATTCATTGTTGTTTTAAATTATGTCCAATTTATATGCATACTAAACAGATTTTTTCTCTTAAAAAAATAAACATTATTTTTGGGGTAAATGTAGTAGTTAGCAGGACAGAACTTGCATATTTTTTTAACAAAAAGTCTAAAACCATTTACATAAATGTGACAAATATGGTACATTTTTTCTGCTTAACTAAAGAGCCTCCCGTGTTTGTGACTATTAATAGTGAATATTTGTAAAAGTGGTGTATTTTTATGAAAAAAACTGCATTCATAAGTGATTTTAAAAATTAGATTTTTCGCTTTTAGAAAAAAGAAAAGTAGCCGTTGCATCAAAACTTTGAATGGACTAAAATATTATGATGTTGGATTTTCACTATCTTTTCTAGTTTACGAGATCTAACCGGGACGGACTGACGGACGGACAGACATTCTACACAAAACTAATAGCTTCTTTTCCCCTGCCCGGGGCCGCTAAAAATTTTAACACTGAAAACAGAATAGTACATACAGTGTAAACAAATCTATTTATCTTGTGTTGTAACAAGAAAAAGTGTTCCGCTGGCTGCAGATATTTGATATTTTTTTAATGTCATAAAGCTCAATTGGACTGGCAAGTCAAAATGCAACTTTTGTAAAAAAAAAATGAAAACAATTGGTCACATGTTCAACTTAACGGACCAATGTGATTCTAGTTTCTACCAAGTTTCAGTAAGAAGACATATGGCGCAGTCGACTATTCAATAGTGGATGGACTGTTCAAGTTTCTTAGCTTAGGAACCAGCTCTGTTAACTAGTTGACTACAATAGAGAAATGAAGGGAACTCTTTGTTAGCCAAAAAAGAAATGTATTTATCTACGAAATCTATTCTGACCACTAGGGTTTAGTCTGACGGAGGAGCCGAAAATTGAGAAAACTATTATACACCGTGCAGCTACTGTAGAGAGCCGCTACGGTACTGTAGAGAGCCCTACTGTAGAGAGCCGCTACTGTAGAGAGCCGCTACTGTAGGAGCCCTACTGTAGAGAGCCGCTACTGTAGAGAACCCTAACTGTAAAGAGCCTTAACTGTAGAGAGTCGCTACTGTAGAGAGCCTTATTGTAGAGAGCCCTACTGTAGAGAGCACTGTTTCCTCAACAGCAGACGACATTCACTGCGAGTGTCGCGTCTTGCACGAACGGAAGTTGTTTGAAGAGAGAGAAGAAGAAGTTCATGTCCGGGCTTAGACTATAACTAGTACGGGGACAAGAAGACCCTAAAACAAACTGCCCACTTACTTTAATGTTTTGCGAAGGACTCAGCACGAAAGCGTCGTTACGAAAAGTTTTTAAATAAGGGACCAATTAATATCTCAATAAAATACTTGCTTAGTTTATTGCCCTTGTTTTGTCCAAACTTATACACTGGTTGGTCAATTGTAACAGTTACAGTACTGAGAACATATATTTTCAGTCAACTGTGCACACGTGTAATCCAAACATTAAAAAAAAGAAATCATTAAATAACAAAATCAAGTCCTGCAAAATACTTTCATTAAATGTATATGGCTAATGAATTGGGCTAATTGGACAAACGGTATAAGATCAGTCACTTACTCTGACCAAATCTCTAAGTTCTGAAACACATATTCTTTTATGTACATGTAATGTAATCCGCTTATTTGGGCCGACATTCCGCCAAATCGGACCGTGAATAAGAAAAATAATCCACGAGCTAGAAACGAGGAACTTTGACAGGTTGAAAATTACGAAGAATTTTCATCCATTGACAACGAGCTTCAATGCTACTCTAAAAATAAAGAATAACACGCTACAAATTGTTGCTTGTATTACATGACAGCACTGAAAGAAAAGATAAATGATGATACATGGATTTTTGGAGTGGCAATGCAATGTTAGTTTAGCATGTTGACGAGGCCTAGCTGATCCATAAACTGTTGTGCATGTTGACGAGATCTAGCTGATCCCTAAACTGTTGTGAATGTTGACGAGGTCTAGCTGATCCCTAAACTGTTGTGCATGTTGACGAGATCTAGCTGATCCCTAAACTGTTGTGAATGTTGACGAGGTCTAGCTGATCCCTAAACTGTTGTGCATGTTGACGAGGTCTAGCTGATCCCTAAACTGTTGTGAATGTTGACGAGATCTAGCTGATCCCTAAACTGTTGTGAATGTTGACGAGGTCTAGCTGATCCCTAAACTGTTGTGAATGTTGACGAGGTCTAGCTGATCCCTAAACTGTTGTGCATGTTGACGAGGTCTAGCTGATCCCTAAACTGTTGTGCATGTTGACGAGGTCTAGCTGATCCCTAAACTGTTGTGCATGTTGACGAGGTCTAGCTGATCCCTAAACTGTTGTGCATTTTGACGAGGTCTAGCTGATCCCTAAACTGTTGTGAATGTTGACGAGGTCTAGCTGATCCCTAAACTGTTGTGCATGTTGACGAGGTCTAGCTGATCCCTAAACTGTTGTGCATGTTGACGAGGTCTAGCTGATCCCTAAACTGTTGTGCATGTTGACGAGGTCTAGCTGATCCCTAAACTGTTGTGCATGTTGACGAGGTCTAGCTGATCCCTAAACTGTTGTGCATGTTGACGAGGTCTAGCTGATCCCTAAACTGTTGTGCATGTTGACGAGGTCTAGCTGATCCCTAAACTGTTGTGCATTTTGACGAGGTCTAGCTGATCCCTAAACTGTTGTGAATGTTGACGAGGTCTAGCTGATCCCTAAACTGTTGTGCATGTTGACGAGGTCTAGCTGATCCCAAAACTGTTGTGCGTGTTGACGAGGTCTAGCTGATCCCTAAACTGTTGTGCATTTTGACGAGGTCTAGCTGATCCCTAAACTGTTGTGAATGTTGACGAGGTCTAGCTGATCCCTAAACTGTTGTGAATGTTGACGAGGTCTAGCTGATCCCTAAACTGCTGTGCATGTTGACGAGGTCTAGCTGATCCCTAAACTGTTGTGAATGTTGACGAGGTCTAGCTGATCCCTAAACTGTTGTGAATGTTGACGAGGTCTAGCTGATCCCTAAACTGTTGTGCATGTTGACGAGGTCTAGCTGATCCCTAAACTGTTGTGCATTTTGACGAGGTCTAGCTGATCCCTAAACTGTTGTGCATGTTGACGAGGTCTAGCTGATCCCTAAACTGTTGTGAATGTTGACGAGGTCTAGCTGATCCCTAAACTGTTGTGCATTTTGACGAGGTCTAGCTGATCCCTAAACTGTTGTGCATGTTGACGAGGTCTAGCTGATCCCTAAACTGTTGTGCATTTTGACGAGGTCTAGCTGATCCCTAAACTGTTGTGAATGTTGACGAGGTCTAGCTGATCCCTAAACTGTTGTGAATGTTGACGAGGTCTAGCTGATCCCTAAACTGTTGTGCATGTTGACGAGGTCTAGCTGATCCCTAAACTGTTGTGCATGTTGACGAGGTCTAGCTGATCCCTAAACTGTTGTGCATGTTGACGAGGTCTAGCTGATCCCTAAACTGTTGTGCATGTTGACGAGGTCTAGCTGATCCCTAAACTGTTGTGCATGTTGACGAGGTCTAGCTGATCCCTAAACTGTTGTGCATTTTGATGAGATCGAGCTACGTCCTTTACTGTTTTGTAGATGATTTTCAAAACTTGTTTGCACATTCGTTTTCCCTCTACAAAGTTCATAGCAACAGTAGCTCTTGTTTGTACGCCCGCTATACGTGTATATCTCACAACAGTCGCTCTTGTTTGTACGCCCGCTACACGTGTATATCTCACAACAGTCGCTCTTGTTTGTACGCCCGCTATACGTGTATATCTCACAACAGTCGCTCTTGTTTGTACGCCCGCTATACGTGTATATCTCACAATAGTCGCTCTTGTTTGTACGCCCGCTATACGTGTATATCTCACAACAGTCGCTCTTGTTTGTACGCCCGCTATACGTGTATATCTCACAACAGTCGCTCTTGTTTGTACGCCCGCTATACGTGTATATCTCACAACAGTCGCTCTTGTTTGTACGCCCGCTATACGTGTATATCTCACAACAGTCGCTCTTGTTTGTACGCCCGCTATACGTGTATATCTCACAACAGTCGCTCTTGTTTGTACGCCCGCTATACGTGTATATCTCACAACAGTCGCTCTTGTCTATATTGAATACAAATATTCTAACGCTGGATTTACATCAGTATAGCAGGACTTCAATTATACTAGATCCAAATGTCAGCAATTCTTTCTAGTTATGAACTTCTGGTTTCTAGAAAGTGAATTTCTTGTTCAACTCTAGACCTAAACATTAGTGTCCAATGTCATGTTTTACAATAACCCATTTCCAACACTGTCGGTTGTCTGTCTCATAGACTGTAGTGATACACACCAGCCGCGTCACTAGTGTCACACCATGGAGGTAAGTCAATGCTTCTTAATAAGAGGGCACCCCCCCCCTTTTTTTCCCCTCCATTCTCCGTGCTAGAAGATTCTAGTTCACGACTGACTAATTGATGACGTGTGTATGTCTGAAGGAAGGAGCGTCCATGCTCACATTGGTCTCTAGAATATCACGCGATAGGTTTGTACGACAGGAAATATTGTAGGAGCACAGACTCGGGGGGCATCCAAGAATGTGGTCTAGGTAACTGTTTTTTTTTTCAGTGTCAGTCCTTGGTAAAAAAAAACAAAAAACATAAGAAGTCTATCCCCCTTCCTGTCATCAAAAAATAGTTACGGTTCGTTGACCAAGCGATGAGACCAAACCTAGCAGCGTTTTTTATTCTTTTAACCTGCACATTTTTTTCATAGACTGTGTGGTGGATGAGAGAGAGAGAGAGAGAGAGAGAGAGAGAGAGAGAGAGAGAGGAGGTGTCAGCAATGAAACCTGAAGATCAATGTCTTACCCGAGACTTAACTTGTTGGCATGTTCAGAACAAAACCTTGTCAAAAATGACTTTTGCTGTAATTCCAGAGGATAAATGTAGAAATGTTTACTTTGTTTAGTTTTATCAATAAAGAACGAAAGCACGAATATAGTTTTTAAAAGTTTTAAATCATAATACTTTTAAGTATGTAGTTTACAAAAATAATATGGATAGGTGACATTTTAAAATTTTAGTAGGCTGTGCTTATTCATATATATTTTTTTTCCTTGTACAGTACTGTGATTTAAGTGAAGCAATTTCATTGAATTAAACATGTTTGAATGAAGTCAAACAATCAAAAAGCATTGCTGTCTTTTTCGGACACTGAATGTTAATTATTAGGCCTAGTTCTTCTGTTTTCATAAGCTACGTAGTTCAAAATATCTCCGGGTATTCTTTTATCATGGATGGACGTGGTTTACGTAGGATTACTTCAATAGCAAGACACGGGTTCATTAGGATTTCTTCCAACATTACTCACAGAACGACGTGTCATTCTCTAGGACTTTGCACCAGTTGGTTTCAGAGAATTGCTTGTGTTTCCATCAAGAGTATGCCCATGACAAAGATCAAAAACTGTCTTTCTCTGGCTGCTGTTCGAGCAGTGTTGATAGCTGGACTACTTTGTTTTGCAGTGATGAGTCTAGGTGTCACTTTCATCGCCAAGACGACTGTAACTTCTCTGGTTTGTGGTAAGTAAATAGGCAATAGCTTCTCTTGTTTGTGACATTTAAGTAGTTACTACTCTTCTTTGTGATATGTAGGCTCTAATTTCTCTTGTTTCTGATATGTAGGCTCTAATTTCTCTTGTTTCTGATATGTAGGCTCTAATTTCTCTTGTTTCTGATATGTAGGCTCTAATTTCTCTTGTTTCTGATATGTAGGCTCTAATTTCTCTTGTTTCTGATATGTAGGCTCTAATTTCTCTTGTTTCTGATATGTAGGCTCTAATTTCTCTTGTTTCTGATATGTAGGCTCTAATTTCTCTTGTTTCTGATATGTAGGCTCTAATTTCTCTTGTTTCTGATATGTAGGCTCTAATTTCTCTTGTTTCTGATATGTAGGCTCTAATTTCTCTTGTTTATGACACGTAGGGAATAACTTCTCTTCGTGACATATAGTCAAAAACTTCTCTTGTTTGTCCTCTAGGCTGTAACTTCTCTTGTTTAAAGTATGTAACGGTATCTTCTCTTGTTAGTGATATGTAACTGTATCTTCTCTTGTTTGTGATGTAGACTGTAGTTTCTTTAGTTTGGGATATGTTAACAATAACAACTTCTCTTGTTTCTGATATGTAGACTACTTTCATTGTATTTTAACGCAGTACATTAGATGTACACCTGTATGTGTGTGTGTATGTGTGTGTATGTGTGTGTGTGTGTGTGTGTGTGTGTGTGTGGGTGGGTGTGTGTGTGTGGGTGTATGTGTGTGTATGTGTGTGTATGTGTGTGACGGAATGTGTGAGCACGACTAAAAACAAAGTACTACCTTCGAGTTTGACTTTTGGTGGGGCCCAGAGGGATGAAAATTGCTTTTTTTTTGTGTCGTCTGTCTATTCGTCTGTCTTGTGTATTACCCAGAGAGTGACAGTCGCTTCACTGTGGGATGCAGGGTTGCGGATCGCACCGGGTGACACCCATCAGGGGGAGACACCCAAGTCGAAAACTGCACTTTTCCAAAATGCAAATTACAAAAACTATAAATTGCTACCTTGAATGTCTCTCACCGTGTAGTATTAACATGTCCCAAAATTTCTTAACTTAATTCTACTTAACTTTTAATCTTCCCATTATGAGAAAAATAATGCGTTGTAGACGCCCGCAAAAAGATTTTCTCAGAAAAGCTCAGAAATGTAGAAAATGCTTGGCGCCCGGGGTGAGTGGCGAACGTAACATTTTTTATTGTAAAATGTTGAGAAACACATAGACTAAAGCCCCTCGCGTCATTCGACGCATATGGCTGCACATTCTCTCAGTCTAAAGCAACTTTCACAGCCATTTCTCATCTGGCGCCCACGAAATTCAGGGCATCGAAAAAGGTGTGACGCCATAATCAAACGTAGACGTCAATGTGTTTGGCTGACTCACTCGCCAAGAGTGGGAGAATTAACACACTAATAAACTCTGCACTCTATCCAGAAGAATTGAAGAAATTAATAGTAAATAAAATAAATGAGAAATGGACGAGCTCTCATCCAAATCACAAGAAAGATGACGCTTACTATAAGCTATCCCGACAAGACCAACGTCTAATCTTTCGACTCAGGACCGGACACAACAGAATGCGACAACACATGTACCGGAAGCTCAAAATTGGAACCAGTGAAATCTGCCCATGTGGAGAATCACCAGAGAATACAGACCACGTCCTCCAAAACTGCTCTCTATACCAAGAGGCCCGTATAAGACATTGGTCCCAAATCACCCCATTAGAAAAGAAACTATATGGAGAGCTCCCTGATCTGGAAACCACTGCGCATTTTATCTCATGTATTGGTCTTCTCATCTGAACACTCCAACATAATCAATGAGAACGAAGAAGAAGAAAAAGAATAAGAAGGTAAGCTCCTTCTCAGCCATCACTGGCTCAGCCTCTTATCAACCTTCCACGTCTAGAAGTTAGACAGCGTTTCTAGATGTTAACTTGTCATCAAACCAAGATTGAGGTTAAACAGCATTGCAGTGAGCTCATGAGGACTTTAGTGGACTAGATATAAGTAGATTATGATTCCTAGTATGTCTGGTCTGGCGATAATTTTTCCCCCCAATAAAATTCCGGGACAACTAATCTCCATCAGTTGACACCGAGAGGTCATGGAATTCTGTTAGAATCACCACAGACTGAAAAGATAAGAACAACCAAAGCTCCCCGTGCCTCTCCAACCTTGATTGCAAATCTCATACAAAGGCAAATTTAAAAAATATAATTTATTACCATGCGTCGCCTCCTTGTGATCAAATTCCTTACTTTACAAAATTATAATAATAATAATAAAATGTATAATTTAAATGAGTGCTAAAAGGTAAGCTAAAAGGTGGTCGACGTAACAGAGGTGCTCCACGGAAACGCTTCAATAACCAGCATTGGCGCCAACTTGCCATAGCTGACATGGAAGAGAGCCCCTGGTTGCATGCGGCCTCAGAACGAGACAGCTGGAGGTCACTCACAAAGGCCGCAGGATACATATTTGAGACTAAAAGAAAATCCACTGCCGAGGACAGAGGCAGACGGCGAAAAGAAAATCTTAATCGACCATCTGCGGACACAGCTGGGGCTGCGCTGTCACGGGAAATACTGCATTCCTTAATGATATTCGGACTCAAATACACGCCTTATTACTAAATTAAATTAATTTAAAAGCAAAGATATACTAAATAATATATTGAAACCATCAGAATCAGAATATGATACAAAGATTAGCATAGCAACACTAATAGATAACTACTTGGGAATAAAAGTAAATGCACACCAATACTTACATGTTAATACATGCATAACCATACACACCTACTCTACATACATATTCATATATACACACAATTAAACACATATTTCTTTTTTACTATACTGAAAGACCATATTACTCTATTATTGTAGCTATCTTAGACATAACACAAAGGGCTACAAAACAAGGGACGAAGACTTGTGAGAGCGCAGTCCTTAAAAATAGGTAACTACCCATGAAACACATATAAATGCATCATAATACAAGCACAACATGTATTTTATACTAGTTGACCGGCGGCGTAGTATACGCCCCTATTTTGCACGGTAGACCTTAGGTGACCGCAGTGGGCTCCGTACTTATGAAACCGCAGAGGACCCCGCACTTTCATAGAACTCGCGCTAATCCTAGGTGTATGAATTATTAAATTAAACCATTGCATAACTTATAACAGATTTCCCCTGGCCTCCTGTCGATTTGCCAGGAGCTGCTTGAAATCTCATGAGATTGCAAAATATACGAAAAAGTCCAGGAAATATCCGGAAATTATTAAAATCTTTAGAAAACTCATACAAATCTCCTGAAATATATTGACAAAAATGTCAATATGCCATTCAATATGGAAAATGCCATTCCTAAGCGATTAAAAAAAGCGAGTCAGATAACGAGGTTTAATAAACATTACTATACCGAGTTGTTTTAGCATTTCATTTGAAGAATTCATTCCTTATGACGTTAAAGGAAAAAAAATCCCTACGTCACACTGAAAAATGTCTTCATCAATACAAGCCAGTTATTGAGGGTGCATAGGCATTGGTGCACCGAGTGAAGTCTTTCAGCATTTCATTTAAAGATATCATTCATATGACGTCAAATGAAAAAATATTCCATTACGTCACAATTGGCTACTAACGAAAAATGTTTTTTTTTAAAACGAGAAATTTAAGGAGGGTTCATTGTAGTGCACCGAGTTCTAATAGAACTCATTTAAAGATATATATATATGTTAGGATTAAAGCTGCATTTTATCTGTCAGTCTATCTGTCCGTTTCTAGATGTTCATATGTTCAATAGAGCTATGGACATTTGGATTCATCTTTACTTTTACTTTTGAAACATCGCAATAGTTTTAAGTATCTATAAATAGATTGTTCCGGTTGTTTGTATTTATAATGATAGAAAAAGAGAATTCTAGAATAAAAAAAATACCGTTAATTTTTTTATTTTTTTTTTGGAATTATCTCGTATGAAAATTAGTTGTATCATAGCCTTGTGGAGAGATTTTCATACCATACTTTTGAGTTAGGAAGTTGTTTTCCTAAAAAATCGGAACATAATATTAACAAAAATTAGATATTAAAACGTTTTAGCTAGAAAGTTAAATGAAATGTACAACAGAAGTGCAATTTTACATAAATAGAGTTAGAATGTTTCGAATAAAAATCCGGAACAACCGATATTTGTAAATGAGAAGAAGATTATTTGTTTTATTTAATAGAAGAGGGATTTCAAACAGTTATTTGTTTTAGTAGAATTTTCATATAAAATTCGGAACATTTTAACGACGATTTAAAAGAAAATTTAAGTAATGTAGTTTGATTATTTTTCAAAATCAAATCCGGAACATTCTTTACAAATAAAAATGAAAAGATATATTTCGGCAAAAAAATTCAATGATAAATTAGTCTTAAAATTATTTTTCAATAATCGTTTCTAGTATATTACTATCTTATTTTAAAATCCTGAACAACCTATTGTCGATATTTTAGAAAAACACATTTAACATAATTAAATAATTAATCTATAGTGACTTATTGTCCAAGAATACAAGGGTAATGTAAGTCAATGATGCTTTTTCAAATAATCATTTGACATAATTTTTTTTATAAAACGATATCCAGAACAACTTCATAGTTAATGAAATATAGAGATTTTCATTTAGCAGTTATTTGCTATTTACTTTAAAAAACCGGAACAACATAGGATTGATCATGTGTTTTTACAACGTTTAAGCACGTAATTTAAATGTAATATAAGTTGGAAGAGCAAACAAATATTCGTTGGCGTTTATTTCTTATTTTACAAAAACATCCGGAACAATCTATTATATATACTTAAAACTATTGCAATATTTCGGAAGGAGCATTAAAAGTTTAATCAGATTTTCAATAGCTTTTTGTTGTTTTAAATCTAAACGTGACAGACAGACCGACCAACAGACAAAGCGCAAAAAATAAGCTTCTTTTATTCTGTGGGGGGCCTAAACAAAAAATTAATATAATCTGATTATTTATAAAATTTTGAGGAACTGATTAGTGCTGTGTCTTGCCGCTGCTTGTCACGCTACTGCACCAAAGTCGCCTCATAAAAAAGTCCATTTAAAAAAATGTGCGTGATATTTACATACAAAGTGCATTCTTAGCCTTTATAAACAAACATCAATGTTTTCTTTTAATTTTAGAAGCTAGTTGATCAGAAAAAACACCTATAACATATTTTTATTTGTTTTGAGCATTTCTTGTACATTTTATAAATATATTTGACTTTGTGATATTGAAAATACACCCAAAAAAATGACATTCTTTGTTAACATATTGTAATATTACCTCCCTTACATTTATGTAATTGTTTTAGAATTGGTCTATTTGTACGAAAAAACGCTTGCATAATTAATTTTATAAACTAAACGGTTTGCTTTTAGAAAACCAAAAGTAGCCGTTGCACCTAAACTTTTCAAGCTTGGTGAAAGAACATTTTTCATTTTTCTTCTAGTTTTCGAGATCTGAGTGTGACAGACGGACAGACGGACTTGGAATAACACCCAATAGAGGTTATAGAAAGAAAAGACCTGAAACAAGCGCCTGAAACTACAAATTTACAGTACTTTATTTGACGAGTCTTTTACCCAAGATCTGTGTATTTTTTTTTTGGACTAGCTTACTACAAATACCCGTCATTTTTCGAAACATAATTGCACACACAATAATAATTGTAGAAATAAAAATGTTTGTGATTTTAAAACTTTTTATAATTTTTTAAAAGGTGTTTTTAAAAAAAAGTGTTACTGTAATACATTGTGAATTTTCTTTTGTTACGAATCTCACCGTTCTTGAGTTAAGGGGTCGTGTTTTCTCCTGATGGTTATACCTGATTTCTCTTTTTAGCCGTTGTGAAACATTGATCCAAAATAATCCTAGGTTTATAAATATAAAAAAAAAATCGCATGTGAATATATAAATGAACTTGTTTTAGATGAAGTCCATTAATTATAGTTGCTTTGAAAAATTGATCTCACACATGCCACGGACCTTGTCATAATTGTCATAGATCTATATAATGTAGTTAAATCTGTAATCTATATAATCATAAAGTTGAATTCGAATTGTAACTATAGAATCTGTATAGATCTACTTCTAGAATATATATCTAGGTTATAAATGTAGTAGAAGTAGAATCTAAGATAATCAGAATTTACTCTAGACTGTAACTCTAGGCAGTCTAGATTTAGAGTGTTATACTTAGTCTTGTTGATGTCCGAAAGAGCTGAGCCGAAGGCTCTTCGAGCTCTTAAGTTTGAAAAAAAACCTGTTTGGTCGTCCAGCCGAAACAGTAAAAAAAAACAACCTGTGTGAACGCACAGTTCTGTTTGAGAGCGACCCAAGTCAATGCCTATGTAAAACATTTCTGTTTCCAATGTCTTTGGCCCCGACTCATGATTCGCCGCTCATGGCCGAAGGCCGAGGACACCGGGAGCCTCCGTCATTTTCCTTCGTTATACCAAGCTAACCGTGGGGGACTCGCCATTTATGTAACGGTCCTTTGAGGAACGGCGCATGGATGTGGGACGTGTTCGTGGGGACTTTTTTACAACCCCGCCCGTGCAAGGGGTAAACTCTCGTCTACCCGTGGGCATCCCCACGGGAGTTATGTTTCGCCATTCATTTAGCCTAGCTACCCCCTCAAGTAGCCGTTTCCACCCAGGTGCCACGATGAGGCAGAACAGCGTACCTGGGTATACTTAGTCTTGATTTTAGACTAGTTTACTATACTATATAAACCTACATAAACGTGGACCTCACCAAGGCTTTCGACAAGGGCAATGCCGAGGATAGACGCAGACGGCGAAAAGAAAATCTTAATCGACCATAGGCGGACAATCAGTGGCGTAGCTAGAGTTTATGATGCCTGGTGCGGTACCTCATCTTGATGCCCCCCCAAAAAAAAAACAACAACAAAAAAACAACTAATTAATAACATTGCAAAACCTTACTTTTTGTTCAAAATAATATGTATTCATTAATCAAATATGTTACTTCTTTCATGACCTTAATGACCTTTCATGACCTCAGCATTATCATATCCTTGACCAATGCAGTCCATTATGTCTAAGCCATCCGAACGCAATTTCTCTAGAATCATCTCAGCGATTCCAGCAGCATGCGTGTCCTTTGTGTCGATGAAGTCAACAAAAGACTCACGAACCTGCACCCCGTCATTATCCATGACAACATACCGTAAAATTTGGGGAAAAAATGTCAAAAATAATAGAGAAATATTTGGCTTGTTTTACTTGCTGTATGATTTGTTTTTTAGCGTGATCCCCCAATATTGTAATAAATTCATTTTGTATTTGTGGAAACATGTATGTATTCGGTCTGGAACAAAGCTTAGTTCGAAGCACATGCGCCCTCAAGAGTGGATCGTATTTTGTTAGTAATTTTACTAACTCTCCAGGTTTTCGTATCTTGTATAATCAAATCTTGAGCCTTGTTGTCAATATTGTTCCTTACTCTCAGGCGAACCAAGCAAGCGATGACTGAATGTGAGCTCTGCTGGTCTCATTTTTTTCTATTTTCGGGGATAACCTCCACCACTCATTGAATCCATCTTTGGATTTAAATGAAGATTTGGTACTTGATCTTGTTGAGAAGAGTATGCAGGGGAAGCAAAATAAGGATTCTTTTTTTTTTTGGCAAATAACATATTCACTTTCTAAGAACTTTCTCGCCGTTTGACATTTGCCGGAAAAACCAAGCCTTTGAAAGCTTTCTAGCCTTTCCTTTTGCTGATTCTTGATGTCTATACGCCTCTCTGCATTGACTGTCCATACGATGAACTTTTTCAGATCCTTGAGTGACAAGGTGTATGCGAATATTATCTGTGATGACATCAGGCCAATCTCCAATGTCGTTCAGTTTAGAGTTTATTATCCTGCTTTCTGTATTGTTTACACTGTCTGATGGTTCAGCTTCTTCAGTATGAATTTTTGAGGAGTGTACTAAAGACATGCTTGTGTGCTGTCCTTTAGCCTCTAGAACCTGCGGTATTGAAGCTTTTCTTCTTTTCAGGATATCGGCCTCATCATTTATTTCTGGATTCATCTTGCTTTGTTGCTTTTAATTGTTCAGTTAATTCATACCCAATAACAGCTCGCCTATTGTTGGTGGACTCTGGCAATGATGTGACTTGAAATTGTCTCGATGCTTCTTTAGACTTAAGAAATTTAAGAAACGCACCTCACTGAGGTAAAAGAAACTGCTTTATGCTGATTACATTGTCCTCTGGTCAACCGGGAAGAAAGTCGACCAAATACAGGCGGCATTACAAGCAGATCTCCAAACCATCTCCTCGTATTGCGACACGTGAAAACACAGCCAAAATATCTAGGGTTAACCCTGGATAGAAAACTGTCAATGCTCCAGCACGTCCATGATGTTGAAAGAAATTAAGTTAAAGTTCCCCCCTTTCAGACCTTGTGATCTATAGGGCAGATGATGTTAAGGTCATCTGTTTCTTTGGCCAACGGTTAACGAGCAGGGTGTAATGTGGCAAGCACAACGACCAACCGCCTTTACTTTCCCCCAACTAAAGTCAGGTACCCATTAGAGTTGGGTGGACTCAGGGGCGCCCTAAAAATCCCGAAATTCAAAATCCCAGTCTTCACCGAGATTCGAACCCAGGACCCCAGGTTCGGAAGCCAAGCGCTTAACCACTCAGCCACCGCGCCCCCGTTAAAAGAAAAGCCTCGGAAAATTTGCGTTACTAAGAAAGCTGGCCAGCACAAAGTGGGGTGCCAAAGCTTACATGCTACGCACATTGTACTTAGGGGCAGTCAGATCACAAATTTAGTACAGCTATACAGTTCAAGTATATGCTTGTAAAACTGCCCTCGAATCACTCGACCGAGTACAATCACAGGCACTAAGGTTCATTTGTGGCACCTTTCGGACAAGCCCAACAAACGCTGCTGAAATCTTAATAAACGTGGCCCCTTTACATTTAAGGAGGGAGAGGGTGGTACTTACGGCCTATGAGCGCTACAAAAAGGGCGACTCTAGGCTACCCACCTCAATATTAGCGCAACAGTGGAGAGAAAGGAACCGCACCACCCGCACATTGGTAGCTACGCCACTGCGGACAATGGTTATGCTTGCTTTAATTTTGGGAAAATATGAAGGTCACGGCTGGAGCTGCGAATCACGGGAAATATTGCATTCCTCATTAATCTTCGGATTCGATGACAAGCCTTATTATTATTATATTGGTTGGTATATTAAGTCTTGGCGTTGAAAAGTAGATCTATAAGTAGAAGTATATTCAATTTGTATAGATAGTAATTCTACTGAGTCTGATCTAGACTACCTGTAGAATTTTTCTAGATCTAGATATAGACTCTATATAGAATAATCTAGATAGTAGATGTAGGCCTATCCTAATTAATAAACTTTATTTAGGTAGAGCTAGATGTAGACTAGTGACAATCTAGTTTCAAGATAGAATCTAGATTTCTAAACTAGATGGGTGGAAGCTGCCTGGTCGTGCGGTTTGCGCACTGGACTGTCGTTTGGATTTATCGATGGTCCCTGTTCAAAACCTGCCTATTCCCATCTCCGTCCTGTTAAGGGAGGTTTGGACTAGGAAGTAAACTATCTTCAACTCTGAAAGAACATGTAAAACACTTTACAAACAAAACTATCTGAAATGTAGATCTAGATCTAGAGTCTACTTCACGACAATGTCATTTAATCCGAAGATTAATGATGAATGCAGTGTTTACTATTTATTTGAATGTTTCAAGAATCAAATGTGCCCATGTGGTGATATGACTACGCCTATGGTATACGCATTACGCAGAACCGTGAAAATATGCAGATTCTAAAATTCTAGAACAATAGATCTATTCCACATAATTTATTAACATAAATCTACTAATCTCATTTATAATATGTAACTAGATCTACTATATTACTAACGCATTCCTGCAGATTTTAATATAAAGATTTAATTATACTAATAAAGAGATGTAGTTTAGATCTATACGGTGTTAGCATAGACTATATATATATATATATATATATATATATATATATATATATATATATATATATATATATATATATATATATATATATATATATATATATATATATAGTCTATGGGTGTTAACCAAATGGCGTTACACAAAAAACGAACCTGGGCTTTTCAAATTTCAAGCTTGGTGTGTAATAGTAAAACAGCACCCACTTAAATAAATCGTAAATAGAGAGCAAATATGTACATGTATTGTAGTATATATAGGTCTGCGGTTTTATAATTATATAACTCTCGTAACTTCTATAAAGAAATAACTTTTGTTATTTCTTTTACTTACAATTTGGGCTATTCGCGTCTGACACATATATAATTTTTATGTGCAGCAACAAATCCCATTAAATTTTTAATATATCTAGACCAACAACAATAAATCTGTTTTATTAGAAATATTTTTACCAATTGTTTTTATTTAGCGCTATGTCATGCTTTTAGCGTTCTCAATACGCCATGATTTAATCACTTATCTGGACCAGTTGGGAAAATGGGAAAAGGTGGGGGGGGGGAGGAGAAAGAAGGGGATATCTGGGTAAATTTTACCGTAAAAACTTTTTAAAAACCTTTGTTTAAAAAAGAGGAAGAGAAATGACCTGAATTCGACTTCATGACTCAAGCCTCCTTTAATAGACATACTAACCACTCTGCTAGTGGGTGCTTATGTAAACAGAAAATTGTATAGTAATCTATAATTTGTTTCAAACTAACTTTAAAGCGGCGACCTATAAAAGGGACTAATTCAGCTTATACTACCACTTCAGTCAAGAACAATTTCTTTCCCTTATTAGAGATACCAAACAAAATAATCTACAATGGTTAATTAACTAAATGTTCAATTTTAATTTTTTAAATTGATTCTTATGTTCTCAGGTAAAAAAAAAATTTGCAAAATTTCAGCTTCATCCGAGATAGAGAAATAACGTGTTCAAACTTTTTACAAGACAGACAGATTTCTTAATCCAAAACTGATCTGTTTATTCAATCAGTTCTTCAGGAATGGTTCATATAGGGTGTTATCTACCGTCACGCATCATCATATGAAGCATAGTGCATGCAGTTACATTCAATATTCTAAGTGTATATAGTTACATTCAATATTCTAAGTGTATATAGTTACATTCAATATTCTAAGTGTATATAGTTACATTCAATAATCTAAGTGTATATAGTTACATTCAATATTCTAAGTGTATATAGTTACATTCAATAATCTAAGTGTATATAGTTACATTCAATAATCTAAGTGTATATAGTTACATTCAATAATCTAAGTGTATATAGTTACATTCAATAATCTAAGTGTATATAGTTACATTTAATAATCTAAGTGTATATAGGTACATTTAATAATCTAAGTGTATATAGTTACATTCAATAATCTAAGTGTATATAGGTACATTTAATAATCTAAGTGTATATAGGTACATTTAATAATCTAAGTGTATATAGTTACATTTAATAATCTAAGTGTATATAGGTACATTTAATAATCTAAGTGTATATAGGTACATTTAATAATCTAAGTGTATATAGTTACATTCAATAATCTAAGTGTATATAGTTACATTCAATAATCTAAGTGTATATAGTTACATTCAATATTCTAAGTGTATATAGTTACATTCAATATTCTAAGTGTATATAGTTACATTCAATAATCTAAGTGTATATAGTTACATTCAATAATCTAAGTGTATATAGTTACATTCAATAATCTAAGTGTATATAGGTACATTCAATAATCTAAGTGTATATAGTTACATTCAATAATCTAAGTGTATATAGGTACATTTAATAATCTAAGTGTATATAGGTACATTTAATAATCTAAGTGTATATAGTTACATTTAATAATCTAAGTGTATATAGTTACATTTAATAATCTAAGTGTATATAGTTACATTCAATAATCTAAGTGTATATAGGTACATTCAATAATCTAAGTGTATATAGTTACATTCAATAATCTAAGTGTATATAGTTACATTCAATAATCTAAGTGTATATAGGTACATTCAATAATCTAAGTGTATATAGTTACATTCAATAATCTAAGTGTATATAGTTACATTCAATAATCTAAGTGTATATAGGTACATTTAATAATCTAAGTGTATATAGGTACATTTAATAATCTAAGTGTATATAGTTACATTCAATAATCTAAGTGTATATAGTTACATTCAATAATCTAAGTGTATATAGTTACATTCAATAATCTAAGTGTATATAGGTACATTCAATAATCTAAGTGTATATAGTTACATTCAATAATCTAAGTGTATATAGTTACATTCAATAATCTAAGTGTATATAGTTACATTCAATAATCTAAGTGTATATAGTTACATTCAATAATCTAAGTGTATATAGTTACATTCAATAATCTAAGTGTATATAGTTACATTCAATAATCTAAGTGTATATAGTTACATTCAATAATCTAAGTGTATATAGTTACATTCAATAATCTAAGTGTATATAGTTACATTTAATAATCTAAGTGTATATAGTTACATTCAATAATCTAAGTGTATATAGGTACATTCAATAATCTAGGTGTATATAGTTACATTCAATAATCTAAGTGTATATAGTTACATTCAATAATCTAAGTGTATATAGGTACATTTAATAATCTAAGTGTATATAGGTACATTCAATAATCTAAGTGTATATAGGTACATTCAATAATCTAAGTATATATAGGTACATTTAATAATCTAAGTGTATATAGTTACATTCAATAATCTAAGTGTATATAGTTACATTCAATAATCTAAGTGTATATAGTTACATTCAATAATCTAAGTGTATATAGTTACATTCAATAATCTAAGTGTATATAGTTACATTCAATAATCTAAGTGTATATAGTTACATTTAATAATCTAAGTGTATATAGTTACATTCAATAATCTAAGTGTATATAGGTACATTCAATAATCTAGGTGTATATAGTTACATTCAATAATCTAAGTGTATATAGTTACATTCAATAATCTAAGTGTATATAGGTACATTTAATAATCTAAGTGTATATAGTTACATTCAATAATCTAAGTGTATATAGGTACATTCAATAATCTAAGTGTATATAGTTACATTCAATAATCTAAGTGTATATAGGTACATTTAATAATCTAAGTATATATAGGTACATTTAATAATCTAAGTGTATATAGTTACATTCAATAATCTAAGTGTATATAGTGTATATAGGTACATTTAATAATCTAAGTGTATATAGTTACATTCAATAATCTAAGTGTATATAGGTACATTTAATAATCTAAGTGTATATAGGTACATTTAATAATCTAAGTGTATATAGGTACATTTAGTAATCTAAGTGTATATAGTTACATTCAATAATCTAAGTGTATATAGGTACATTCAATAATCTAAGTGTATATAGGTACATTTAATAATCTAAGTGTATATAGTTACATTCAATAATCTAAGTGTATATAGTTACATTCAATAATCTAGGTGTATATAGTTACATTCAATAATCTAAGTGTATATAGGTACATTTAATAATCTAAGTGTATATAGTTACATTCAATAATCTAAGTGTATATAGGTACATTTAATAATCTAAGTGTATATAGTTACATTCAATAATCTAAGTGTATATAGTTATATTCAATAATCTAAGTGTATATAGTTACATTCAATAATCTAAGTGTATATAGGTACATTCAATAATCTAAGTGTAAATAGGTACATTCAATAATCTAAGTGTATATAGGTACATTTAATAATCTAAGTGTATATAGTTACATTCAATAATCTAAGTGTATATAGGTACATTTAGTAATCTAAGTGTATATAGGTACATTCAATAATCTAAGTGTATATAGGTACATTTAATAATCTAAGTGTATATAGTTACATTCAATAATCTAAGTGTATATAGGTACATTTAGTAATCTAAGTGTATATAGGTACATTTAATAATCTAAGTGTATATAGTTACATTTAATAATCTAAGTGTATATAGGTTTATTTAATAATCTAAGTGTATATAGTTACATTCAATAATCTAAGTGTATATAGGTACATTCAATAATCTAAGTGTAAATAGGTACATTCAATAATCTAAGTGTATATAGGTACATTTAATAATCTAAGTGTATATAGTTACATTCAATAATCTAAGTGTATATAGGTACATTCAATAATCTAAGTGTATATAGTTACATTCAATAATCTAAGTGTATATAGTTACATTCAATAATCTAAGTGTATATAGTTACATTCAATAATCTAAGTGTATATAGTTACATTCAATAATCTAAGTGTATATAGTTACATTCAATAATCTAAGTGTATATAGTTACATTCAATAATCTAAGTGTATATAGTTACATTCAATAATCTAAGTGTATATAGTTACATTCAATAATCTAAGTGTATATAGTTACATTTAATAATCTAAGTGTATATAGTTACATTCAATAATCTAAGTGTATATAGGTACATTCAATAATCTAGGTGTATATAGTTACATTCAATAATCTAAGTGTATATAGTTACATTCAATAATCTAAGTGTATATAGGTACATTCAATAATCTAAGTGTATATAGTTACATTCAATAATCTAAGTGTATATAGGTACATTTAATAATCTAAGTATATATAGGTACATTTAATAATCTAAGTGTATATAGTTACATTCAATAATCTAAGTGTATATAGTGTATATAGGTACATTTAATAATCTAAGTGTATATAGTTACATTCAATAATCTAAGTGTATATAGGTACATTTAATAATCTAAGTGTATATAGGTACATTTAATAATCTAAGTGTATATAGGTACATTTAGTAATCTAAGTGTATATAGTTACATTCAATAATCTAAGTGTATATAGGTACATTCAATAATCTAAGTGTATATAGGTACATTTAATAATCTAAGTGTATATAGTTACATTCAATAATCTAAGTGTATATAGTTACATTCAATAATCTAGGTGTATATAGTTACATTCAATAATCTAAGTGTATATAGGTACATTTAATAATCTAAGTGTATATAGTTACATTCAATAATCTAAGTGTATATAGGTACATTTAATAATCTAAGTGTATATAGTTACATTCAATAATCTAAGTGTATATAGTTATATTCAATAATCTAAGTGTATATAGTTACATTCAATAATCTAAGTGTATATAGGTACATTCAATAATCTAAGTGTAAATAGGTACATTCAATAATCTAAGTGTATATAGGTACATTTAATAATCTAAGTGTATATAGTTACATTCAATAATCTAAGTGTATATAGTTACATTCAATAATCTAAGTGTATATAGTTACATTCAATAATCTAAGTGTATATAGGTACATTTAATAATCTAAGTGTATATAGGTACATTCAATAATCTAAGTGTATATAGGTACATTTAATAATCTAAGTGTATATAGTTACATTCAATAATCTAAGTGTATATAGGTACATTTAATAATCTAAGTGTATATAGGTACATTTAGTAATCTAAGTGTATATAGGTACATTCAATAATCTAAGTGTATATAGTTACATTTAATAATCTAAGTGTATATAGGTACATTTAATAATCTAAGTGTATATAGGTACATTTAATAATCTAAGTGTATATAGGTACATTTAATAATCTAAGTGTATATAGGTACATTTAATAATCTAAGTGTATATAGTTACATTCAATCATTTAAGTGAATATCAATATCTTATTTAAAACAATGTCACTGAAAATTGTCTCTTTATATTATTTTATGTTTCGCAATGAGCGTGATAAAGTTTTGATATTCCCCCTAGAAATAATGGCGTTTAAAATAGGAATACTGGTGATTCAAGGTTATTTACAGTAATCTGCTTTTCGTTCGAAATGAGATCCTTCCTTTTGTTTATCAATACTTCCTCATGATCAACCAAAGAAAAACGTTGCTGTTGACGGATTCATCTCCATTACTATAGATAGGTTTTAAAGCTTTCAGGTAATTGTCCAAAGAAGAGGAGAGCTATTGGTCCTGAAACACTCGAGTGCAGCAAGAAAATTACATGACTACATATTTAACGTATACCCCCTATGTGGTGGCAAGACCTCTGTGAGATCAGTGACTCGATCAATTTAATATACATGCAAAATACCCCCCCCCCTTTCTTTTAAGTCCCTTCTGCTCTGACAGTAAATATCAGGACCAATGCGAATCCTGAATTTCTGGCTCCGTATAGCGTTTCAGTGGACCAAGACTATCTAATGACTAAATGACTAAAAACAAATCGCGGGGCCACTTCAGACTCGACGCCCTGTGAGGTCACACACTTTGCGGAATTCTTTTTTCCGGCATTGCATCCATTCCCTCGCACCCTTCTTCTATTTCCATGAAGTTACGCCTCTTCAGTTCCATTCCCCATTGTAGTACCGTGTGTCTTTACATGTTTTTTTGTTCAGCATTAGCAGGTTCTTACCACGACACATTCTTAACGTCAAATGTTTTATTGCTGGAAATGGTAGCCCAGTGTTGTGAAAGGATAAAACCCATGACTCCAAAATAATATGAATGGCGTTTTGCTCCTGCTTTATGTTCAAGGCTTACTTCCTGTTACCTAGGAGTGATTTGAAAGAACCGTTCGGCGATTCCAAGAAATCAATTCAATGCTTTAAAGATTCATTTGGTCTACGCCGAGTCCATGTCAGAATGATTCAAAGAGAGGGGAGCTTCATTTGCATTTTTTAAACTATTAAAGTTGAATGTTTGCGTATAATTTCTGCTAACTTATAAATAAACTATAAAAAGGTGCCGAACTCGAAAAAAGTAAAGTTTTAGAAAGACAAGTCACAACAAGCAGCTACACATGGTAATCTTTTCAAAACTTTACATAACTACCACCAACGAATCCAGAACTTTTGAGTGGGGGGGGGGGGGAGAGCATTTGTTACAAACTCAAACGCTAACCCTATGCATAAACGCACAATATATGAGAATAAAAAAAAGCAGTGTTTATCAACCTACGGCAGAAAGAAAACAACAAAAAAAAAACAACCGACGCCAAGCGTTTTCTTGCATTCTTCACTGCAACGCATTCTCCTGCCATCTACAGCTCATTATTCTTCCTACAGAAACAAAGGCAGGTCAAATCAAGTTTTTAAAAAAGTAACATGGGGGCAAGGACCGTTCCTGAAGTATGACTGACAATCGAGGCACAATTAGCGTAAGTAAATCTTTATTAGACTTCTTGCCTGTTTCGGTCAGCATAAGACATCAACAGAATGGTGGTTAAACGCTGAAATATTTAGAATGTTCAAGAAGTAGGGTTGGCCGAGTAATGGGTGGTCAGGGTTGAAACGCATGTCATGTGATATCAATAACTTTGATTATCAAAAAAACAAAATGATGCAGTTAACTATTTAGTCAGTCTGCATTTGAAGAGGGTAAAGTAAGATGCTGGTAGAAGTTATGGGAGTACAGATTTGCAATGGAAAGTAGCAGTATTATAAAATGACCATAAAGTAAATAGACTGTGTCCAACTGATTTTAACAACCTGGTCAGCTAGACATACACATGTAGGCCTAGTGTACTGTACATGTGTAATCAATGATACTTCAAGACTACCCTGCATTTGTTTTTCATTTCGCGTTATGCAATAGTGTTTGCTTAATGTGGAGTGGTCAGACAAGAAAATAACACACTGGCATGGCTAGGCAAGCATGTTCGTAGATATATCTTTACACTAAAATAGTTACACACTCCCCTGCCCAGAAAGTAAATAGACGGTGTGTCCGACTGATTTTAACAACCTGGCCAGATAGACGTACACGTGTAGGTCTATATAGTGTAATGAGTGTGCAGTCCATAATGACAAGACCACGCTGTTTTTTTTTCCTTGCACGTTTAACGGTTATGCAATAGTGTTTGTTGTATTTTTAGTGGTCAGACCAGAAAATAACACATCGGCATGGTTAGTCAAGCATGTATTTTACACTACAAATAGATATACAGGTCAAATGTTTCTTAAAACTCCAACGATTTCGTTTCTATTTCTTTGCATGGTTACTAGATCTAAATTTCTCTGAAGGATTGGCACCATGATCTTTAACATTTGTGTGTTTATAAAACAAGCCAAAATATTTGTTTTATAGAGAAAGTCTGGCTGTTTTTAAAAATAAAACAATATATAAATTGTATTGTAAAACAAATGAAACGACATTTTTAGCGGCCCCCGTAAGGGGAAAAAGCCGCTATTAGGTTTGTGCAAAATGTCTGAGTCTGTCACACTCAGAACTCGAAAACTAGAAGAGATGTGAAAAATATTATTTCACTATTAAATGCGGCTTCAAAAGTTTAGGTGCAACGGCTACTTTTGGTTTCTAAAAGTAAACCGTTTAATTTATAGAATTAATTATGCAAGCGATTTTTTCATAAAAATACATCAATTCTAAAACAATGACGTAAATGTAAGGGAGGCAATGTTACAATATGCCAACAAGGACAAGTATTTATTGTGTATTTATCTTATCTTATATAATACAGACGTTACTTCAAAAAAGAAGATGATTACGTCCTACGCGTCATGCATTTAGTCATGCATATTAACCAATGACTTAAATTCTGCCAAGTCACTGGTTTTTCTGGCCAGCTCAGGCAACCCATTCCATGCTCTAATAGCACTAGGGAAGAAGGAGTATTTGTACAAATTTGTCCTAGCATATGGGACGAGGAATGTGCATTTATTTTTGTGTCTTATAGAGTATTTTATTAAATTTTGTTTTTGTATTTAAAGATTATGGTTCAGTGTTTTATGTATAATTGCTACTTTACTTTTGAGTCTTCTGTCCTGAAGGCTTTCTAAATTTAGTGATTTTACTAATGGTGTTACCCTAGTCAAATGTGAATATTCGTTTGTTATGAATCTCACTGCTCTATTTTGTGTTTGTTCCAGTTTCTTAATGTTTTCTTGAGTTGAGGGGTCCCACACGGTGGATGCATATTCTATTATTGGCCTAACCAAGGTTAAATAACATTTTAGTTTTAAGTTCTTATTTGATTTATAGAAATTTCTTTTAATAAACCCTAATGCTTTGTTGGATTTTTTTATAGTTTCATCAATATGTGGATTCCATGCCAGTTTTTCATTTATTATAACACCTAGGTATTTTGCATTTTTAGTCTGTGTTACTGGTTTGCCATGAATAAGATAAGTGGAATTAATTTGTTTTAGTTTTTTTGTTACTCTTAACAACTGACATTTTTCTGGGTGGAAAGACATGCTCCAATTTGATTCCCATTTCTGTAATTCATCTAATTCTCTTTGTAAAATATCTGTGTCTTGTTTTGTTTTTATTGTTCTATATATTATGCAATCGTCTGCAAATAATCTGACTTTTGTTCCTGAACTAATGCAATTTGGTAAATCATTTATGTAAATTAAAAATAGTAGTGGACCCAAGACTGTTCCTTGAGGTACACCTGAGTTTACTGTTATTGGTGTTAATTTAGAGCCATTTATTATTACAGTTTGTTCTCTCCCTATCAGAAAATCTTTAATCCACTGATGCAATGGACCATTAATGCCGAAATATTTTAATTTTTTAAGCAAACTATGTTTATTAACAGTAACACTAAGTCAAATATATTTATAAAATGTACTAGAAATGTTTACAATAAAATATAAATATTAATTAAAGGTGTTTTTTTCTGGTCAACTAGCTGCTAAAATTAAAAGAAAACATTTATGTTTGTTTACAAAGGCTAAGAATGCACTTTGTGTGTAAATATTACGCAAATTTTTAAAATAGTCTTTTATGCAGCGACTTTCGTGTAGTAGCGTAAAGCCCGGCCTTAACATGGTGCTAAACTGATTTCTTAAACTTTAAAAAAAAAAAAAGATTTTAATTATTTTTTGTTTAGTGCCCTCATCAGAATAAAAAAAGGTTTATTTTTGTGCGTTTTGTCTGTCGGTAGGTCTCTCCGTAACGATTAGATAAAAAAAACAAGAACTCTAAAAGCTATTGAAAATCTGTTTACCCTTTAATGTTCCTCTCGTAACATCTCAATAGTTTTAAGTATCTAAGCTGCTCGTAGACATGAAATATTTTAGTCTAACTAGGCCATGTGACGTAGTGGATTTTTTTTTCCTTTGTCGTCATATGGAGTTAATTCTTTAAATGAAATGCTAGAAGAAATCACTCGGTGCACCAATGTCTATGAACCCTCAACAAGCTGCTCGTATAGATGATATTTTTTAGTCTTGCTAGGCCGTGTGACGTAGTGGATTTTTTTTCCTTTGATGTCATATGGAATAAATTCTTTAAATGAAATGCTAAAACAACTCGGTATAGTAATGTTTATTAAACCTCGTAATGTAACTCGCATTTTAAAAAGACATAATAGCTAGATTTAGATCTAATCTAGATTTTTTTACACTAGCTCTAGATTTTTTTAACACTAGAGCTAGATTTTTATATACTAGATTTATATTTAAGTTAATTGTAGAATCTAGATCTAGAATTTCTTGGTCTAGTTTAGAATGTTTGTTGTTTTACATGTTTCGGATATTCCTTTAGAGTTGTAGTCCAAACCTCCCGCAGGACGACGGGGGATGGGAGTGGGCGGGGTTTAAACATAGAACCATCGATGAATCCAAACGACAGTCCAGCGCGCAAACCGCACTACCAGACAGCCATGATTTAGACTAGATCAAGATCTATAATTTTAATTTCTAAGCTTAAAGTGTAGATTTTTATTTCTAAAGTCTAGATTGTCTATATGACAATATTGCTATGTTATTATATATATGTTATAATAATACTAAAACTAATCTACTATTTTAAAATTTAATATCGTATTAGTCTATTAATTGATTATCTAGTGTTTTTTTTTTATATAAATATTATCTAAATTACATCTACATTATCCCAAATATATATTTTAGATCTAGATCTAGTAGATATAGATATTGAGAGTGTTAAATTAGAAGTTTAATTTAGGTAGATCTACATCCTTATTCTAGTTCCATTTAAATGCTCAATGCCAAAAGATTATCTAAAATCGCTCTTCTGACATATTGTACATATCCAGTAGTTGTCATTCCGTAATGTGTAGGTATATTATCAATAGTTTGTAACCAGTTTGTCATTAGGTTCAGAGCAATGCCTGGTCGTGCGGTTATCGCGCAGGACTGATTATCTCTACCTTCTGGGTTTCATACCCTGCTCGATGCCATCCTCCGTCGACCAGCGGGAGATTTTACATTAAAAAAAAATTTTTACAACGCCAAATTAATCATTGAAACATTATTACTTTTAACAATCAAAACAAAATCACGTCTTGAATATTCCTTGCGAATATGCGGATCCGACAGGAATCCGTCTCCAACGGGGGCCGCCTCTGAGTTTGTGTGGCAACACAAACTCTCTTTGTAATCTTTTTTTTTATTTGAGTTGGGAATAAAAGATTGTTTATGAGAATATGTACCAAATAGAGACAAGCAAAAGAGTCGGTGGTAAAGCTACCTACAATGTTGCTCACATTTGAAGTGAAAGTCATTGTTTAACGGGTAAAAAAAAAAAGGTTACACTTCTTCAAGTATCCCATTAACTAAAAGTAAGTCCTAGATCCACAGGTTACTAATACAAATAGTTTCAGGTCAATTTAGTTTAGTTTTTGTACCTTTTCAGTCATGTGGCCAGCGACAAGAGTGTCGGAAATAAAAATGGCCCGTAGATCAAATTTGGTCGGGCATCACTGCGTTATATAATAAGTTAATATAATTTCTATAAAAAAAAAGAGCATCATTCTTTTCTAAAGGTTTTAATTCAAGGCAAAACTACAAGCACACATATTTATTGAGACATCATTTTATTTTATTGTGCATTAACGTTTTTGTAAGAAACATATTCCTTAATACTGATTTTATTATGGATAAATATTTCTACAATGTTAAAAGAATAAGATCAAATCGTAGGCAAACAGTTGGATGATTATATCTATTTAGGCCTAGTTCAATCCCGTCCCTCCCCCCAAAAAAAATTATGAAAAGTTTGTATAGTTTAATTAATTTTCTTTAGTTTAGTTTAACTATTTTTTGAAATTCATGATGAACTTTTAGTTTCACTACTTTATTTTAGTTAAAAAACTAGTTTTAGTTGAACTTTGAAAAGTGAGTTGAGTTCCCATCACTAGTATATTAGACCTATATGCTATTCCTATGGGAAGTCTGTTGAGTTGTGTGCGGGCTCATTTTTTGGTTTCTTATTTCCTACTACGTCTACTTCAATAGAGTCATCGGAAGTGTTGGCAAGAAGTTGGTGTCTTGGAGCAGTGGCGTCACTAGGGGGCGGGTGGGGCGTGGAGACGGTCCGCACAGGTCGACACCATTTTGGGGATGACAACCAAGTTGGAAAAATTATAACTTGGCTAAAGCAGACACATTGGAAAAGATAATAAAAAAATCTCGAGATAAATCTCAGAGCAGAGGCGTCACTAGGGGGAGGGGCTATGAGTGGTGCGGTCCGCACAGGTCGACACCATTTTGGGGATGGCAACCAAGTTGGAAAAATTATAACTTGGCTAAAGCAGACACATTGAAAAAGATAATAATAAAATCTCGAGATAAATCTCAGAGCAGAGGCGTCACTAGGGGGAGGGACTATCAGTGGTGCGGTACGCACAGGTCGACACCAATTTGGGGGTGACAACCAAGTTGGAAAAATTATAACTTGGTAAAAGCAGACATATTGGAAAAGATAATAATAAAATCTCTAGATATATACCAAATATGCCTAGACACATCTATACCACGTTATACCACTTCTGTCTTAAAGTATAACAAAAGAAACCTGTTCATGTGATGTTAAGTCTGTTTGTAATTTTAATTAAATATTATTGTAAAATTTGCACTAACATTTGAATAAATGTCATAAACTTTGGGATTTTACATTGGAGTACAAATCAATAAAAGTAGGTAATGGTTCAACAAAAAGAACTAGCTAGCAATAGTGTTTATTGGAACATAGTTCAAGAAAGTTGATGGGGAGGGGTGACACCCTGAGCTACCGCACTAGGTGCGACATTGCATCAAGAGGTTTCCATGCTGATCTTAGGTGATCACTTAACGCTACTCTGCTTATTCCAGAAGAGTTAGAAGAGTCTTATCAAAGACGACGTGTTGCACTGTTTGCTTTTATGTGAAAAATAACGCCAAATTGTTAGAATTTCTTTAAACGATCAAAACAAGACTATGGCTTGAATATATTTCTCGTCCATTGGTGAATTTGATGGGGTCCGCCTCTGATTTTTTGTGATATCACAAACTCTCTTTGTAATCTTGTTGTTGTTTTTTATGATGGATGTCGAACTGGACTTGAAGTGGATTCAGCTTTCTGTATTAATTTAATTTATTTATTGTTTTTGTAGTAATTATTTTTCTAGTAGTGCTTGTGTGTGTTTCGGCTCTGTTAAGATTGTTGGGGAATTAAGAGTGGCGCTGCGTAAGTGTCTCCTGGGTAGGTGTGTTGTAAATACATAGACTGGTGAGCACTACCGATCAGAAAGTATACGACATTGACTGCTTGGATGGTCGTATTGTCGTATGAGAATTTTATTTTTACATTTGTCTGGAATCTTTATCAACATGATCACACTGAAAAGCTGTCTGGAATCTTTATCAACATGATCACACTGAAAAGCTGTCTGGAATCTTTATCAACATGATCACACTGAAAAGCTGTCTGGAATCTTTATCAACATGATCACACTGAAAAGCTATCTGGAATCTTTATCAACACGATCACACTGAAAAGCTGTCTGGAATCTTTATCAACATGATCACACTGAAAAGCTGTCTGGAATCTTTATCAACATGATCACACTGAAAAGCTGTCTGGAATCTTTATCAACATGATCACACTGAAAAGCTATCTGGAATCTTTATCAACACGATCACACTGAAAAGCTGTCTGGAATCTTTATCAACATGATCACACTGAAAAGCTATCTGGAATCTTTATCAACATGATCACACTGAAAAGCTGTCTGGAATCTTTATCAACACGATCACACTGAAAAGCTGTCTGGAATCTTTATCAACATGATCACATTGAAAAGCTATCTGGAATCTTTATCAACACGATCACACTGAAATGCTGTCTGGAATCTTTATCAACACGATCACACTGAAAAGCTGTCAACTTAACAAAGCGAAAAGCACCGCCTAAAATTGTGTAAGGTAAAACTAAAAACATTGAATTCTTGTTTCTGTCTGACCGAAATGGTTGTTCTGTTTTTATACATAAACAGGACACGCATTGCTCCCGACGTGTTCGGTGACAGAGCTTAGGAAAGAAACTCTTGACTATTGTGCAGAAAAGGAAATATAACGATGAAGTTCATGTGTTGTTGTTTTTGTTTTTCTTTTGTTCCATAGTGTATGGGATCTCACACTTCAGCTACTAAAGTCATGTGCTCTTTATTTCAAGGGATGGTTTACCTACTAAAACCAATAAAATGAGGAAAACAAACAGAGAAAGACATATAAGGTCTAGTAAAGAAAAACCAAGAAAAAAATAATAAACCAGCTATAAACATTTGAAGGACGCCATATCGAAAGATCACTTTTGCCAGCTAGATCATAAAGATTAGTTTGTGCAATTAGAGCTTAGGAATTTTATTTTCAATGCTTTTATTATATGTCGAAATCAAAGTTCCTCCCTTTTTCTTGGTCCGACGTATCTTAAATTTATTCTCAATAAAAGATGATACTCTTTCAAATGAAAGATGTGGAATGGCTTGTGAGAATTGCACAGTAGCTGCCAATTAGTCTCGAGGAAACAATATTTTGGTACCTTTAGTTATCTTCTTATATTTATTTATTTATAATATAATTACATTAAAAGCATATAATAAGTGTATAACACATAAATTGGTTTCAGAAAGCTAGTACTATTCAGCAGACTTAACAAATATCATAATCATAAGCAGGTATACAGTGATTCCGTGACAGGGGATACCAGTTTCTTGAGCTATTAGTGAGAAGGCCATTAGAAATCGATTGTTGAAAGTAACACTTCGCGTTTGTTTCTTACATTGAAATGTGTTGCAATAGTTTCCATTTCTCTTCCCAACCCTCCCCAACTCCCATCCCCAATGTTTGTGTTTTACGTTCAGATTTTTCAGCTAAATTTCTTGGTGCTAAGTTGTCAAATATCCTTTTTTATTTGTCTCTTTCCAGTTATGAATAAAAGTGATAAAGATGTTGACATGACTGTGTTACGGGTGCCCAGATTGAGCACGGACTATGACGAAGCCAGCCTAGATGTCATGTCATTGCGGAACCAGAGCCAACAGCAAATGAAAAAACTTTTTTCCGCAAAGCATACAAAGTCTAAAAGTATGCTGGATTTGTTTGTTTTACCAGAGCTGGAGGAGAGTGGAGGTCATTCGTTATGCCCAAAGATGCCCCCAACATTAGGTAGGCTATAGCTTTATATTCATAACATTAGACAGTGTTTTATATGGCGTCACTAGGGTGTAAGGGGGTGCGGTTCACACCGAATGACACCCAAGTGGGAAAAATTATATCTTGGCAAAAGCAGACACATCAGAAAGAATCTCTAGATACATAGCCAAACATGCCTAGGCACATCTACTGTAATAATCTAGATCTATATATTTTAGTTTAGGCCTTATTGTTTTTCTTTTGTTCTTAGTACAGAAGTCTACAACGTAACCAGCGTGCTTACAAGAGGGATGGGAAGTGGTCTTTTCTTTTCATAATAAAAAAACAACGGTTTTATTTTATTGTACTTATTTTATTTTTTAGTATTAAAAGGTAAAAATAACATACTATTATTAAGAAATTAAATTATTAATTTAAAGGAAGTCGCTTTATCTTCTAATCAGAACCTTTCGATTTTAGCAACTCAATCGATTTCAATAGTAAATATTTGAACGCCTCTTTACCAATGCGAGTCTACAATCTACCTTCTTTGTTTATTGATGGCAGAACGGACCAATTCTCCGGATTTACGTACCATCGTACTATTGACGTTGTTTTGTTGTTGTTGTTTTATTGTTGCCTGCTACAAGACGCCTTGCTGAACACGAGGATGATCTTAGGACACCAAGCTCATTACAAATGTGCATGATCTACTGCAGCTCAAGCTGTGGGGGACACCCCAATGGAGGGTGGTAGCGAAGTCTTCTTATGGGGGAGGGGGCGCAACTTCCTGATAATTGAGGAGGGGGCGAAGCCGTTCAAATGATTTTACAAGCGGATAAAAATAACGAGTTTCTATTTCATTGTAGTGATCAATCAACATTGGAATATTAACTCAGTGAAATGACATTATTATCAATGTTTAAAAAGTTAGAATATCGTCAGTGAAAGACTTAGGGTCGTCTTGTATTAAGGACCTTTTAAAATGTTTCTACCGTTTTCGCGAGAGGAGTTAGCTACAATATTGATTCAAAACTTTTTGAAGAAGACATTTACAAATTTCTTCGCTTACGTGATTCTACTCGTATGTTCAGAATGATCAAAATTGTATCAAGTGTTAAACATCGTTCAGCTGACGACCTTTATGTGTGACACAAACTAAAATGTTCGCGGAAAGAATTCTTGATTAAAACGAAGATTACCTTTTAACGTGTCTTGCTTGCGCTATATGTACCTCGAACTGCTGCCTCCTTTTTCATCAGAATTAATTTTAGCGATTTTTTTTTTTTAAATAGGATGCGCTCATATTTGAAGATAAAACTTCATCATTGGAATGTCCCACTCCGTTATACTTTTAACATTGACATGAGATCTACTGACTACGGGACAGACAAATGTTGACGACAAAGAAAGAATCGATGAAGCACGGAACGCAGCGATTGGCGCAGTTCACATTGTCCCAGTTAACATTGTCCCAGTTAACATTGTCCCAGTTAACATTGTCCCAGCTAACATTGTCCCAGTTAACATTGCCCCAGTTAACATTGTCCCAGTTAACATTGTCCCAGCTAACATTGTCCCAGTTAACATTGTCCCAGTTAACATTGTCCCAGCTAACATTGTCCCAGCTAACATTGTCCCAGTTAACATTGTCCCAGTTAACATTGTCCCAGCTAACATTGTCCCAGCTAACATTGTCCCAGTTAACATTGTCCCAGCTAACATTGTCCCAGCTAACATTGTCCCAGCTAACATTGTCCCAGCTAACATTGTCCCAGCTAACATTGTCCCAGCTGACCTTGCTGGATGGAGAGGGAACCTGGTGATTCTCTAATACTATCTCCAGAATGAAATGTTTCGGTTATACAAAACACTTTAAAATTATCAACAAAGCCCTATTTGTGAAAAGAAAAATACCCTTGGAATCATGAAGCCTTACAAGAAATGAATAGAGTGAAAAAAAAATCATAGCCCATTATGATAATCAAAATTATATAGCAGGAATAGATTCTAAAAAAATACTTTTTTAAATTGTTTATTTATCAATTTTGTTTTAGACAGTCATCCATTTAAAATAAAAATCACTAAAACGCGTATGTCTACTCACGTTTTATTACACTGGGGTTGATATATTCCAATTATGTAGATAATTAGGTAGGCAAGAAGCCAACGTTAATAGATTTATGAGCAGATAAACAGGTCAATGAAAATTCAATAGACAAATAACATTAGAGTATATGTTGTATGTACTTTCATCTTTAACATTTGACTATTGCTGTCCCATAGTTTGTTACTTGCTAACTCACATTTAATCTCTTAACCGTTTCAATTATAGCTGAACATTTTCTCCTCCACACAGCTGGACCTTCGCAGATAGACACATCTTTAGTCTCCTTCAGACATATGCTGCAGACGTTCAAACATCTTCACCAAAATGGCCGCTTCCGTCCGAGTAATTGTCAAGCTCATCAACGATTGGCTGTCATAATCCCGTTCAGAAACCGCAAGTCTCATTTGTTGCTCCTCTTATACAATCTCATTCCATTTATGAGCAGACAACAAGCTGACGTCACAATCTTTGTAATTGAACAGGTGGATTATAAATAAATCAATTTTGTACGACTGAAATATTTCAAAAATCGTGTTCATCTCAAAAAGAGGTGGGGGGGGGGGGGGTAGACTAATAAAGGCAGTCTAGACACCATCACTTTTTTTTTGTATTCCCTCACAATCAGATATTTTTATTTTGTTATTTGGCGACTAGTTCTATTAGGTTTTTATTTTCATTACCAGAGAGTAGACGGTGGATTAATATGGAAAAAAATATAACAAAAGCAGAAAGCATAAAATATCTACTCCATAATAATGAAGAACCGACCTGGCAAACTACGCACTTACCCTTGAAGGAGATAGTTGGACAACCCCACTTTCTGTTTCGCACATGAAAACCACCAAAAAAAAAGTCTCAGCAACGTCTGTTTTGCTCATGACTAAGTGCAAAAAATTGTCTGCTCTTCTAATGACAACTCCAAATAAGTCTTCCTTTTTCATGAAAAACTCAAGATTAGTCTTCCAAGCCTATGAATAGCAATACTCATAGTCTCTGGGTAAATCGGCAAATAACAAAAAGCGAAATAGAATTTAAAAAAAAAATTTTTTTTCCTTTTGACCAATGGACTTTATAGAAACTTAGGGGTTGATGTCTTTAAAGACATCTCAGTGTAAACGTGGTTTATTCGCCAGCTCTTCACCAAGGGATTGGTAAAATACCATCCGAGATTTGAAGGTTTATGGCACGTGATAGATTTTTAAAAAATTGAACTATAAACGGAAGCGTTTAGATAATTTGATTCTGCACAAAAATGGTATAACTTTGACAAAACATGCCTATCAACAAGCCTTTTCTTTCTGTGCATCTGATACACAAAATAAAGTTAAATTATTTATTTTTTTCACGCAAAAGATGAAAAACCCTAATTTTTTTTTGTTTCATTATATTTCAAGCTTCCTGGGGACATCTTTAACAAAGGTGCTTTACTAAACATTGGTTATTTAGAAGCCCTAAAGTTAGGTCAGTTTGATTGTTTTATTTTCCACGATGTTGACCTGGTTCCATTGAATGACAAGAATCTGTACAGGTGTGGAGACAATCCCAGACATTTCTCTGTTGCCATCAACAAATTTTCGTACAGGTAAAAACCATTAGATTAAATGACTAGAGAGGTATTGTCATTCTTCTCAACAATGGCCTTTAGATTCATGGATAGCTTTGTTATGCAGCTAAGGCTTCCTCTCAAAATTTTAAAAGTCAACTGTCTCCACCCATTTCTGTATCGATTGATTTTTTTTAGCTCTGTTGTCAACTTAATTTAGTTTGAAACAGTCTTTACTTAACGTAGCAAACCCAGATAGAGAAATTACACTATAAGACTTGAACCCAGATAGAGAAATAAAACAGCAAACCCAGATAGAGAAATTACACTATAAGACTTGAACCCAGATAGAGAAATAAAATTTTAGTGTAAGACTTAACACCCAGATAGAGAAATTACACTGCTAGCAGGCCGAGGTGCTCATAGGTCAGGTCTAGGCCTTGTTCTAAACAGAATTTACAACAGACAATATGCAGATGTTAACGCTACTGGGTGGGTCGTATCTTGTCAACGTTCTATCTGCGATGAACGTAGTATTTTAATATTACTATTATACATGAGACTGGTCACTACTAATGTGTCGCGAATGCCGTAGAATGCTGGGTTCGTGCTTCCTGGAGTCCCACTTGACACGCGACAAACATAGATACTACAGATTGACTTAAGTCCGTTTCAGCAGACAAAATATAAAGTTTTTTTGATAACAATAATAATAATACTGCCCTCCTTGTCGGTTACATAATCCAATAAGAAACAAAGTCACATCCGCATAACAACGGTATCAAATATATCCAACATGTCAAATTCTCCAAAATAGACTTCAAGTAACGTCCGCATCACAGCGGGTAACAGATTCTTAATAATAATAATGGTACAGAATAATAACTGCTAGAAATACATCATACATGTCTCAAGTGACTACTGGCTTCGACTGCCCAAAAGATACTTCTTAACTCAAAATTACTACTTGACTCTCTAAGTCACTACTGTCCGTACTGGACCAAAAGATACTTCTTGACTGCCTGGTCCAAAAGTTACCACTTGACTGAACTAAAAGTCCATTTTAGTCATTCTACTTCCTGTTTCTACATCAGGAGTTTCACGTGTCTTTTCACCGTCTGAACCAGAGGTGAACATTGAACAGGCACAATGTCAACCTTGACTGTGACATATCTGTGCACCTCAGTCGGTGACCATCGGGCTAGAGTCGCATAAGCAACCAGACAGCACAACTAAACTAAACTAATCAAGCTAACTAAAAGAAAACAAGAAACAAACTTAAATTGAAAATTTAAAACAAAAGAAAATTATTTACATGCGGGAAAATAAATCCATAATAAAATATACTAATATAAATGTACACTAACTACTGAACTCAACAACTAATTAAAACACTAATCTAACTATGCTACTACAAAACTAAAAGCCTAACCAAACCAACTTATCTTATCTTATCTTATATAATACAGACGTTACTTCAAAAAAGAAGATAATTATGTCCTACGCGTCATGCATTTAGTCATGCATATTAACCAATTCTGCCAAGTCACTGGTTTTCCTGGCTAGCTCAGGTAACCTCTTCCAGTCTTCCAGGCTCTAATAGCACTAGGGAAGATAGAGTTGAAGCTAGGTGCTGAAACAAATGATACATACATATATTAAACATATGATTAAATTACCACCCCAGTGGTCAAAGTTCAAAGGTCACAAGGTCCCAGCTAGCCCCTCCCCCACCCTCGCAGCATCCGTTCACTAACAACTTCGATAGAGCCGACACAGACAGCCGTTATGCACTGGGGTGGTAATTTGCATACGGGCGAAATGACTCTGGATCAGAAGAATGTTTTTTTGGACATTCCGATGGTCTAGAGGTTAGTTTCACTTGGTGCGTTATCGCTAGGCGGTGGTGTCGAATACTACCTCGCCCTAACCTATATAACAATAAGCGGAAGTACAAATATAAAATTAGCACTAGCCTACAAAAAATAAAAGAATATATAAAATTAGCTCTGGCCTATAAAAATAGTAAAAATAAAAATACATATACAAATAGCTCTGGGAGTGCAAGCTCACAGTAAAAAAAAAAAGAGTTCTCGTTTTAAAAAAAAATAATTTGAAACGACTTTCTCTATTGAAATGTAATAAGGCATTTAAAAAAAAATCTTTCTCTCTCTCACAATCTCTCACTGTTTCTGGGTTTGTTATGTTTTTTGTGTTGTTGTTGTTGTTTTTTTTGCTATCTCTCTCTCTCTCTCTTTTTTTTCTTTTTTAACAAATTCGAATATAACTTTTATTCATAAATATACACATCTTCAACTTAAATACAGATGCATGTAGGAGCACAAGAAAAAGTGATACTTTAAAAAGATCCAACTCACTAACAATACACGTCTTTCTGTGTCACATCTTTGTGTCTCACGTCTTTGTGTCTCACGTCCTTCTGTCTCACGTCTTTCTGTCTCACGTCTTTCTGTCTCACGTCCTTCTGTCTCACGTCTTTCTGTCTCACGTCCTTCTGTCTCACGTCTTTGTGTCTCACGTCTTTGTGTCTCACGTCTTTCTGTGTCACATCTTTATGTCTCACATCTTTGTGTCTCACGTCTTTCTGTCTCACGTCCTTCTGTCTCACGTCCTTCTGTCTCACGTCTTTCTGTCTCTTTCTGTCTCATATCTCTCTGTCTCATGTCTTTCTGTCTCACGTCCTTCTGTCTCACGTCTTTCTGTCTCTTTCTGTCTCATATCTCTCTGTCTCATGTCTTTCTGTCTCACGTCTCTCTGTCTCATGTCTCTCTGTCTCATGTCTCTCTGTCTCATGTCTCTCTGTCTCATGTCTCTCTGTCTCATGTCTCTCTGTCTCATGTCTCTCTGTCTCATGTCTCTCTGTCTCACGTCTCTCTGTCTCACGTCTCTCAGTCTCATGTCTCTCGCATGTTCTCCCCTTCTTCAACTTTAACATTTAATAAGGTGAACTACTTACAGACCATCTCGTGATTTCATCCGAATCTCTTCAGCCTACACCTTCAAACCATCCGCCCACCTTTACTCGTGGTTACACAAGAAACACGCGCGTACTCTCGATAACAGTATGTGTATACTCTATATCATCACAGAATATTTGGCTGTCTCAGTTCATCACTGTATAAATCCATTTCTTTCTTAAGTTTGGCATATAAAGGAAATTTCGGTGGTGTTGTTGGATTGTCAACGAAACAATACTCTGAGGTGAACGGAAACTCAAACCTTTACATTGGCTGGGGCGGAGAGGATGACGATCTGTTGGAGCGGTAAGTCGGTCTGTTTCGTGTTCCTACAGCAACAACTGTTCTTTTCACGGACAGAAAAACATTTTTGTATTTAGTTGTTTTAGGAATATAACTTTTTATATAGATAATCTAATTATACTATTAGGGGGTGTATGTAAGTGTAAAGCTCTTGGCTTCTGAACCGAGGAGTATTGGGTTAAAATCTTGGTGAAGAAAGGGTTTTTGAACTTTGTGATTTTTAGGACGCCCTTGAGTGAACCCAACTCTGATGGGTATCTGACATTAGACTTCATTCGTTCGGGAAAGTAAAGGTGGTTGGTCGTTGTGCTGGCACTCTCGCTGACAGTCAGTCATAGAAACGACATTTACATCATCTGCACTATAAATCACAATGTCTGAAAAGGGTACTTAACTCTTAACTTACTAAGTATAATATTTATTTCTAAATATTTATTATTTCCCTTTTCACATTTCTTATTATATTCAAATTAAAGTCTGATTATAATCTTCCGTTGCCTTTGTGTTAATATTCTTCTTAAATCATAGCTTGTAAGTACACGCTTTCCTTTAAAACAAAAAGAAGATCGGTTATGATTTCTGTTTTATAATGCAGTAATCTCATCCTAGGGTCACTAATAAGGGTTACTTTATCAGCCGATACACTGCCGAGTTGTCAAAATACGACATGGTCAACCACACCAGGGACAAGGGTAACGAACCCAATCCTTTCAGGTAAGTCTTCGATAACGACCTGCATTGCTCTTCGCCATTTTGTCTTCACTGTTTTTCCAATCTATTTTCTTGTGCAGGGTGGAAACAATAAAACAAGTTAGAGAACAAGGGCATAATCAAGGGACATAACAAGTGACATGAGACGTGACAGTGTAGCAATGCTCTATTAAATAAACTGACACGTGATTATGACAGAAAGTCTGTTGGTGCTGGGAAAGGGGGCGGGGGTAGGGCTTTTTGTTTATTGCTTTTTTATTATTGATTCATGTCTTATCAGGTTCAAACAATAATTGTGCAGTTTTAACTTGATCCGAGAATGGAAAATGGGAGAAAAAAACATGTTCAAACTTTTCACCAGACAGACAGACAGACAGAATAAGTTGATATAAGCTTTGTACACAAAAATCTTTTCAACAACCTCGTTTATATTGAGTGTAACTGCATCAATTTTCACGAGTCCATTGTGCAATCGATTTCTAACGACTCCAAATACAACCATTTATTTGCAATTCAATATAAGTTTGCAGTTCAGAAAGGATCAACTGTTTTCCTTATCAGTGGGCCTGATCTTTCAAAGTGCAACCTTTGTCAAGTCAATGTACGTAGTTTTGTCACTTTACTTGGCCATCTTGGTAGACTTTTATTTGGAATGGAACTAGTTGACATCGGCATACTTATGACTGTACACAGTTGCGCAAGTTACTCTCTTGGTCATTTGACCTATATGTGTCTGCTACCATGCATGTTGAGAAGAATCCCATTCACGCTATAATATGGGCGAGAGCACTGTTCAATCATTGCCATATTTCTCATTGTTGCAAGACTTACCTCCCTGTAGCTTGGTACATTTTTTATATAAAACAAAATTAATTAATTATGACTAATTGATTAATTAATTGTTTTTTTTTCAATACTTTGAAACATTTTTAACTGTCAAACAAGTGACTAGAGTTATCCCGGAGATTCATTTGATGTCATCTTCAATGAATAAGTGTGCCAAGTGTCAACTTGGATTCGAGAATGGGAAGTGGGATAAATAACATGTACAAGATTTTCACTAGACAGACAAACAGACAGACAGAGTGAGTTGATAAAAGTGAGGTGATATCCATTATAGGCGCTATTAACGCAAATGTCTTGGGTTCGATTCCTATATAGTTTTTTTTTCAATTATAAAGAAAATATGAATATTCAATTTACTATATAAATTTTGATTTATTTTAGTTGCTATTTTTAGCGTGAATAAAAATATTTTTATGTAACTTTTTTATATTACTTGTTTATGTAAAATACTTAGTTTTCTATGTTTCAACTTATTTTTAACTGGCAGAGTCAAACTACTCGAGTTGGCAAGGGTACGCCAGGAAGTGGACGGACTTAACAGCATTCAAAATAGCATTCACTATAACAGAACAATCAAAGACATGGCTCTCTTCACACTTATCACAGTCGACATTGACAATGACAGGCTATTGTCGGTAAGAAAGCACTGTAAAAAATGTCTTTTGGTTTCTACAAGAGCTATGTCGTACTATATTTAGAGAAGCGTTTCTCAACTCCCTCAGTGAAGTTCTGAGCCGTGAGGAGTTTTGTTTGTTTATCAAGACAGACACAAAAACTCTTTTGTTCCCCTAGCAATCAAATCATTAAATAGAAACAATGATTAACAATCTGATATTAACTTTTCACATGTAAATTATGAGTGAGTCTGGTGTGAATGTACATTTTGTTTTTTATAGTTATAATGTTTTGTTTGGTGTAATGCACAAATTGTAAGACAAATTTTCTTACCGACAATAAAGATTATTATTAGTAGTAGTAGTAATAGTATTAAAGGCGAGAAATTTGTTGTATTTGAAATTTGTCGTAATAATTTTCCCATGGGGTAGACGAAAAAATAAACTTATTATTACTTACTTTTACCTAGAACAACTAAGTGTAATCAGCAGTGTTTGTTTTGTGCTATTAAACATGAGAATGTTGGCTTTATGAAAAGGAAAGGATCAGTTGTAGTCCTTAAAAAAAAAATTCTCGGATACAGTTGCAATAGTTCGTCCATCGTGGTTCGATGATGACCACTTTGTCATCCAGGGGGCTGAGGGCTTTGCACTGGGATTTTATGCCTCCTCATGTGGCTGGTGAGACCTATGTGAGCCCGGAATGTTCGGCCGCACACTTGGCAGGTTTTTCCAGCTGGAGCTAGTGTCGTTTGCCTTGCTTTTCTTTTCTGGCGTTTTTCTTCTGCCAGCGTTGTTCTTTTTTCCTCAGCAACCTGTGCGCCAGTTTTCACAGCGCGACGCCATGATGCTCTGTCATGTGCCTCTGTCTCCCAGGTTCCTGGGTTTATGCTGAACGCCTTCAGAGAAGCTTTGAGGGTGTCCCTGAAGCGCTTTCTTTGACCACCGTGCGAGCGCTTTCCTTCGCTTAATTGGCCATACAAGAGTCGTTTAGGGATGCGGTGGTCTTCCATTCTGTAGACGTGACCTGCCCATCGCAGCTGGGACTGCATTAGGATTGTGTAGATGCTTTGCAGACACACTCTTTGAAGGACTTCAGTATCTGGTATTTTGTCTTGCCATTTGACATTTAGTATTTTTCTCAGACTTCCACATGACATGTCTGAGTTGCAATAACTATTAAGTGAACTAACCAAAATTATCATGTTCTTTTCGTTAAGCCGAATTACTTATATTTAGTAGCACAAAATGTTTAATATTTATGTTTTCTAAATATTCATATACTCTCTCTCTCTCCCCCTCTCTCTCTCTCTCTCTCTCTCTCTCTCTGTCACACATACACTCTCCTTAAATTTCTATCATCTTTCTATATGTTTCTCTCAAAACTCTGTTTCTATTGTTCTCTTTGTTTTCTCTTCCTGCTTCTTAGTTTCACTTTCCTTTTTTCTAAATATATTTTTCAGTCTGAATACAATTAGAATAAGAGATTTATTCATTTCTGCTTTAAATTCCATTCATGAATTGTATATTGAAACATTTCCCCCTTAATTCGTGAAAGCAGTCCTCTTCTCGAGAATCATACTTTGTGTCAGGTAGCATTGCACATATCTAAAGCACAGTTACCATGGTGACTCTTTTAGCAGTCATGTTTTCTTTTTTTCTTTCAGGAAGCCCCAAATTTTATTCAAGACATACTGTCAAGTATAGAGACTCTAGAGAGTGAGAGCTGACCGTCTAGACACTCTAGAGAGTGAGAGCTGACCGTATAGCCACTCTAGAGAGTGAGAGCTGACCGAGAGCAAGAGCTAAACGATCATTAGTCTTAAATGAGCTGCGAGGGAGAAGTGTTTGTTCCTGGTTTCCTTCTGTTAATTGACCATTCAGCCATTTGCAATACTTACAACCTTCCATGTAGATCTAAAGTGTAAAAGATATGTGTGACTTTTTGTTCCTCGCTAACAAATTGCCATCCAATTCTGTTAAATATATGTCTCTATACTGTTCATGTTATTTTATTAAAGTAATACGGGTTTTCGACTATCACACTTTATAACGCCTGACTTCTGAGTGACAATCTCGAAAATTTTTTTTTTAATCTGTAATTCCTGTTTTGCATGTCCTGTCGTGTCATTTTTCGTGTAAACCTTCTGACAACTATGAAAAGTTTTTTGCAGATCACATATTTCAGTCCACATGAAGTCAGTTGTTATCTCATGACTTCACATACACTGGATAGAGAAAATCTGGTTTATGAGTTAATTAAGTTAAATTTATAATATACAATGCTGGATTTATCTATAGACAACAAACTATAGCTTAGAGCTCCCACTTGCTTGGTGGCCCCAACAAAAGGTTCAAGAGATATTTTAATTCAATTATGCTGAAAAAAAGAGCAAAAGATAAACGGCTTTATGTTGAATATAATAGGGACCTATAAACAAAAAACTGAATTCGGCCCTGCTAATGTACTTCATTTTATTTTACCTGTCTACTTTCTAAGACTCTTTCCCTGAGACCCCAGTGAGACTTGAGGCAAACGTTGGTTAAGTGTAGACCTTGTATGACTAACATTGATTTGGTATTTATTTATTAATTAACGTGTACAAACATTTGGCCAGGCAGACGGACACAGAGAAAGAGACAGACATAGTGAGTTAATATAAGCTTTGTAAAAAAAAAAAGCTTTAGTTTTTAACGAACGCTGAGTTTTTTTTTTTAAATCTATTTTCATAACAAATTTCATTTCTCTTCTCTGTTATCTTTGTAATGTTATCACAGCGCCTTGAGCCTACATTTTGTTTGTTAACAGCGCTTTATTAATAAAATTATTATTATTTTCATCATCATCATTATTATTATTATTATTATTATTGGAATGCGTATCGCTTCTCCTTTGGCATAATAAAAAAAAAGTATAGTGAATATTTTATCTAATCGCCTACATCACATTTAAATGCAAATTAGTTATATTTCTAAATTCAATTTTGCTTTGAAAAGAGTAATAATAAATCTTTTTCAGTAGATCTTCTGCTACAGTTTGAAACGACACATTCTAGCCATGAGCTCAAAGATAAATTTACAATTGTGTATCTTGTTAAAATTAACATGGCCGCCTCTTCGCCTGACCTACTTGACCTGACCTACATTTGACTGCATACAATAATTACGGTTGCGTGTTTCAAGATAATTATTTTTTTTATAACAGTATTCCTAAAGGCCAAACAAATAAATCTATATATAACCATAACAAGATGGGGGTGTGGTGAGGTGCATTTCCAAAACCCAAGTTCAAAATGAATCCGAAGAGTTTATCAAAAACAAAACAAAACATAAAACCAGGTTTAAATTTGACTTTGTGTACTTTTTTATTTTGTTTTACCCAAGATACGCCTCATATTAAGTGAGTTGCCTTCTATTTGGTCTTGGTGAAATGTCTGAATTCTAACATGGGATATTTTATGTAAACCAAGTATTATCATCAAAACCATCTATATGTTATTAATATGTGGTAGTATATTTTTGTCTATTATTTAATTACAACATTATGCTGACTGAATGTGTTTAATGGACAATAAAGTCCGTCAATGCCCACACAAATACAATAATTATTTTCTTGTTAGTCATTCAGTGGCCACACATACAAAATAGTCATGTAGTGCCCACAGAAACACAATAGAGTCATTTAGTGCCCACACAAATACAATAACAACTTCTTTATCAGAGTCACCCAGTGCCTACACCAATGTGATATCAGCATTTTATTTTCGACTTTAACAATTTGGTAAGTTTAATTAGCATAATAAATAACCTTAATTGTAATATTTCTATGCCACATTTGTTATTCATTATTTTATGCAGATCTTAGTATGCAATGTTATAATTTATTATTGATTTTTCAGTTTTCAAAATTGTGTATCCACTTTAAAGTATGTAAGATGTATGTATATAATTTTGGATTAATCGAATTTTTAGATTTAAAAAAAAGTATCTTTTAAAAAAGTACTAATCCATACAAGTTAAAAATGTTTATCTTTTATCTTTGAAAGTAACAAACTTGAAATTCTTTCAATTGATTGTTTCAATTGATTGTTAAGTAATTTAACGTGAAAGATTTGAATCGTCTTATCCATTTGAGCAAACATGGTTCTCAACTTAGTAACATAAATCTTGTTCCATAGGACAAGACAAACTCGTGTAAGAACTCTTTGGTTACACGTACCAAACTTTAAAAAGTGTGCCAGAATAAATCGAGAGTACTAACGATTTAGCCAAATTAGCCTAAACACCTAGTTGATATGAACACTAATTTTAGCTGAACCTGAGTCGTAATAATTTTCTATTTCTTTACTAAGAAACATTCCTCATCTCTCTCCCTTGACTTTCGTTGTTGGGTTGCTGTGTAACTAAGCACGTGTAGAGTGTGTTGGGGCTAAACTAAACAAAATTATTTTTAAAAGTGCCATAATTAGCTTAACTTAGATCTAACCCAGGATGGTCGTGTGATATGCGCTGGAGACTGTCGTCTCGATGGTCTCGAGTTCGTTAACCATGTCCGCCGCCATCCTTTGCGTCCTGCAGGAGGTTTGAGCTAGGTTGTCATAACCTTCAACTCTGAAGGAACATTTGAAACTTGTACAACAGATGTAGCCTATACAGTGTACATACATTGTCACGTTGCATCTACAAATGTTCCTGTTAGTTTTTAACAGACATGGAAATTGACTTGCTACAGATATCAAATACGATTTATAAATAAGACACCAGGGTCTAGCCACTAACGTTGCGCAATATGCTGCTGTAAACTTTTTAAAGTAATTATAACTATTTCTTTTCATCGAGACGGCTGCACACTAAGAGGGTTAACATTCTTAGCAGAACAAAAAATTGTGAATATTCTTCTTTTTTTTTCATTTTAAAAGACATGTTATTTGTATATAGTGTGATCAACGCTATAGTGGAGTGATCTTGTGATGACATAGGATTTTCATAAGTGTACACTCACAGTCTGTAGAATGCTGTACCGGTATTTAGGACAAGTTTTATTGCATCTTAGAAGTGGTCTTGTTTACATTAACTGTTAAAATGTGTTATACTAATAATTGCATTATACATATACATTATACATTATTATACATATACCTTCAGGGTGGGTGAATACTATTCTCAACAACGGCTCTAACGATTTTTAATAGATATTTTACAATTGATGTATATCGTTTGGAAAAAAAATGACTAGCTCCATGGCCACACACTGGGAATCTAGTTTGACCGTGTTATTATTTTTAAATGTAGAAAAAGGAAAAAAAAAATATTTTTTTTTAATTTAACCTTCGTAAGTTATTAAGAGCAAAATTAATCGCTCTATAATTTGGATTAAAGAAGATATTGTCTTTTTATATGTTATCTATTTCTTGGTTTCTACTATAAACTGTTGACAACTATTATTTCATGCAATGAATGTTTCCGTTGATTTCTCAACATTAAATCCTTATCCTAGTTCCAGTTTCGTGTCCAGCTATTCAAGTATTTCATTTGTCCATTGTCACATCATTGTTTGTGACATGAATTAGTGAGAATCACGAAGTAGAACTTTAGGTTGTGTTTCACGTGAAAGTGAAACCTAATTGAGAATTATGGGCAGGAAATCTCGTTCTGAGAGTTTCCCACATGGTTAGAGAGGTAGTAGTCGCCATGTTCTTAAACTGGATGGATGTCTTACGTAGTTGATTCAATAATTCAGTATTACTTGTGAACTTAGAATATTTCATTGGATTTTTGAACCATCATGTGTAATTCTTTATGGCTGGAATTGCCAGTAAACTTTTATTTTATTGTGAATAAATATGTCTGCTAATCAAGACTTTAGTTGATGAATTTTAATATCTGTTGTTCTGTACTAACTGAAATGGATTGAACATACGCGACATCAAATATTACCAAAATTCAAAGTGAAACAAGACATTTTAATTACACTAAAATGCACAAGCCAATGTCACCTTATAGCAGTGACATCCATGTTGTTGAAGTAGCCTTGAAAAGATGCTGCGATGATGGCGATATGTGGTGTTAAACATTGATGCAACCAGTTTGTTGCTGTGTAAAACTTTGTTTCTAAAAGGGTTATGCGATCTTAATGAGGTGATCCTGAATGGTGCTAATTGACTTTGAGTCCGAAAGTTTGAATAGGACAGCGGTGGGGAATAGAGGGAATACATTATATTACTCAACGTAAGATAAAATACTCAGAAGCACAAAGATAAAAGCATATTTCTTATTCACTATACTAGGAAAACATTCTTATAAGTGCTCCATCTTCTGTGGTACCATTAGAGTATTGCCTGAATCAGTCAGGAAAACCAATAAAAGTAAAGTAATGGTCACCTTTCAGACCTTGCGATCTATGGGGCAGATGATGCAAAGTCTATCTGTTTCTGTGACCCACTGTTAATGAGGATGTCATGTGGTCGGCACAACGATCAACCGCCTTTACTTTTCCCCCCTCTTCATTAGGGTTTGAAGCTAAATAATACCTCTTCAGTGTGAAAAAAAAGCAAATTACGCACTCAAAATGTTATGAGCGTAGGTAAATAAGTTTCGACTCAGTTTTGAGTTTAAACCCCCATTCAGCGGTGTTTGAAGTAAAAAATACATCTTCAAAAAGAAAAAAAAAGTATATTATGTACTTAAAATTAAAATTTTATGAGCATAGCTAAATGGGATTTGACTCAGTTATGAGTTTAAACCCCTTTCAGCGTGGTTTGGAGGTAAAAAATACCTCTTTAATATTAAAAACTAATCTAATTATACACTCAAAATTCTATGAGTGTAGTCAAAGGGGTTTTGAGTTTAAACTCCCCTCCAGTGGAGTTTGAAGCTAAAGAAATAACTCTTCAATAAAAACAAAAGCAAATTACGCACTCCAAATGCTATGAGAGTTGCCAAAGGGGGTTTTGAGAGGTGTAGCCTATGTAACGTAATGGGTCAAAACTTTTGAAGAAAATATTTCAAAACGTCTCTCGTGTGATTCATCCTGATTTTCTTGTCTCAGAATGGTCGAATCTCTTCCGATCAGAGCACCTTATTAGAGTGACGACTAACAACAATGGGTCCGCCACAGAGATGTACTTCCGAGACAGAGATGTACTTAACACGAAGATGGTCTTAAAAAGATCACGCCCATTACAGAAGTCCGTGCTCTATACGTACCTAGGATGTCCCTCGCATAATAGGCCTACTATTGACCAGAGCTGTCTCTTTATTATTAGACAATATGGCTCTCGACTTTTTTTGTACAAGGATGACTAGTGCGTTCTGAAAGAAAACACTTCAGCATTGGCGTTTCAATATTCTCTCTTCTTACTACAAGAACCAATTCGTTGTAGACGCCAGGAGGAAGAATATCCGAAAATGAAACGGAATGCGCAGGGGCCTCGTTCCGAAATCAGACTCCTTGCCGACTTTAGTGGAAACCCTCCGCATCTTCAATTCTATCTCCATGAAAAACTTTTTATAATGCTTAAAAATTATATAGGCAACACTATTTCTGAAAAAAAAATCAACAAAGGACTCGTTTTGTGAAATTTCCTCATGGAAATTTGGATTCTAAACATTGTGTTATGAAATGAAAAATAAAACCAAGAAATTGTGTTATAATTATGCAAAAGTTTCTTTTCTTTTTCATTACTTTCTTTAAAAAAAAAACCTGACTGTTGGAGCCTGCATTGATCCTCTAGATCCCCAGCTTCTAAGGAGGGCTCGAACGA